>JAAGEH010000286.1:13290143-13557907 GCA_011751065.1 Lasiurus cinereus | reverse complement strand
GAAGAAGAAGAAGAAGAAGAAGAAGAAGAAGAAGAAGAAGAAGAAGAAGAAAAAGAAGAAGAAGAAGAAGAAGAGGAAGGAGGAGGAGGAGAAGAAGAAGAAAAGGAGCAGTAAAAAATTAAGCATACACTGACTCAAATAAAGAATAATAGGAGAGGGCAAGACTAATGGGGGAGATTAACTAAAGGATTTGTATGCATGCATATAAGCATAACCAATGGATACAGACACCAGGGGATGAGGGCATGAATTGGGGGATGGAGGGAGACAAAGGGAGGGATAAGGACACATTTGTAATATCTTAATCAATAAAGAAAAAAACAAACAAAAAAATTAAAAAGAATAATATATAGGGATTAAGCAGTAGACTAGAGGATATCAAGAATCAAATCAATGACTTGAAATATGAGGAAGCAAAAATCACCCAACCAGAAGAGCAAAAAAATAAGAATCCAAAGATATGAAAATAGTATAAGGAGTCTCTGAGACAACTTCAAGTGTACCGGTATCTTTATTATGGGGGTGCCAGAAGAGAGACACCAAGATACAGAAAACCTCTTTGAAGAAATAATGATAGAAAACTTCTCCTACCTGGTGAAAGAAATAGACTTACAAGCTCAGCAATCACAGAGAACACACAAAAAAAGAGGAATCCAAAGAGGACCACACCAAGACACATCATAATTAAAATGCCAAGGGCTAAAGAAAAAGAGTGAATCTCAAAAGCAGCAAGAGAAAAACAGTTAGTTACCTACAAGGGAATACCCATATGACTGTCAGCTAATTTCTCAACAGAAACTATGCAGGCTAAAAGAAAGTGGTAATAAATATTCAAAGTAATGAATAGCAAGGACTTACAATCAAGATTGCTCGACCCAGCAAAGCTATCCTATCTAATAAAAGAGAAACATGGAAATTGACTATCTCTGCTACACCCACAAGCCATGCCTAGCAGCCAATCAGGAGAGAATTAACCTAATCAAGTGGCAGTTAATTTGTATATCCAGGCCCAGAGCGAAGACTGAAGACAACATAGAAGGAAGCCAAGTGCTGCAGAAGAGATCAAAGCTGTGAAGAAGCAAGCAAGCAAGCAGGGCAAGGGAGAAGGGTGGAAGCAGGGAGGGGAGAAGGCAGGGAAGCAGGTGGGGTGAGGAATAAGGGAGCAAAGCAGGTAGGGTGGGGGACAAGGGAGGGAAGCAGACAGGATGCGGGAGATAGACTCAGGAAGTTATTGAAGAAATCTTCCTGCAACAGCCTCTAGTCTATATATAAAAAATCCTAATATGCAAATAGAGTGAATGGTGGAATAACCCAACAACCAGTAACTATGATGTGTGCTGATCACAAGGGAGCATGTGTGGAACATGGGAGGCATTGGCAGCAAGCAGAAAAGCGTGGAATGTGGTGGGTGTTGGCTTTGGTGGGATGGTGGAACAGCAGTGTAGACTAAAGTGGGCACCAGTTGCTATCATCAGGGTGAGCCTCTGATGGTTACTGAAATTTCTTAGCTCCCATGAGCCAAGGTCATTCCCGGCTCTTGCACCTGCTGCTGGTGCCTGATGCAAGCCCCAGTTGCTCAGTGGCATCAATGGGTGCAAGCAGTGGCTGCTGGCCCAAATTGCCTGTCAGGGCTTTTCTACCTTCCCTGCTCCTGAGGGGCCATATGGGCAACAACTGCTGCTCACACTTGCTGATGGCACTGGACCCACTCATACCCACTGCTGGTGCTGGCCCCAATCAGCCCACACATCAGTGTGTGGGAGTAATGGCAGTGAGGACAGGGCTGCCAACAGAAAAGGTTCCAGGGGCACTGTAGGAGAGGCCAGACAGGGGCATGGAGGATGGTCTGAGACATGTCTTTGTGCCCACCATTGCACACAGTTCCTTTCCAGGTGCACAAATTTGTGCACTGAGCCCCTAGTCATTTAGAATGAAGTTCAGATAAAGAGCTTCACAGATAAGAAAAACCTAAAGGAATTTATCACCACCAAACCAGTATTACATGAAATGTTGAAGGGTATTCTTTAAGAATAGGAAGAGGAAGAAAATATCCTATCTACTAAAAAGGGTAATATGCAAATAGACCATCACATCAACATACAAGATGGACACCCCCACGTGCTCAAAGATGGCCACCCCCATGCAGACACAATATGGCCACCACAAGATGGCCAGCAGGAGTGGGCAATTGGGAGGGACCAGGCCTGCAGGGGAAGAGAGTTGAGGCCAATCAGGCCTGCAGGGGAGGGCAGTTAGGGGGGACCAGGCCAGCACTGTAGACCAGTTAGGGGTGACCAGGCCACCAGGGGAAGGCAGTTAGGGGCAACCAGACCTGTAAAGGAGGCAGTTGGAGGGGGACCAGGCTTACAGGGGAGGACACTTGGGGGAGACCATGCCTGCAGGGGAGGGCAATTAGGGGCAATTGGGCCAGCAGGGGAGCAGTTAGGCCTCAATCAGGCTGGTAGCAGAGTGGTTAGGAGGTGATCAGGCTGGCAGGCAGAAGCAATTAGGAGCAATCAGACAGGTAGGAAGGTGAGCGTTTGGGAGACAACAGTCCTGGATTGTGAGAGGGATGCCCAACTGCCCGTTTAGGGTGAGATCGGGCCTAAAGGGCAGTTGGGCATCCCTCAAGGAGTTCCAGATTGGAGACAGTGCAGGCTGGGCTGAGGGACCATCCTCCCCTCACCCCCGTGCATGAATTTCATGCACCAGGCCTCTAGTGAACAATAAAATGGCAACAAATACATATCTATCAACAATTGAATCTAAAAATCAAAATTAATGAACAAGAAATAAAATGAACAGAACAAAGTGGAGAATAAAATAGGATCAGAGGCATGGAAATGGAACAGAGTGAGTATTCCCAAAGGAAAGGGGAGGTGTGAAGATATTTAATTAAAAAAAGATCTTATATGTATATATACATTACTTATGGACATAGAAAATAATGTGGCAAAGATCTGGGGTGGGATGGGAACAGAGTGGAGGGAGTTATAGGAGAGGAAGGGGGACATCTGTAATAATCTCAAAAATAAAGTTTTAAAAAAAGAGATAGGAAAAAAAACTGAGAAATCACTCCTGTTCTATCCTAATCACATATAAATAATAGTTTCTGAGTTCCAATTCTGAGGAACAAGGAACATCACATTTGCTGAGCCTATTCCAAACAAAAGAGGATCTATAAAGGACAATGATTCAAAGGGACACAGGTCAGCTGTGGTCCCTCTAATGTAAGAAAACCAAACAGCACAGAAGTTAATTTTGCCTGAGTTAATCCTCTCCAATAAGCAACTGACCTATGTACAGAAGAATGACTGTAATGTATCTATTGCCATCAACAGCCACATCTACATTGTTTTTAAAACCACAAAGCCTTATGCATTTCATATGAGCTCACTTGCAATGTTTTGATTTGTTCTTCTCTCCCTGAAAAACTTGACACATGACATAAATATAACTCTAGTTTGTGAATTTTCAGAAATACTTTTTCTATTGATACTAGTTCCCCCTCTCCTCAACAATGAACAAGACAATATCACTGAAATGTTTATATCTTTCTCTGTCTAACTCCTGTCATTCTAATATATCTGAGATGTGGTCAAAATTTTTTTGCATTGAATTTTTTTTTTTTTATAGAGAGGATGGGAGAGAGATAGATACTTAGAAACACCAATGAGAGAAACATTAGTCAGCTGCCTCTTGCACATCCCTACTAAGGATGTGCTGCAACCAAGGTACATGCTCTTGAATGGAATCTAACCAGGCTGATGCTTTACTCACTGTGCCAAACTGGTTAGGGCAAAACTTTTTTAACCTCTAGTAGGTTGATTTTTATCAAAACATGATCATAGTCCTTATTCTGGTAACGACTTTAAAAAAATTAACAAGTATGTAAATATCCTATGTAAATAGCAAGCCTAACATAATTTAGTTTATTGTAATCTTCTATATGTCCTCATGTTTTTATTGTCCCCAGCCCCTGATTTCACTTTATAAAATTTAAATGCTTCCATTAAAAATATACAACACAGTTAAGATCACAAAACAAAACAAAACAAAACACGAAAGTTAGAATCTTACTCCTTAAAGTTACTTGTAAGGTTACAAATTTAAATTTGGAAATAATGTAAATGATCAAAGTTAAACTTCTCATAGGAACATTAATTTAATATTAAAAAGATAGCTTAGATTTTTTTAACTATCTGAGGATTTATTACATTTAAGTTGGGACACATTTACTAGGCTTTTCAAAACAGAGCATCTGCAATGAGTAAAAGTTATTCTGGAAACATTTACAGTTTTTACTTCCTGTTTCAAATGCTCAAATTTGCAACCTTAATGTTACACGTACTCAGTTTCACAGACTCTATAAGAAACACATCCATTTTTCTAGTCTACAGCAGCATCTACAGAGCAACGTTCCTGTACCTTTGCTCTTCTTGCCCTTCAGAGTTGCCTCTGAACTTTGGCATTTGGCAGGTTGATGTGAAAAGGTAATTTAGAATAGTCTCATCATGTCAATAAAATGGGTTAAATTTTTTTATTTAAATATGGAGTATTTAAGTATGATAGATTAAAAATAACCTGGTGACTTTTCATAATCTCCCTTTGCTTTTCATGTGAGAACAGTATGTTTGTAATTTTATGCTTTCATAGGCTTCTTAGGGATGTTGACAATGGAGAAGGGGGGAGATCAAGGTCAAGGGGATGGCAGCTAGTCAATGCCTGTTTCCACATGAGTCAGCATCTCTGGACTTATTGGCAACTGTACTGCACATCCTTCCTTGTTAGACATGAAAGGCATTGGGGTATGGCAATAAAAGGGAGTGCAAACCAGATAATGAAGGGAAAAAATAACAAAGATCTGACCATCAGTGACTGACACCTAATGACTACATAATGCTGTATGGATACTGTAGCTCACATACTTTTCTCAGGCATTCATAGGGAGCAACATAATCAGCAGTTCCATTTTCCAGAACCAGACAAATGGTGATTAGAAGGAGGATTCAACAAAAATAGATAATGTATCAACATTCATAATGTGATACTTGTGATAGCTACCAAATGAATGCCATTCTGCTTTTAAGTCTTAGTTGTATTTTAAGAATTTATGAGGCACAAACTGAGAAAATTTCAGTGACAAAACCACTTTGATTTTATAAACACATAAACTAAAGATAGGTAAATTTTAGTTAAGGACTGTTTTAATCCTACGTAACAGAAACCTAACATGCTAAGTGTCAGGTCATTTGGTTGTCTGTTCAACTAATCAAAGCATAATATGATAATAATATGCTAAGGCTGCTCAAACACTTGCTATGATGTGCACTGATTAAAAGGGAACAGTCAACTGGTCAACCAGTAGCTATGATCTGCACTGACCACCAGAAGGCAGATGCTTGGACAGGTAGGCTATCTTACTCTTGGGGTCCGGCCAATCGGGACTGAGCAAGATGGGCCAGACACACCCTGGAGCCCTCCTGCTGTTCCTCCCCAGCTTGCCAACCTCTGGCATACCTCCTCAGCCCCAATAATGCACCAGTGGGGTCTCTTGGCCTGGCCTGTGCCTTCTTGCAATCTGGGAACCCTCAGAGAGCTGGTTTCAGTTCAATCCTGCAGGCCAGGTGGAGGGACACCACTGGTTCATGAATTCATGCACCAGACCTCTAGTTGTTTAGTAAGCATTAATTAAAAGGAGACAAAGAATATATAACAATTCAACTCCATGATCATTCACCAAAAGCTGAAGTTCAAAAACAAAGATAAAATTTCTTTGAATGTACTATGCAAGTCTTATGGAAATTTATTTGAATTTGTTCAATTCAAAAAGTATTAGAATTTAACAATTCAAGGTTTGTATAAATTTTTAGAAATCCAAAGTTCACCTAATGCAACACAGAAAGACTAAGTTTTTTTTTTTAATATATTTTATTGATTTTTCACAGAGAGGAAGGGAGAGGGATAGAAAGCCAGAAACATCGATGAGAGAGAGACATCAATCAGCCACCTCCTGCATGCCCCTTACTGGGGATGTGCCCACAACCAATGTACATGCTCTTGACAGGAATCGAACCTGGGACTCTTTAGTCTGCAGGCCGATGTTCTATCCACTGAGCCAAACCGGTTTTGGCAAGACTAAGGTTTTATGAATTTGTAACTTTGGATTATTGTGATAAATGTTTAAGAGCTTGCTTTCCTTTGTAATATAAAAAAGAGTTTTTTAAGGTTGACTAATAACCAGATTGGAGGGAACATCTTTAGGCATTCACTATTCAAAGCAGCTATCTCTCTATATATATTAAAAATAACTTATACAGTCTGGCTGCTGTGGCTCAGTGATTGAGCTTCAACCTATGAACCAGGAGGTCACAGTTTGATTCCTGGTCAGGACACATGCCCAAGTTGCAGGCTCAACCCCCAGTAGGGGGCATCCAGGAGGCAGCCTATCAATGATTCTCACTCATCATTGATGTTTCCATCTCTGTCTCTCTGTCTCTTCCTCTCTAAAATAAATAAAAATATAGTTTAAAAAATAACATACAAAAGCCTGACAACTGATACTTGGCAGATTAAATGCAAAGTTTAGAAATAATAAATTGATTCCACACTTAGTAACAATTGGTTTTAAAAATAACAAAAGCTTACTTTTAAAACACAATGTTTTTATTACGGTGTAATGACTTTCACTAAAAATGTTTCGAAGTCAAGTATCAGAGGATACTTCTCCTTAATTAGCAAAAATGACAGATTTTGAATTTTAATTCCTGTACACTTCTGAGTATTAAGGCCCATAACCAGTCCAGTCTTCAAGAAGAACAAATGAGAAGTAGGTCTCTGTGAAAGAGCTCTATCTCACAAACAATGGCCAATTAAAAACCCTCTTCTAGACCAGATTCAAGATGGCAGCTGGTGGAACAGCAGCTCAAAATAGTGAGTGAGAGTTGAAAGGAGAGTGTGTGAATATGCAGGGAGTGTCTATATTTGTGAGTGAGGGACAGTTATATTCCACAGGACTATTGGGGACTGCAGACCAGCCTCCCATGGCCAGGCAGCCTCTACTGCTGCTAAAATCTCTCCTGGAGTAGTCAGCTTTGTCACAAAGATGGCACTATCTTGAATAGGATAGTGGCTGTGATTGGAAGCCCAGGCTTACCTTCAACCAGGGAGACCTCAGATTCCTCCCAGGATTCTACAACCACAACACCCAGGGACTAGCAGCCTTAGCTGCAAACCCATGAACATTGAGACTCCAGGCTTCTTGACCATGGATGCCTGTAGAGTTTTTCTAGGGACAGACAAGGTGGCTACTATTTATAAGGTCAGATCTTGTTCCTTCTCACAGAGCAGATAGAAGGAACAGCTTAATTGAATAACACCCACATAGAATTGGCAAATTAAACACAGCTGGTGAGGCAATCAGTCCATGGAAAGGTCAGATATCACCTGGAGAGAGTCAATGCAGAAGAGAGTGAGCTATAGATACCCTGAGAGGAGCAAACACAGGAAACAAAGAAACAGCTCACATGCAAAAGGAAAGAAGGAATCACCAAAAAAAGGGAGTATACAAAATGGAGGCAAGCAATTTGTCAGAGAAAGAATTCAGAGCAATGGTCAAAAGGACACTGAAAAGGATGGAAGACATATTCAACAATATGTGTAAGAATCAAGAGGAAATGAAGAAGAACCAAGAAGAAATGAAGAATGACATCATGCAATAAAAAACACAATAGAAAGCATCAATACTAGACTAGAAGAAATGGAGGGCCACATCAGTGAGGTGGAAACAAGGCAGGAAAAAATACCCAAGCAAAACAGAAGAGACTAAGGGAACTTTGGGAAAACACTAAACAAAACCACATTCACATAATAGAGATAACCAGAAGGAAAAGAAATTAAGCAAGGAACAGAGAATCTATTTGAAGAAAAAAATGACAGAAAGCTTCCCTGAAATTGGGAAGAAAAATCTCACACAATTCCAAGAAGCCCAGAGTCCCAAACAAGATGAACCCCAAAAGACCAGCAGCAATACACATTATAATTAAACTAGAGGCACTGTGCATGAAATTCGTGCATGAGGGAGAGGGGTGTCTGTCATCCCAACATGCAACCTCTCCAATCTGGAATGCCTTAAGAGATTTTTGACTGCTGATTTAGGCGCAATTCTGGTGGAATTGAGCCTAAATGGACAATAGGACATCCCTCTCACAATCCAGGATTGCTGGCTCCCAACCACTCACCTGCCTGCCTGTCAGATTGCCCCTAACCACTTCTAGTATGATCCCCCTCTAACCACTCCCCTGCCAGACTGATCAATGCTAACTGCTCTCCCATCAGTCCAATTATCCCTAACTGCTGTCTCTTGCTAACCTGGTCCCCCACAACTAGCTTCCTCTTCAGGACTGGTCTGCCCCAACTGCTCTCCCCTGGAGACCTGGTCACTCTCAACTGCCTTCCTCTGTCACCTGGTCACCACAAAATGCCCTCCCCTGCTAGTCATTTTGTGGTGGCCATCTTGTGTCCACATGGGGGTGGCCATCTTGTGTGTTGGAGTGATGGTCAATTTGCATATTATGTTTTTATTATATAAGATTGAGAAACACCAATTACAAAGTACGAATCTTAAAAGCTGCCAGGGAGAGACAGAAAGTTATCTACAAGGGGTCAGCCATCAGACTATCAACTGACATCTCAACAGAAACACATCAAGCCAGAAGGAAATGGGGTGAAATACACAAAGTCATGCAAAGTAAGGATCTGAATCTAAGAATACTTTTCCCACCAAGGCTATCAATCAAAGTTGAGGGTGAAATCAGTAGCTTCACAGACAAAAAAGAATTGAGGAAATTTATTACCACTAAAACAGAAATGCAATAGCTGCTAAAGGGACTGTTGTAAAAAGAAGAAATAGTAAGGAAAGGAGGAACATAGGAATAAAGAACAAAAAAGGCAACAGACAACTACCTATCAATAATAACTTTAAATGTAAATGTATTAAATGCCTCAATCAAAAAGACATAGGGTAGCTGAGTGAATAAGAAAACATGACCCATATATCTGCTGTCTAAGGAGACCCACCTCAGAACAAAGGACTCACACAGACTGATGGTGAAGGGTTGAAAAAGTTTTTTCAGGCTAATGGAAATGAAAAAAAAATCTGGGGTAGCAATACTTATATCTGACAAATTAGACCTCAAAGTGAAGGCTATACCAAGAAATAAGGAAGGTCATTTCATAATACTAAAAGAAGAAATAACCCTGGTAAACATATGCACATCCAATATAGGAGCACACAAATACATTAAAAAAAATTCTGGGAGATATCAAGGAAGAGATCAACAGCAATACAGTCATAGTGGGGGACTTTAATACCCCACTACCACTGGTTAAATCCTATAAACAAAAAATCAGCAAAGAAATATCAATCATAAATGACTCACTAGATCAGGTGAAATTAATTGACATCTCCAGAACATTTCACCCCAAAGCCACAGAATATATGTTTTTCTCAAGTACACATGGGACATTTAAAAAGATAGGCCACATATTGGGACACAGACAAAGTCTCTTCAAATTTAAAAAGCTGGAAACCATATCAAGCATCTTCTCAGATCACAATGGCATAAAACTAGAAATCAACTACAATAAAATTATGAAAAAAAATAAACACCTGGAGGTTAAACAGCATGCTATTAAACAATGATTGGGTTACCAAAGAGATCAATGAAGACATAAAAAGCATCATGGCAACAAATAAAAATGAATACACAACAATCCAAGATCTATGGGACACAGTGAAAGCAGTCTTGAGAGGGAAGTTTATAGCTCTATAGACCTTCCTCAAAAAAATAAGAAGAAATGATAATGAATTATCTAACCCTACAACTTAATGACTTAGAAAGAGAGAAGTAGGAAAAGCCCACCATAAGGAGAAGGAAGGAAATAATAAAGATCAGAGCAGAAATAAACAGCATAGAGACAAACAAACAAACAAACAAAAAACAAAAGAGCTGGATCTCTGGAAGGATAAACAAGATTGATGAACTTCTAGCCAGTCTCACCAAGAATCAAAGAGAGAGGAACCAAATAAACAAAATTGGAAATGAAAGAGTTGCAGTAACAACCAATTCCACAGAAATAGAAAGGCTTATGAAAAAATACTTTGAGCAACTCTGTTCCAACAAACTGGACATATTCTTAGAAAAATACAAGCTCCAAAAACTCAATTGGGAAGAATGAAAAAACCTGAAAAGCTAATAACCATTGAAGAAATTGAAGCAATGATAAAAATCTTCCAGCAAACAAAAGCCCTAGTCTGTATGGCTTTACAAGGGGAGTTCTACCAAGCATTCATGGAACTAAAACCTATCCTCCTCATATTATTCAAAAATATTCAAGAGTAAGGCACACTTCCAAGGTGTATGAATCCAGGATTACACTAATTCCAAAACCTGATAAAGACAACACCAAAAAAGAAAAAAATAAATACAGGCCAATATCCTTGATGAACATAGATGCTAAAATCCTCAACAAAATTCTAGCAAATCAGATCCAGCATTACATTAAAAATATCATACAACATAACCAAGTGTGATTTATTCTGGAGATGCAAGGATGGGACAATATCTGGAAATCACTAAATGTGATAAAACATATAAACAAATTGAGAGACAAAACATCACATAATCTATCAATCCATGCAGAAAAAGCATTTGACAAAATCTAACATCCTTTCTTGATAAAATCTGTCAGCTAAAGATGGAATAGAAGGATCATAACTCAGCATAATAAAAACCTTATATGACAAACCTACAGCCAACATCATACTCAATGGGAAAATCTAAACTCACATCTTCTAAGAATGGAAACAAGACAGGGATGATCACTTTCACAACTACTGTTCAACATAGTACTAAAAGTGCTAGCCATAGCAATCAGACAAGAAGAAGAAATAAAATGCATCCAAATTGGAAAAGTAGAAGTAAAACTATCCTATCAAAGATTATATGATCCTGTACATATAAAACCCTAAAGACTCCATGAAAAAACAACAACAAACTAATAGACTTAATAAATGAATTTAGTAACTTAGCAGGATACAAAATTAACAACCAGAAGAGAAAAAATGGTGGCAGAAGAGACAAAAGTGTCCCGAGCATTTTCCTGAGCAAACAGAGAGAACAGATGAGGGTCGCACTGGGAGTATTTGTTAATGAGTTAAGGGACAGTTATTCTCCAGGAGAAAGTGGAGGACTGCTGGAAGGGGATCCCCTGATCAGGCAGCCCCACTGCTGTGTGTTTTTTTCTCCTGGAGCCACCAGCTCAGACATGGACACTGCGCGTTCTTGAAGGGGAAAGTAGATGTTTATGAAAGCCTGAAAGTCTACAGTTGTGACACCCATCGAACATCTATGAGTCCCAGAACACTGGTCTGCAATTGGTGCAAACACTGAAATTCAGAGGAACTCTACACTCCACACAGAGAGGTTAGATTTCACCTGAAATAAGGAAAGAAAGAACTACATAACCAGAAATCTAGAGAAGAGAGACCATGAGAACACAAAGAAACAGCCCACATATGAAAGTAAAGCAGGCATCACCAGAAAAGGAAGTAAACAAAACTGAGGCAAGCAACCTGCCAAAAAAAAAAAAAAAAAGAAAGAAAGAAAGAAATCAGAGAAATGGTCATAAGGTGACTGAAAAGAATGGAAGACAAATTTGACAATATGAGTAAAAACCAAGAAAAAATGAAGAAGAACCAAAAGGAAATAAAGAAGAACCAAGAAGAAATGAAAAATGACATTGCTGCTATAAAAAAAACTCAATAAGAAGCATCATACGTAGACTAGAAGAATCAGAGGACCACATCAACTAGAAGAAAAGGTAGTAAAAAATAAGTAGAGCAGCTTCTAGAAAATAAAGAACAACTTAAAAAGCAGGAGGAGAGCCTAAGGGCACTTTGGGATAACACAAAACAAAACAACTTCTGCA
This sequence comes from Lasiurus cinereus, assembly GCA_011751065.1. Lineage (NCBI taxonomy): Eukaryota > Metazoa > Chordata > Mammalia > Chiroptera > Vespertilionidae > Lasiurus > Lasiurus cinereus. The sequence goes on along the minus strand of JAAGEH010000286.1, from coordinate 13,545,916 downwards.
TAATAAGGGTTCCAGAAGAAGAGGAAACTGAGCAAGGAAAAAAAAATCCTATTGAAGAAATAATGATATAAAACTTCCCTGATAAAGGGAAGAAAAAACCCATACAAATCCAAGCAGTTCATAGAGTCCCAAGCCAAATAAACCCCAAAAGACAGACACCAAGGCACATTATAATTAAATTGGTAAACACCAATGACTAAGAATATTAAAAGTGGCCAGTGAGAAACAGAAAGTTACCTACAAAGGAACCCCCATTAACCTAGCAACTGATTTATCACCAGAAACTCATCAGGCCAGAAGAGAATAGAATGAAATATACAAAGTCATGCAAAGGAAGGGTCTGAATCCAAGAATATTGTACCCCAGCAAGGCTATAAATCAAAATTGAAGGTGAAAAAAGGAGCTTCACAGACAAAAAAAGGACTTAGGGAATGTATTACCACCAAACCAGTAATGCAAGAAATGGTAAAGGGTCTACCATAGGAAAAAAAAAAAGGAATAGGAAGCAAAGAGGAAACACAAGGGTAAAGAATAAAAATGGTGACAAATAATTACCTATCAATAATAACTTTAAATGTAAATGGATTAAATGCTCCAATCAAAAGACATAGGGTAATGGATTGAGTAAGAAAACATGACCCATATATCTGCTGTCTACATGAAACCCACCTCAGAAAAAAAGATGCACACAGACTGAGGGTGAAGGGATGGAAGATGGTTTTTCAGGCAAATGAAAATGAAAAAAAAAAAAATCTGGGGTAACAATACTTATATTTGACAAATTAGATCTCAAAGTGAAGGACATAACAAGAAATAAGAAAGGCCATTTTTTAATACTAAAGGGAGCAATCCAACAAGAAGAAATAACTCTGGTAAAGATATACACACCCAATACAGGAGCACCTAAATAATTAAAAAAAAATACAAACAAACAAAAAATCTCCTGGAGGAAGACATTGAAAGCAATACAATCATAATAGGAGACTTTAATACCCCACTATAACCATTGGACAAATCCTCTAAACAAAAAATCAGCAAAAAATCATAAATCTTAAATGAATCACTAGACCAGATGGAATTAATTGACACCCTCAGAATATTTTACTGCAGCACTACAGAATATACATTCTTCTCAAGTGCACATGGGTCATTTTTAAAGATAGTCCATATGTTGAGTTGTATGCAAAGTCTCTTCAAATTCAAGAAGATTGAAATCATACCTGGTTTGCCCAAAAGTAAGACATCCCCTGAAAATAAGACCAACTTCCAGCTTTGCCTCTCGCTGTAATATAAGGCATCCCCCTGAAAATAAGACCTCCCCAATAATAAGGCCTTCCCCAAACATAAGTCTTCCCCAGAATATACGGCCCCCAAAGCTACTGTAAGGCATCTAACTCCTGATTTAAAGAGACTTCACACTGCCTGAAAAGCTCTGGCTGTACTGCAGCCCATCAGTGAGCTTGTTTGTGATGACAACTACTATGGTATCAAACATCTTCTCAGATCACAGTGGCATAAAACTAGAAATCAACTACCATAAAAACAATCCAAAGAAATCAAACACATGGAGACTAAACAGCATGCTATTAAACAATGGCTGAGTAACCAGAGAGGTCAAGGAACACATAAAAAATATCATGGAAACAAATAACAATGAAAATACAACAATCCAAAATCTATGAGAGACAGTGAAAACAGTCTTGAGACAGAAGTTCATAGCTCTACAAGCCAATTGCAAAAAACAAGAAACATGGTAATAAATTAACTAACCCTACAACTCAAAGAGTTAGAAAGAGAGCAACAAGAAAAGCCCAGTCAAGCAGAAGGAATAAAATAGTAAAGATCAGAGCAGAGATAAATGACATAGAGACCAAAGAAACAATTCAAAAGATAAACAAAACTAAGACCTGGTTATTTGAAAGGATAAACAAGATAGATAAATCACTAGCCAAGCTCATGAAGAAGCAAAGAGAGAGAATTCAAATAAACAAAATCAGAAAAGAAAGAGGAGAAATAACAACAGACCCCACCAAAATACAAAGGATTGTTAAAAAATACTATGAACAACCCTATTCCAACAAATTAGACAACCTGAAGGAAACTGCCATATTCCTTGAAAAATATAACCTTCCAAAACTCAATCAGGAAGAATCTATACATCTCAATAGTCCAATAACTATGGAAGAATTTGAAGCAGTCATCTAGAAGCTTCCAGCAAACTAAAGCCCAGGACCAGATGGCTACACAGGAGAGTTTTACCAAACATTCAAGGAAGAATTAAAATCTGTTCTCCTCAGACTATTACAAAAAATTCAAGAAGAAGTAACAGTTCCAATAACCTTCTATGAAGCCAGCATCAACCTAATATCAAAATCAGATAAAGGCAACCCAATGAAAGAGAATGATAGGCCAATATTCCTCATGGACATAGATGCCAAAATCCTCAACAAAATTCTAGCAAATCAGATGCAGCAGTACATAAGAAAGATCATACACCATGACCAAGTAGGATTCATCCCAGGAATTCAAAGATGATACAATATCTTCAAATCAATAAACTTTATACATCACATAAACAAATTGAGAGATAAAAATCACATAGTCATGTGAATTAATACAGAAAAAGGATTTGACAAAATCCCACACCCTTTCTTGATAAAAAAAATCTCAGCAAGGTGGGAATAGAAGGATCATATGTCAACATCATAAAAGCCATATATGATAAACCCACAGTTAACATCATACTCAATAGGCAAAAATTAAAACCATTTCCCCTAAGAACAGGAATAAGACAGGGATGCCCACTCTCACCACTCCTGTTCAACATAGTACTGGAAGTATTAGCCATTGCAATTAGACAAGAAGAAAAAATAAAAGGTATCCAAATCAGAAAAGAAGAAGTAAAGGTCCTTATTTGCAAGTGACATGGTACTGTATATAAAAATCCTGAAAGTCTACATAAAAACTAATAGACTTAATAAATGAATTTGGTAATGTAGCAGGATACAAAATTAATGCCAAGAAATATATGGCATTTCTATACACTAATAGTGAACTCACGGAAAGAGAGACTAAAAGAGCAATCCCATTTACCATCCCACCAAAAAAATTAAGATACTTAGGAATAAACTTAACTAAGGAGGTAAAAGGACCTATACATGGAAAACTACGGGACATTGAAAAAAGAGATAGCAGAAGACATAAACAGATGGAAGAGCATACCATGCTCATAGATTGGTAGAATCAACATCCTTAAAATGTCCATACTACCTATAGCAATCTATAGATTCAATGCACTCCCTATTAAAATACCAAGATCATATTTCACAGACCTAAAAAGAACTTTCCAAAGATTCATCTGGAATAAAAAACAAATATCTACAGCAATCCTGAAAAAGAAGAATAAAGTAGGTGGTATCTCAATAACAGATTTCAAGCTGTATTACAAAGCTACTGGTCTCAAAACAGCCTGGTACTGGCACAAGAACAGACATATAGACCAATGGAATAGAATAGATAATCCAGATGTCCAACCAAACCACTATGCTCAATTAATATTTGACAAAGGAGGCATGAACATACAATGGAGTCAAAACAGTCTCTTCAATAAATGGTATTGGGAAAATTGGACGGATAGATGCAGAAAAATTAAACTAGACCACCAACTTACATCATACACACCAAATGGATACAGAATTTAAACATAAGATGGCAAACCATAAAGATACTAGAGGAATCCACGGGCAGCAAAATCTCAGACATATGCTGAAGGAACTTCTTCATTGATACTACTCCAGGGTAATAGAAGATAAAGAGAAAATAAACAAATGGGCTACATCAAAATAAAAAGCTTTTACACAGCAAAAGAAACCATCAACAAAACAACAAAAAAGCCCACTGTATGGGAGAACATATTTGCAAATGTTATCACTGATAAAAGTTTAATCTCTAACATCTGCAAGCAACTCATACAACTTAATAAAAGGAAGATAAATGATCCAATAAAAAAAAGGGCAACAGACCTAAATAGAATCTTTTCAAAAGAAGACAGAAGGAAGGCCAAGAGACACATGAAAACATGCTCAAAGTCACTAATTATCCAAGAGATGCAAATGAAAATGACAATGTGATACCATCTCAGATCTGTCAGATGGCAATCATCAACAAATCAACAAATGACAAGTATTGGTCAGGATTCAGAGAAAAAGGAACCCTAGTGCACTGCTGGTGGGAATGCAGACTGGTGCAGCCACTGTGGAGAGCAGTATGGAGTTTCCTCAAAAAAACTAAAAATGGAACTCCCTTTTGACCCAATAATCCCACTCTTAGGAATATATCATAAGAAACTAGAAAAACCAATCAGAAAGTATATATGCACCCCTATGTTCATAGCAGTACAATTTACAATAGCTAAGATTTGGAAACAGCCTAGGTGAATGTCAGCAGATGACTGGATCAAAAAACCATGGTACATCTACACAATGGAATACTATGCTGCCATAAAAAGTAGTAATTCTTACCATTTGCAGCAACTTGGATGGAACTGGAGACCATATGACAAGTGAAATAATCCAGTCAATGAAAGAAAAATATCACATGATCTCTCTCATTTATGGATAATAAAGAACATTATAAACTGATGAGCAAAAAGATAGATACAGAAGCAATAAAGCACCAAATAGATTATCAAGTTACAGTGGGGAGGTTAGGGAAAGGTGGGGTAGATGAGAGATCAACTTAAGGACTTGTATGCATGAATATAAGCATAACCAATGGACACAAGACACTGTGGGTTGAGGGTATGCATGAGAGTGGGTGGGGGAATGGTAAGATATGCACACATTAATAAATTAATAAAAACAATCTAAAAAGGCAAAATTAATACCTAGAAATCTATTGCCTTTTTATACACCAACTAGAGGCCCGGTTCACTAAGTTTTTGTACTAGGGTTTCCCTCAGCTTAGCCTGTACCCTATTATGATCCGTAAACTTTTGGGGAATGTTGGACTGCCAGTTTAGGCCTGATCCTGCAGGAATCCCTGAAGATCTGGCCTAAACTGGCAATTGGACATATATATAGCAGTCTGGGACTGCTGCCTCCTAACTACTTGCCTGCCTGCCTGATTGCCCCTAAGCACTCTGCCTGCCTGCTTGATAATTCCTAATCACTTACATGCCTTCCTGATTGCCCCTAGTCTTTCCCTGGGGTCAGGGCCAGCCAAGTTGAGGAACTGTGGAGTTCTGGTCTCTGGTCATTCTGGTCATTCCACCATTTCAGCTGCTGGGCTTTTATTATATAGGATAATACATTCACAGAAAGAGAAACTAAAAAAAATTTTTTTTTAAATCCCATTTATCATTGCACCAAAAAAATAAAGATATCTTGGAATGAACAACTAAGGAGGTAAAAGACCTATACTCAGAAAACTACAGAACATTGAAAAAAGAGATAGAGGAAGACATAAATAAATGGAAGAACATACCATGTTGATGGACTGGTAGAATCAACATCATTAAAATGCAATCAGCAGATTCAATTCAATCCCCATTAAAATACCAAAAGCATATTTCATAGATCAGAACAACTCTCCAAAAATTAATCTGGAATAAAAAAAGACCCCAAATAGCCAGAGCAATCCCAAGAAAGAATAACAAATCCCAAGAAAGAATAATAAATAACACAATACCAGATATCAAACTATATTAACAAGCCATTGTTCTCAAACCTGCCTGGTACTCACACAAGAGCAAACATATATACCAATGGAACAAAACAGAAAACCCAGAAATTGTCTCTAGCCAGTATGCTCTATTAATATTTGACAATGGAGGCAAGAGCATACAATGGAGTCAAGACCATCTCTTCAATAAATTGTGCTTGGTAATTTGGCCAGATACATGCAAAAAAAATCAAACTAGGTCACCAACTTTCACCATACACAAAAACAAACTCAAAATGGCTAAAAAACTTAAATGTAAGATGGAAAACCATAAAAAAATATTAGAGGAATCCACAGGCAGGAAAATCTCAGACATAGTCCTAGTAATATCTTTACCAACACAGTTTCTAGGGCAATGGAAATTAAGGAGAAAACAAACAAATGAGACTACATCAAAATAAAGCAAATGAGACTATATAGCAAAAGAAACCATCAACAAAACAACAAGAAAGTTCATTGCATGAGAAAACATATTTGCCTATGCTATTTCAGATGACCTTTTACTCTCCAAAATTTACAGAGAACTCATACAACTTAACAAAAGGAAGATAAGTAAGCCAATCAAAAAAATGGGCCACGGACCTATATAGATACTTTATGAAAGAGGACATAGAGGGCTGAGAGACATGAAAACACTCTCAAAATCAATGATCATCCAAGAGATACAAATCAAAACGACAATGAGGTATCATCTCACACCTGTCAGAATGGCTATCCTCATCAAATCAACCAACAACAAGTGCTGTCGAAGATGTGGAGAAGAAGGAATCCTTATGCACTGCTGGTGTGAATGCAGACTGGTGCAACCACTGTGGAAGACAGTATGAATTATCCTCAAAAATTTAAAAATAAAACTCCCATTTGACCCAGTAATCTCATTTCTAGGATTATATCCCAAGAAACCAGACACACCAATCACAAAGGATATATGCACCCCTATGTTCATAATAGCACAAGTTACAAAAGCTAAGGTTTGGAAACAACTTAAGTGCCCTTCAGCAGATGAGTAGGTTAAAACACTTCATTACATCTACACTATGTAATACTACACCGCTATAAAAAAGAGAGAACTTTTACCATTTGCAACATCATGCATGGAACTGGAGCAAAATACGCCAGTTGGAGAAAGATAAATATCACATGATCTCATTCATTTGTGGGATATAATGATCAATATAAGTTCAGGAACAAAAATAGACCCAGAGATAAATGGCGGGGAAGGTGCACAGGGGATTGGGGAGAGGCTTATAGAGCAACCGAAGGACTTATATGCATGCATATTAATATAACCAATGGACACAGACACTGGATCTGTGGGGGCTTGCCTGGGGTGGGAATGCTTGGTGGGGAGGTCAATTGGGGAAATATGAGAGTAAGAATGAAAAAAACAATCCTTTTCTATTTATTAAAATCAATGCTCAACCAGTTCTCCTTTTCCATAACATAAAAGGGTTTATACATTTTCAAACACACAGCCATTTTCTTTTAAACTAGTCAATATTCAAAATTTTTCAATATCTCATGATTTTCAGTAGTTATGAATACATTTCCTTGGTCCTAAGCTGTAAGAACCAAGCAAAAGGTTTTCCAAATTATAATATATTTGGAATTCTTGGCATAGACTAACAAAAACAAAATTGACTTACCAACAAATATCATATAAACTAATCCATGTAATGCCACTAAGGTTGTAATACTCAATCCTAAAATAAGAAGAAAACCATGCGCTGGGGTGCACTCTGCAAAAACAAATGAAATTTTATATTAGAAACTCACATGAAATAACTGAACTTCTTAAAAGAATGAATCACAGAAATAACATTATGTTTTAGGCAGAGTAATTATTATTCTCATTATCAAGAAAGAAAAATTACTGTCTGGGCTGTGTAGCTCAGTGGTTGAACATCAATCTATGAACCAAGAAATCATAGCTCATTTCCTGATCAGGGCAAAGCCTGGGTTGTGGGCTCGATACCTAGTACGGGGCATCATTGATATATATATATTTTTTATCTTTCTCCCCCTCTCCCTCTCTCTCTGAATATATTTATATATATGAAACAAAACTGACCTACATTTGTATACCCATTATTAACTAATTGCAATGATTCCACATTCCTTTCCCTGTATGGAAAGAAGAGCCTTTGCTTGCAAATAGCATGTACCTATCCCATTGAGACTAATGGAAAATAATCTATGAAACCTAAACCTCCACCCAAAAGGTTTCTTTTAAAGCTCATCCATGAATACAGGCTTGGCAGTTTGACCATTAAATAATTAGCCAATGTGTAAAGCGCTGATCTCAGTAGGGGAAAAATTAGTAAAAAATAAACTCACAACACTAAATACTGGCAAGAATGTAGAGCAACAGAAATGTTCATTACTTCCTGGTGAGAATGTAAAATGGTGCAGCCACTTTGGAATGCAGTTTGGCAATTTGCTACAAAACTAGATATATTCTTAACATGAAGGAGATCAACCGAAGGACTTGTATGCATGTGTATAGGCATAGCCAGTGAATACAGGGCAACGGGGCAGGGGAGGTGGGGGTTGAGGACATGTATTGGGGGTGGGGTGGGGAGGGCAATAAGGAAAAAATAAAAAATAAAATAAATTTAAAAAAAAAGAAATCTAGCAATTGCATTCCCTATGTTTTCCAAAATGAAGTTTAAAAGTATGTTCATCCAAAAATTTCTATATTGTGTGTCTAGATCTGTGATTTTATAATAAATCAATATTTTTCCCTCTATGGAAAGGAACCAAGATGTTCCTCAATAGGTGAATGGATATACAAACTATGGTCCATTCACACAAGCAAATAGTATTCAGTGCTAAACAATAAATGAGTTATCAAGCCACCCAAAGACATGAAGAAACTTTAAATGCACACTACTAAGTAAAAGCAGCCAGTGTGAAAAAGCTAGATACTGTATGATTTCAAGTATAAGACATTTTGGAAAATGCAAAACTATTGAGGCGGTGAAATTATTGGTGGTTGCTTGGAGTTTCAGAATAGGGACAATGAGTAGACAGAGCACAGAGGGTTTGGGGGGCAGGTAAATTTTTCTATATGATATTCTATGACTATGGTCCATGTAATTATACATTTATCAAAATCATAGAACATATACCACCAAGATTGAACCATTATATATGGACGTTGGGTGATAATGTTGTGGCAATGTTGGTTCAACAGACTGTAACAAATGTACCACTTGGTGAGAGATATTGTTACTGGAGGAGGCTGTGAGTAGATGGGATAGAGGGGGATTCTGTATTTCCCACTCCATTTTGCTGTGAACCTAAAATGCTCTAACAAATAAAATCAAATCTATATATTTAAAACAGAATAAGAAAGACAAAGAAAAGAAAAAAGAAAAAGGGCTCTAAGAGAAATTACTGGTAAAAGAGAAATTGTTTAGAGAAAAATGTGACCCTTACCTGAGATACAAAGGCTTAGTCCCGTCACAGAGGTCAAAAAGCCCAGCACCTGAGCAATCGATAAAATAACGCTGATGGGGCGCATCCCATTAACTGGAGCTTCAAGAAAAAATCATGATGCAAGTGTTTAAGAAGCAATAACTTCCACTTGTATTTCGTACAGTCAAGGTCAATATCCTAGGACCACAGACTGACTCTGGAGCTCCTTGTCAGGGGGTGGCTGATTTCCCAGTGACCTAAGCCATCTCTCTCCACTCCCAGAGACACCTCCACATTCAGCAGTCTTTCATTTCTGCAGGGAGCTAGGCTGGATTGGCAGTTTTTACCCCAGATCTTAGAACAATGCTGTTTTTACCACACATGAGTATTTTACAATAGGAGTGGCTATTAGCAGGGCTTCGCCACATGCACACAAAATTGCTCTGATGGAGAACAACTGTGCAAGCATGTCATTGTAGACATCATAACTTCTAATTGTGTTTTAGAACAAATTAATACCTGTTTAATATATAGCAACCCAGAGATAGGCTCCTATACCAAGAGTTATATGTGCAAATAGGAAAAATAGGTTCTTTATTAATAATGAAAAGATTTAGTGATTTAATCCAAAAATGTAGTAAAAAATGTTGCCAATTATAGATTGGATAGCTCTATCATTTTTTAAAACTACCATGTTAAAATTTGCAATAACTCTTTATGGTTTAAAACCCTATTTTGTATAACTAGTTTTTTAAAGAGAGTTTTAGCTAAAGAAGAGAATGCAAATGTTTATTATCTACTCATAATTTCAAAAACTGAAATAAGAATATGAAGATCATCATTAAGAAATTATATAGTATAATTTAAAAAAACCATTGGCTAGCATTAAATATATCTCTGAAAATCACTTTTTATACAGTAACTATGTTAAAAATATAATATAACATTAAAATTAATCCATATGGGAAAAATTTTCACTAAGAATACCTAGGGAGATAAACCAACCTTTATTGTATTATTTAAAAAAGCAAGAATTATTTTAATTAAAAATGCTACTTTTTAAATGAAAAAGGGCACAGGCATAATAAAACAAGAAATAGTTACCTTTCATGAATATATACATCTGAAGTAACATTAATATTACTGTAGAAACTACCATTAAACCAAGTCCACTGGTCCGCTTTCTTGAATATTCACCTGTTGATAAATAAAATTAGGATATAAAATACTTTTCTACATATTCCTAATCTGTGGGAAATTAAAGTACTTAATTTATTAAATGTATTCATCTCAATACTACTTGTATAAATTGCAGAATGTTTAAAAATAAATGCTTCCCCTAAAACCTCACACAAAATAAGTAACTTTTTTTTAAGACCAAACTGAAGACATCTAAATATCAACATCTAAGTCTCAACATGTTGAAATCTTCCATTGTCTTTGCCTCCTTTTTAACCACCTTGAAGACTCTTACCAATCCCTTCATTTGCTATATTCAATCTGTCCCAAAACAAAAATAAAAAACAACAACATTATTTGTAATTGCTTCTTAATTCATCTCTTTCCTCCCCTCACCCTCACTAACTGTAGCTGCAAAGAGAACTGCCAAATTTCTGTTCCTAACTATTGCACCCATATTGTATTGTTAATAAAATGAAGACTTTCTACCATCTACACTTTGAGTCCCAGCCTATCACAGCTATTCTTTCCATGTGCTGCATACCCTTATTCCCCAATCCCATTCCTATCTTCCAAAGGTAAATGCAGTTTCAGATTTATTTGTTTCTCATATTCATTCGCACTTCCATGTCTTGGCCTGTGAAGTTTGCCTTTGCAGTGGGTTGAATGGTGGCCTTAAAGATCTGTATACTTCCTAATTCCTGGAATCTGTGAATGTTAATTTATACAGCCAAAGAATGAGCATTACATTATATGAATTAGTTTAGGTTCTTGAGAAAAGGAACTTACCCTAGATTTATGATGTGGGGCCTAAATTCAATAATAGTATCTTTTGAAGAAAGATGCACAGGAGTTTTAACAGAGTGGAATTGGAGTTATGCTGCCATAAGCCAAGGGGTTGACAGTTGCCAGTAAGCACCAGAAAACAGAAGAAGCAAGGAAAGGATTCTCCCCTAGAGTTCCACCCTCCACAATGTTCTAAACCTTATAACCATGCCTTCCCTCGTAGTAGCTGCACATCTTACCTGGGATGAAGAAAATGACTCCAACAAAGATTAATATAGTGAGAATTAGTCCAGCCACAGATAAAATGATGGTTTTCTTCTTCGTAATATTGGAATTGTTTTTAAGCACTTGAAAGAAAACACACAAACACATAAAGAATTCCATGACCTCAATCTTAAGAAGTGAAGCCATTTCTGTAACTTAAAAAGTGCAGAGACAAACTGATAACTTCTTATAATTGAATAACTTTTGAGTAATAACTCAGTTGTATCATGTCCAGCCACCTCAAATATTTCTAATAAGTATGTCAATGTCTAAACAGTGTCATGACAGTATAAATATGGATGCTGAATTTATGGGTGATGCTTTTATTACCTTATAACTTAATGATGAAGTCGTATACACCATGCTTTCTCAATTGGGGCATTATTAACATTAGAGCCAGATAAATCTTTAGGGTGAAAGCAGCATCCCTGTCTCCCTCCAAACTGCACACCAGTAACAGCCCCAATTGTACCAATCAATTGTGAAATATCCCCTGAGGAGAAAAACTTCCTCAGCCTTACAACTGACATAAATAATTCTGATGGGAAGTAACTGGCTAATTGATAATGCTGAGAAAAATAGAACTTTCTTCCACCTTACATAAAATGATAAACATCTGAAAATCTAGATATCTTATTTTGAAAAACTATTATAAAATTGGACTATTCACACCTTCTTTATATCCTGAAGGAAGGAAATGCTTAAATTGTTCAACTAAAATCTCTATATAAAACCATAATGTTCAAATATATGGAATGGCAGGACAGCCAAACAACTGACCAACCAAACAACTGGTCACTTGACTTATGCCTACTACCAGGCAGCCTGAGAAGAACATGGAAGGCACCGGCGGCAGGTGGGAGAGCACAGAATATGTTGGGCATTGGCCATGGCAGGATGGAGGAGCAGGTGAGTGAGGGCACCAGACTAAGGAGGGGCCTTGATTTCTATCATTGAGGAGAGCCTCTGATAGTTACTAAAAATTCTTTGCTCCTGTTGCCGGAATCCTGCTGGGCACTTGTACTTGCTGTCTGTGCTGGAGCTACCACTTTCATCCACTGCCAGTTCCTGATGCTGGCTCCAATTGCTCAGCACTGTCAGTGGGTACAAGTAGCAGCTGCTGGCCCCAATTGCTCCTCAGGGCTTCTCCACCTCCCCCTGCTCCAAAAGGGCAATCAGGGCTGGCAGCCACTGCTCACACCCACTGCTAGCACTGGAGCTTCCCCTTGCACCCACTGACAGAGCCAGCTCCACTTCCACCTGCAGCCAGCACCAAAACTGCTAGGTCCCAGCACTATTCCTGATTGCTCAGTGCTATCAGCAGGTATGAGCAATGGCTGCTGGCCCTGATCACCCCTGAGGGCTTCTCCATCTCCCCCTGCTCCTGAGGGGCAATTAGGGCAACATACAATGCTCATATCCACTGACAGCACAGAGTGATTGGGGCTGGCAAGAGAAGCAGGTGTGAGTGGGGCCAGTGATGTCAATATATGGAGCAGTGATAGTAGGGGCAGGGCTGCTGGCCGATGAGGGACCAGGGACAGTGGTAAGAGGGGCCAGATGGGGGCACAGAGGTTGGGCTAAGACCTGCCCCTGTTCCCACTACAGACTAGCAGCCTATAATTCATTTCAAGGTGCATGATGTCATGTACTGGGCCCCTAGTAATTTCATAAAAACTACAAATATTCAACAGAACTCATTAGCTCTATTTCCAAGTACCTGATACCTTTTGGAAAGAATAATATAATGGACTAGAGGCCTGGTGCATGAAAATTCATGTATTGGAGGGGTGTCCTTCAGCCAGGCCTGCCCGCTCTCACAGTCTGGGAGCCCTCAGGGGTGGGAGGTGACATGACAGTCAGGGGAAGGTGATGCCCGCATCATATCTCTGCCGCTGCCACTGCCAGGTGTGCAAGCCTCAGCTAGCCCTGGTTAACTGAGTCTCAGGGAGCCCTGGGCAGCTGGGCAACTACCATCTGATGCTTACCTGAAACTTGGGCAGACCCTGAGCATCTGAGGGGTTGAGGAAACTGGAGGACTCTGGAGGCAGCTTCACAGAAGGACTGGACCAGCCTGGGAGCAGGCCCAGCCATGCGACATACCTGCTGTCCTGGCAGGGCTGAGGGGACTGCTTACCTACATTTTGTGGCTGTGGGTGCTGTCACCTTTAAGGTGGGGCAGTCAATTAGCATGTTCCCTCCTTATTGTCTGTGGGCACTGCCATCTTTGTGAGAGCATGATGGTCAATTAGCATATAACTTCTTTATTAGATAGGATATGTCTAAAAATATTATTTATTTTACTGTATCTTCACCTTAGGGGTTTTGTTTTGATTAATAGTAAAATTCACCTTAGGGGTTTTGTTTTGATTAATAGTAAAATTAACTTTTTACCATAAAAGTTGTTCAAAGTAACCTAAAAACAGACTGAAGTGCAGAGAGAAAGTGCATGACTAAAATTCTGTTTTATTTTAACCAGGCCACTAATTAATATCATGAGAGGGCAATTTTAAAAAATGTTATATTTAGCATTAAAGTTGCTTCCAATAAATGACAAACAGATTAAATACAATAAGAATAAGAAATAATCTCATAACCCTAACTGGGTTGGCTCAGTGAATAGAGCATCAACCTGCAGACTCAGGGGTCCCAGGTTTGATTCCAGTCAAGGGCATGTATCTTAGTTATGGGTAAATCCTCAAGAGGGGATATGCAAGAGGCAGCTGATCAATGTTTCTCTCTCATTGATGTTTCCAACTCTCTATCCCTCTCCCTTCCTCTCTGTAAGAAAATCAATAAAATATATTTTTAAAAAGACATAATCCTGTAAATGACCATGATAACATCTACTTTAAGGTATTATAACCTAGGGTTATATGATAACCTATAGCACCTGAAACACTACATATTCATACTTTAGATTATAAACCTCCACTTTATTCTCATTAGGGGGGATGGAGCAGTAATCAATCATCAATCCTGAAACTGTGGAACTGAAATCCATGTTAATCTGGGAAGAGTGAAAAATAATATGGCAAATTCCCCAAGGTTTCATTTGATCCATCTGGTTTGGAACCTACCCATAAGTGATGACCATGATTCAGTCATGTCCCTGCCTTAGAATAGGGCACAGATTCCCTATTTTCTAGACTCAAACAAAAATGAGGATAAAATTCAATATATAGATTAGAAAAGGCACGGACACAGATAGAAAAATAAACTTTCTCTACACATGTCAAGTTTTCCACTAAATTCAATGCATAGTTATCTAAATAGAGCTTGAAAGTTCTAAAAAAGGGTTATGAAACAGAAGCTGTTTCAAATACACGTCACAGCTAACCATTTTAAAGACACTCTTCCAGGTTTAAATGAATACATAAAAGAGCTATTAAGATCAAGCACGAAGAATTCACCTTTAGACTACAGTAGAAGTTCATGCAGAGAGGAGAATCCAAGATGGCAGCATAGGTAAACACCTACACTGCTGCCTCGCACAACAATTTCAACACTACAACTAAAAGACAGAACGGACATCATCCAGAACCACAGGAAAGCTGGCTGAGTGGAAGTTCTACAACTAGAGGGAAAGAGAGGGGCTCACAGAGACCCAGAGGAGCTGCAAAAAGCTGAGGTACGGAGACGCGCGCTTAGAGAGAGCGGGTGCCGGAGTGCCTGGCTGGCTTTCTCTGGCGGGAGGGAAACGGAGACTCCCAACGGCATTGAACCCCTTATCCTACAACACTAAACCCCAGATCCAGCCAAAACTCATAAGGGGGGAGTTTGGACTGTGAAAAGGGAATAATGCACGGAAATTTAGGGGAGTCACAAAAGATCAAAGGCCTGGTGGCGTGCACGGCACTGCGCACAGGACAGATTGCTGATTGTGCCGCTGGCTTTCTCGACTGGGTGGGAGACAGACCCTCCCAACTGTGCCACTTCTGACTCCACTAAGCCCCTGTTCTGGGCGAAACCCTGGGGACCTAGTCTCGTGTGGTCCTGGTGCGCAGGGGAGCCAGAGGGACAGCGGTCTAGAGGCACTGCGGGTTCTGGGGCACAAGGACCGCTCCAGCGATTACCCAGTCATGTGAGACTCAGGGGCCGTGGAGGGCGGGGCCGACTGGAAGGCAAGGCGGTCCCTTAAACCCTGAGATTCCACCTATCCCAAGCTCAACAGAGGCTTCTTCGGTTTTGCAAGTCTGGTATCATAAAGCTGAATTCAACACAGAAGTTTCCCCGACATAGTTAAAATGCTGAGACAAGGGAAGGGATCACAAACAAAAGAAATGGAGGAAGAATAAACGACTGGATATAGAGTTCAAAACCACACTTACAAGGTTTTTCAAGAATATGCTAGAAAAGTTGGATAAATTTAGTGAGACCCAAGAGGAGATGAAAAAGGACATACTAGAGACACTGACTAAAATAAAAAATATTATACAGAGTCCTAACAGCAGACTAGAGGATGGCAAGAATCAAGTCAAAAATTTGAAATATAAAGAAGCAGAAAACATTCAACTGGAAAAGCAAGAAGAGAAAAGAATCCAAAAATGTGAACATAATATAAGGAGCCTCTGGGACAGCTTCAAGCATACCAACATCAGAATTGTGGGGGTGCCAGAAGAAGAGAGAGAGCAAGATACTGAAAACCTATTTAAAGAAATAATGACTGAAAACTTCCCACATCTGGTAAAAGAAATAGACTTACAAGTCCAGGAAGCACACAGAACCCAAAATAAAAGGAATCCAAAGAGGACTACACCAAGACACATCATAATTAAAATACCAAGAACAAAAGACAAAGAGAGAATATTAAAAGCAGCAAGAGAAAAACAGTTCATTACCTACAAGGGAGCACCCATACGACTGTCAGCTGATTTCTCAACAGAAACAATGCATGCCAGACGGGAGTGGCAAGAAATATTCAATGTGATGAATAGCAAGAACCTACAACCAAGAATAATCTATCCAGCAAAGCTATCATTCAGAATTGAAGGGCAGATAAAGAGCTTCACAGATAAGAAAAAGCTAAAGGAGTTCATCAACTCCAAACCAGTATTATATGAAATGCTGAAAGGTACTCTTTTAGAAGAGGAAGAAGAAAAAGGTAAAAGCCAAAAAATTATGAACAACCAATACATATCTATCAACAAGTGAATCTAAAAATTAAGTGAATTAAAAATTTGATGAACAGAATAAACTGGTGAATATAATAGAATCAGGAGCACAGAAAGGGAGTAAACTGATAATTCTCAGGGGGACAAAAATCATAAAGCATCAAACAGACTGTGAAATTACAGCAGAAAGATTAAAGTTAGGTGAGGTAAATAAGTGATCAATCAAAGGACTTGTATGCATGCATATAAGCATAACCAATGATCACAGACCCTGGGGGTTTGGGGTATGCCTGGGAGGGAGGGGGGCAATGGGGAGATATGTATAAACTTATTAAAAATTAATAAAAAGAAAAAAAAGAAAAAGAAATAAAAAAAAGAAGTTCATGCAAAAAGGTTTACTTAATAAGAGTTTGTTTCTCAAATAAAACTCAACCTCTTCAGGCTTACCAACAGTAATAACAAAAATAAAACATCACAAAATTCTATGATTGACAGTGCTTTACTATAGAAGAACCTTTGCAAAACCTTTGCATATAAATATGGGAGGTAGTTTTAGTTTTTATTGATGGCTTCAATTACTAAATATTTTCAAGGCTACTTTCAACTCCCATAAATTAAGCAAATATTTCTAATAAACACATTAGTGAAATCTACTTAAATAATCACAGGAAATAAAAGAGGATCTATCTCCATGTTTTGTTTAGGGAATCATTTAAAATTCGTTTCTTTTGACTTTATTTTCTTTGCCATAGTGGCCACATTTTAGCACATCTCACAGAAAGTTGAGAGAAGGTATTTTATGATCCATTGGATATTTTTTTCAGTGTAGAGCAAAGGGATTGCAATCTCATATATTTGCCAGAGAACTCAGTAATCACAAGGAACCTTTATTGGTGATCCTTATTTGTCTTTTAATAGGTATATTTATCCTTACTTGTCTCATCTATAAAAATGTTAAATATAAACAAATAAAATAAATTCAAGTAACTCCCCAGACACTTCACATTAAAACAAAAATAATTTAACTTATCAAACTTCCTAGTATGATTTTCAAGCTTTTTGGCAAGACTATGTAATTTTAAAAATATGTATGCTCTAAAATATTCCCCTCAACTAAAAGAATTGAAATCAACATACAAAATAAAATAAGAGAAATAATAGTATTTACACATTTTAAATCCTTTTAAAGCACTGTTTTAGATTTACAACAAAATTTAAGGGAGGTAAAGACCACCCCCCTATACTGCTAGCCCCCAGAAATGCATAACTGCCCCATAATCAACATCAGCTGCCAAAATGATGCATTTTTTACCAAGATGAACCTGCATTAACACATCATAATTACCCAAAGTCCATAGTTTGCCTTAAGGGTTCTAGGGGCTTGGGCAAATGCAAAATGACATCTATCCATCATCACAGTATCATACGGAGTATTGTCACTGCCATAAAAATCCTCTGTGCTCTGCCTATGCATTCTGCCTGCACCCACTTTTAGGAATGACTGGTCTTTTCATTGTTTCCACCATTTTACTTTTTCCAGGATGTCTTGTATTTGGAAACATACCGTATGTAGCCTTTTCAGATTGGTTTCTTTCATTTAGTAATATGCATGTAAGGCTTCTCCATGTCCTTTCATAGCTTGATAGCTCACTTCTTTTTATCTGGATGTATTACATTATATGTTGCCACTCACCTACTGAAAACATCTTGGTTGCTTTCAAGTTTTGGCAATCATGTATGTATAAGCTGCTATAAATATCCATGTACATAAGTTTTCAACTCCTTTTGGATAAATACCAATGAGCATAATTGCTGGTCAGCATGTAAAGGATAATTTTATAAAACATTGTCAAACTGTCTTCCAGAGTGGTTGTACCATTTTGCATTCCCACCAGCAATGTAAAAGGTTCCTATTGCTCCACATGCTCATCATCATGTGGTGCTGTCAGTGTATACACTTTTAAACAAAATTCACAACCTTAGTGTTACCTACTACAGGAAAACCAAAATCATTGGGAGACAATATTAGATTTTTGTGAAAAAATTAAAAATTCTAAAGTTTTCCGTTTTATACTATATATAAAATAACTAAATCTCAGAATGAGCTAGGTTGCTTCCTTAATTTATTCTACAAATATTTACTGTATAGTTACAATGTACCATGCCATTTTATTGGTCCATGTCAACCAAATCAAGTAGATTCCTTTATTCAATAATTGATTGAGCACCTACTATGTGATAATCACTATTAAGGCTGGAGTGATGTAGAATGTTTCCCTTGAACTCTCAACAGTGATGTCTTTAGGAATAGCTACTCAAATACCTCTGAGTAGTATCTAAATTACCTGTGAAATAATTTGTGCAAGAACTATAAAATTAGGAAATGAAAGATGCCTAGATTGTACAAGTTTGAAATAAATTATAGAAGTCCTAGCTTTGCACATTTCTGATGTGCATGAATTTGAGATATCACCATTTGTTTAGTTAAATAATACAAGTTCCCCCAAATCACATATTCACTGAGTGATTGCATAAAGTGTAAACTTCACTGCCATGTTTAGTTGCCCACAAATCATTACCTAAATAGCAGATGTAAATTATCATCAGTATCCAATCCTGTCACTTCTTTCAAAGATTATTGGGGATGGTCATTGCACATCTGCTATTCACCTCACACACAGACAGCAAAGCATATGCTGTGCTACTTCCTGTTTCCCAGTGATAAACCACTATCACATTTCACAACAGATAATTAAAAGAGAAAACTGGGCAATAAAATAAAAGTGCAAAGAAATGAAAAGTGATAATGCTGAAACTGAAATTCGAATAGAACATAAATGACATTACAGAAGACAGAGCTAACTTGAGAATGTCAATGCTACTGCTATGCAAGAGACTCCAGATATGCAGCCATTAGTAAGTGTGAACTTATTGGCATAAATTAGGACACAAAATATGTTGTGACCCAAAGAATAAGGATGTCCCATAAGAATTAACTGTGGCCCTCTCTGGTATCACTCAGTTCGTTAAGCATCATTCTGTGCAATGAAAGGTCACTGGTTTGATTCTTGGTCAGGGCAGGTACCTGGGTTTGTGAGCTCCATGCCTAGTTGGGGTATATGGGGTGTATGTGAAAAACAGCCAATCTCTCTCTTTCTCCCCCCTCCTCTCTCTCCCTCTCTCTCCATCACAAGTAAGTTGTGTATTTTTTTAAATGGACACTGGGGCAGTGGGGGCTTGCTTGGTGTGGGAATGACTGGGAGAGGGCGTCAATGGGGAAAAAGGAGACATATGCAATCTTTAGACAATAAATAAATTTTTAAAAAGTGACTGGGAAAAATAAAAACTTTACCTGAAAGGAAAGCTTAGCGATAGTTTATGACACTGAAAATGCAAAGGATAAAATGCTGGAAGCTGATCTGAACTTAGAAGACGTATGACAATTCACCAAGCATAGAAAGGATGCTTGCTTTGTATTTAGTTTTATGACAAGAAGGCAATTGTTTAAACCACTCTTGATAAAACACTTTCAATGTTTAAAATGTTTTAATTTACTATGTACTAAGTATTAGTTTTATTATTGTTTCATTCCCTAATAGAGTTGTTACTGAGAGTTTAAATTTTTTTTTCAGTTACAGCTGATATACGCTATTATGTTGATTTCAGGTGTACAGTAAGAGGATTTTTAATATTTTGACAAAAGAATTTAGAAGTCATGGCACAATAGTAATTTTTCATATTATTAGATTGATTTATAGTTTGGGCTTATGGTCTTTATTATTAGGTCGATTTATAGCTTGGACATGATCATGTTTATGGTCTCCCAGGCTTGTGCAATGTAAAAATTCCTTGTAGTTCAGTGAAGGAAAAGGCAAGCATAGATTTACCTATCTCAAAGAATTTCAAAATGTAAGCCAGTTCTTGAGACAGAGTTAAAACTTAATCTTGCAGGAACAAGAGGTCTTGATAAGCAGTGCTTGACATCATTTATCAAACATCTCAATAGTGGAAAGTACTTGTTATACTACCAAAGAATGAGGAAGAAGAACCATGAAAACCAATCAGGAATTTAATTGCGGTGGAATGGGAAACTGAGTCAGAACAAAACAAGGTGCCTGAAATTCAGCATTGTCAGAGAGTTGATACTTCGGTTAAAGCCCAGTGTTTTATTCCAGTCATTCAGTCATTTGTGAGCTGCTTGCCTAGTATAAGACTCAACTTACAAATTGGTAAGTTAAAACTAAAGGCAAAGGTATTTAGGGACACTTCCTGTAGTATACTGGTACCTTTGTCTTTGAAAGGTGAACTAGTACTTACTGTATAAGGCGTGACTTCAGGAGTTCAGAAGTCTTCTTAGGCTTCAACCTTAGGAGGATCAAAGGCCTCCTGAGATCAATTCAAGATACTGTTCTGGTATAAGGTAACTCTTTCTCCTCAAGTAAAAGCATAATTTTCTGTTGTTAGTGAATGTTTGACCTATGAAGGTCCAGGAGGTATCTTAGAGCACCAAAAGATTTACATGTAGAACTAGGAAAATCACTGAAAGAAACCCCCTGTGGTCAAGTATAGACCATACATGGTCATCAAAAAAGTTAAGGAGTACTAGAAATCTACTAGTAAAATGAGAAGTCATGAGGCAGAGTTAACTATTTATACTTTAGGGGTTATAAGATACCACACTCATTACAGTACCTGAGTTCCAGTCAAGATGGCATATAGGTAAACATGGTACTTGCATCCTCCCACAACCACATCAAAACTACAACTAACTTTCAGAACAGCCATTATTGAGAACTGCCTGAAATCCAGCTGAACAGAAGTCCTACAACTAAGGATATCAAAGAGCCATATGGAGATGCTAGGAAGAGAAGAGAGGAGGTATAGGCTGGTATCATACCCACACATAGTTAATAAAAATCAGGAGGGATGTCTCTATTGTGCATATCTTTCCTGAGGTGGGAGGTGGCCTAGCCCCACCAGGTTTCCCCAGTCCAAGATTCTGGCACCAGGGAAAAAAGTCCCCAAACTTCTGGCTATAAAAACCAGTAAAGATTGTGCTGAGGGAGACAAAGGTCTCTTGGAGTCCCAGGCAGATCCTCCAAAAGGGCCCATGCAAGGATTTCTTGGCTATAAACTCTAGCCTGCGGATGAAGCTTCAAAGATGTGTCAGTGACATAAAAGGGAAAGCTGAATTGTCTGGCATTAAGGGTAGGGTTGAAGAATCAGCTTTTCCTATATCTAAGTGCTAGCAACAGCATTTGTTCCTTTGCTGAGACTTCCCCCACACACACCCACAAGGACCCAGCAAGTGAGCCCCATATTTGTGTCTCCTTCAACTTAACTCACCCTGTTAGCACAATACTGGTGATTCCCTGAGACTCAGTGTCATCCAACTTGCAGGCTCACCCAAGCCCTTTCCAGGGGCTTTTCCATACAACGAGCTTGTGTGGGCTCATGCTTCAAACTTTCCTAAAATCTCTCAAATGTTCACAAACCCAAAACAAGCAGTGTCTGTGCCCTATGTCTCTTACTAAGTGGCACCAGATGCAGCACTAGTGGTGGCCAACCTTGATACCTCCAAGCTCAGCACAGATAACAGCCATTTGCAGATTGCTTTGTACTCATACCAGATGGCCCTGGGCAAGGCACAGGCAAAAGGGCCTGCTCCTACTAGAGCTAGCAATTTGGTGGCCAGTTTCAGGAACACCACCCAACAACTTCCACCAGAGACATACTCAAGGGGCAGACTCATCAGGCACCAGAGCTCTGATGAAATGAGTCCTACTCTGTAGAGTTGGTTCCTATACAGCAGATCCTGTTCTTTTTTTGCTGCCAGTCCTCACACCTGACTGTCCTGGGTATAAATCCCTCCCAATGGCATGCCAACAACAGTCAAGGCTCAACTACAACAGAAGGATACACACAGCATACAAGGAGGCATGCCTGGAGAGCCTAGCTTGGGTGACAGGGGATGCTTCATTACTGTGCCCTACAGGACACTTACTACAGAGTGCTACTCTACCAAGACTGGTAGACATAGAAGCTCTATCTAATACATAGAAAGAAACATAGGAAGTCTACCAAAATGAGGAGGGAAGGGAACATATCCCAAATTAAAGAATAGAACAAAACTGTAGAAAAGGACTAAACAAAACAGACAAGCAGTCTACCAGCTGCTAAATTCAATACACTGGTTATGAGGATGCGCAAATATTTCAGTGAGAACTTCAACAAAGAGATAGAAAACATAATGGAGATAGAAAACATAAAGAAACCATCAGAAATGAAGAATGTAATAACTAAAAGGAAGGCTACATTACAGGGAATTAACAGTAGAGTAGATGAAGCAGAGAATCAAATCAGGGATTTGGAAGATAAGGAAGCAGAAAACTTCCAATCAGAACAGCAACAAGAACAATGAATTTAAAGAAAAAGAAAGAAAGAAAGAAAGAAAGAAAGAAAGAAAGAAAGAAAGAAAGAAAGAAAGAAAGAAAGAAAAGGAAAGTGAGAACAGTGTAAGGAGCCTCAGGGACAACTTCAGCTTATCAATATTCCCAACATGAGGATGCTGGAAAGGGAAGAGAGAGAGAGCAAGAAATAGAAAATTTATTTGAAAGAATAGTGAAAAACATCCCTGACCTGGTGAAGGAAATAGACATACAAGTCCAAGGTGGATAGTACTTTACAATGTACTCATCGCATAGCACAAGGACTCTACAAATGTTCACATGCCACTTTTATAAACACCTTCTAATCTGAGCCCAGGCTGAGTGATTCAAATAAATATCTGCCTTACACACACACCAGTTATTTGTTCTAAAATGAGCCTAAATAAAATATTGCCACCAAATTATTTAGGTTCATAAGTATATTCCTTAAAACATGACCAGTACAATAAATATAAAAAAGGACATTAACCTCATTAACACAAAAATGAAAATTAAAAGTGGATGTTTTCTTTTTCATTTAATCTTTAATTAGTAAAGATTTTAGAATTATAAAGATGTCAGGACTATGTGGAGAGTTAGGTATTTTTATCTGCAGGAGTAATTGATGCAATGTTTCTAGAAAACACTTGGGGGAATGTATCAAAAGCCTTAAAAATATCTCTGGCATTTACAGTATTACATATCTTTACCAGCCATACTTTCCTATATCAAAAAAGTCTGGAAACATCCTTAATAGCCATTATTAAGATGAGAGTTTATTAAATTACAGTATGTCCATGAAAGTAGAAGCAGCTATAAGAATATTTCTGAAAACATGGGCAGAGGAAGAATCAGGATATACAAGTATATAAGTTTTATGAGTGCATTTATCATTTTTCTTTTTTTAAGAAATGTAACAAAAATACAGAAAAAAGGAGAAAATTCACTACACTAAACCAATAGTTTATTTCTAGGTTGTAGAATTCTAGATTATTTCAGTTTTTTCTCTTTAAATTCTTATATTGTATAAGGTTTTCTAAAGTGAAATGTATTATTTTTAAAGTCAGAAAAAAATTGTCTTATTTTTTCAAAATATGGTTAACAGGAACAGATTCACTCGTAGTTAAAGCCACTGAAATTAATGTTATTAATGAGAATTCCACTATCAGAAAACTGCAGTCAATCTAAATACAATTAATCATACTCTGAAATGATTTTATAATTTTAAAAAGACAAGTCTCTACCCAAAATTTTATGAAAGACATCTTAATACCTAGATTTGCCACTAAGATTCAAGGCTTTCCTTAAATCAGGGGAGAGAGATGAGATATTGATACTATACCAGCTTTTTGCTTAATATAAAAGGCCTTTCAAAATTTTAAGAAAATTTCCACAGGAAATGTAGACAACATTTTGAAAGTGAGAGTTGTGACATATCTTGACATTTTTGACTGTTAACTAAAAGCTTTCCCTTTTTTGCCTTTGAAATCATAAAGCATTTATAGAGTTCCATCCATTGAGAAGAACCCTTAAATATATACCCAGTCATCCCCCTCTCCATCTATATATATAAAGAGCTAATATGTCAATTAGGCCAGGATGCCATAATGGGTCATGACTGGACCATTAGTTCTTTATTAGCTCCTATGCACACCACAAGGCATGGTCGGAAGACAGGGCAGAAATGGGGAGGCAAAGTGGAAATGGGGAGGCACTGGGAGAAGGCAGGACCAGTCTGAGCTAATTTGTGGGTGGGCAGTGCCATGGGCGAATGCAGAAGGGAGAAAGGGAAAAGGCCAGCACCATGGGAGAAGGCAGAAGGGAGAAGCTGGCAGTTAGGGAAGGTGATCAGGCCAGGAGGGGAGAGCAGTTAGGCAGTAAAGGGGATCAGGCCAATAGGCGAGAGCGGTTAGGGACAACAGGCAGGCAGGCAGGCAGGCAGGTGAATGGTTAGGAGACAGTGGTTTCCGATTATGAGAGGGTGCAGACTGGGCAGAAGGAACCCCCCCCCCCACCAAAGTCCATGCATGAATTTTTTGCATTAGGCCTCTAGTTTTTATATAATCCCTAGAGGCCTGGTACATGGATCTGTGAACTGGTGGTATCCCTTGGCCTGACCTGTGCTCTTTCACAATCCAGGGCCCTTTGAGGGATGTTGGAAGCCTGGTGCATAGATTTGGCTTGATCCCTGCAGGCCAGTCTGAGGAACCCTGCCCATGCATGGATCTGTGTATTGGCCTCTAGTATGCATATAAGATCTTTGGTTAATATCTTCCTGCCCTCTCTCCCTCTTCCCCCTTTCCTCTGAGATTTATCAGTCTGTTCCAGGTTTTCATGCCTGTGCATTGAGCATCTGCACCTTGGGGGTCAGGGTGCATCATAGCTATCAGTCAAATGGTTGAATGCTCACTTAGACATATATATATATATATATATACACACACACACACTCACACACACACAAACACACACACACATATACACACACACAAACACACACACATATACATACACACATATACATACACACATATACACACATGCACATATACATACATACATACATATACACATACACACATGATATACATGCCTTAAACTTCCGAGTAAAGGTAAAAACCATGAAATTTATAACAGGCCAATCCTCTATAATATTTTATTAATTTTCACTAGTTTTAAAGGTTGCAGAATGAAATAAACAAAATCAACATTATTTACTTCCTGCCTTGTATAAATGTTCACTGGCCTTAGATGATTGACTACTTCAGTGCACTATTGGAAAATAAGGAATAAATTTTACAGGTTAAAAGTTTAAGAATTTTAGAATGTCACCTGAAAACTTCACTAATTTAGTAAATTTTCTTTACTAAACTGGTGTGGAAATACAGTTGACCCTTGAATAACACAGGGGTTAGGAGAGCTGACACTCCCACCTCGTGTAGTCAAAAATCCACATATGACTTTAAATTCCCAAGAAGGATTTAACTACTAATACCCTATTGTTGACCAGAATCCTTATGGATAAAATAATAGTTGATTATCACATATTTTGTATGATATATGTATTATATACTACATTCTTACAGTAAAGAAAGCTAGAGAATAGAAAATGTTATTAAGAAAATCATAGGGAAGAGAAAATACATTTACAGTATTTCCTGAAAAAAACCCAAATATAAGTAGACCCACATAGTCTAAGCCCATGTTGTTTGAGGGTCAACTGTACCTGTTTAAGTATAATCATCAACCAGAATGCAACCTTTTTACTTAGCAGTGACAATTCTATATTGTTCATGCTACTTCTGATGCTGCACCAAGATCTGCTCTGAGAAGTTTAGACACATGGCTATTACAGCAAAACATGATCAAAGAACACACCCTCCTGTGACTACTTCCTTGGGGGCTGCAGAATTGCATAGTAAGGATGACAACATGGTTCAAACTAGGCTTTTCCAAAGATGTACACATATATACAGAGATGTTCAAACTGGTAAAATAAAGAAAGGGAAATCTTAATGCTCAGAACTGCAAAATCCCACTTACTAGTGACAGTATAATGTAGGTTGTTACTATCTCTTCACCAATAATGTTTGTGTAAGTGCTCTGTATACATTGAAATCAGCATGAGTTTTAGGTATATTAGAATTTCCACTAATCATTCTTAAAATTAAAAAAAAACTCTTAGGAACTGCAACAAATTATGAGGGACAGTATATACTTCAAGGAGAATATTAATATTAAGACTGTACTAGTCTATTCTTTTTAAAAAATCTTTATTGTGGAAGTGTTACATATGTCCCCTTTTCCTCCCATCAATCATCCTCCAGCTCACCACCATCACCATACCAGGCCCTCACCATCCCCCTGTCTGCATCCATGGACTATGCATATATGCATATAATGTCTTTGGTTGATTACCTCCCACCCACCCCACCACTCCCCCTTCCCTCCGGGATTCTGCATTATGTTCAATGTTTCCACATCTCTGGATCCACTCCGTTCATCAGTTTATTTTGTTAATTAGATTCCACATATGACTGAGATCATGTAATATTTATCTTTCTCTGACTGACTTATTTCATTTAACATGATACTCTCCAGATCCCTCCATGCTGTCTTAAAATGTAAGAGATTCTTTTTTTTTTCTTTACTATTTCATAATATTCCATGGTATAAATGTACCACAGCTTTTTTATACTCTCAGCTACTGATGGCACTTGGGCAGTTTCCAGATCTTAGCTATTGTAAATAGTGCTGCTATGAACACAGAGGTGAATACATTTTTCTGATTGGTGTTCTGGATTTCTTAAGATACATTTCTAGAAGTGGGATCACTGAATCAAATGGTAGTTCCATATTTAATTTTTTTGAGGAAACCCCATACTGTTTTTCATAACAGCTGCACCAATTAGCATCACCATCAGCAGTGTACTAGGGTCCCCTTTTCTCCACATCATCAACAGCATTTGTCATTTGTTGATTTGTTGAAGGTAGCCATTCAGACAAGTGTGAGGTGATATTTCATTGTCATTTTAATTTGAATCTCTCTGATGATCAGTGAATGAGAATTTTTTTTCATATATCTCTTGGCCATCTGTGTGTCCACTTTGGAGAAGTGTCTATTGAGGTCCCTTGCCCATTTTTAAATTTGATTGTTTATCTAACTTTTGTTAAATTGTGTGAGTTCCTTATATATTTTGGATATTAACCATTTATCAGATATATCATTGCGGAATATGTTCTTCCATACAGTGGGATTCTTTTTTTGTTGTTGATGGTTTCTTTTGCTGTGCAGAAGTTTCTTATTTTGATGTAGTCCTATTTGTTTGTTTTCTCTTTAGTTTCCTTTGCCCCAGGAGAGGTGTTTTTAAACATACTGTTATGAGAGATATCTGATATTTGCTGCCTAGATATCTTCTAGGATTTTTATGGTTTCCCGACTTACATTTAAGTCTTTTATCTATTTTGAGTTTTGTTCTTCTGTATTGTGTAAGTTGTTGGTCTAGATTAATTTTTTCTCATGTACCTGTCCAATTTTCCCAACAGCATTTATTGTAGAGACTGTCTTGACTCCATTGTATGCTCTTGCTTCCTTTGTCAAGTATTACTAGTTATACCAGTAATATATGCAATTAATATACCAGTAATTTCGCAATTAATAATGCGAAATTTTTTCAATAGATGGAGTTACACATATGTTGATATATATACCATTTGATATGTGTGCTATTTTGTTGTATTGACATCAAGCCTCAAAACTTCATTTGTCAAATTTGCTGAAGGCGTTAACATCATAGATATTATTATGCTTAAAAATATTGAATTTCATGCCAAAAAAGGGCATTTGCAGGAAGTTTCGGTTCATTTATTTTTAAGAAAAGTGCAGCTGAAAAGTATTGTATACTTTGGGAAGCTTATGGTAAACATGCTCCATCTCAAGATACTTAATACTGGTTTAAATGCTTTAAAAGTGATGATTTCAATATGAAAGACAAAGAACATCCAGGTCAACCAAAAAAAGTTTGAAGACTAACAATTACAAGCATTATTGGATAAAGACAAGTGTCAAACTCAAAAACAACTTGCAGAAAGATTAAACGTTGCTCAGCAAACAATTTCTGATGGTTTACAAGCAATGGGAAATATTTTAAAGGAAGGAAAATGGGTGCCACATCAACTGAATGAAAGACTGATGAAAAATGGAAAGTCAAAGTAAAAGGTTGATTCAATGGCATGAAAGAAAGTCTTTTTTTACATCGAATTGTAACTAGTGATTAAAAGTGAATTTATTTTGAGAATTACAAATGCACAAAATCACGGGTTGATCTTGGTCAACCACCAAAATCAAATGCAAGGCTAAATCACTTCGGAAAGAAGACAATGCTCTACATTTGGTAATACCTGGAAGATGTGGTGTATTATGAGCTTCTAAAACCAGGTGAAACAGTTAATACTGATGGCTACCAACAACAAATAATCATTTTGAACCACGCTTTGATCATGAAATGACCACAATGCACCAGAAGACATGGCAAAGTAATTTTGCTTCATGATAAAGCACCATCACACACTTCAAAAGTAGTTAAAGACAAATTAAGATTTTTGCCTGGGAAGTATTAACCAACCGCCATATTCACAAGACCTTTCTCCTTCAGATTACTACTTGTTCTGATAGATGGTACTGGCTCTTTCTGAGCAGCACTTTAAAATATATGAAGAAATGAAAAATTGGGTCTCTGAATGGTTTGCCTCAAGACAAAAAAAGTTTTATTGAGAAGGTATCCACAAATTACCTTAAAGATGGGAGAAATGTGTAGCTAGTGATGGACATTACTATGAATAAAGCACTTTTGATGTTTCTCTTGAAATTATTGTGTTGTCTTTTATTACAAGATTTGCATTATAAAACAATAATGGCTTGGATCAAATTTGGGGATCTCTGTTCTGTTCATTGATTTATATGCCTATTCTTGTGCCAATACCAGACTGTGTTGATTACAATAGCTTTGTAGTATAAGTTGATATCTGGTATTGTGATTCCTCAAACTTTGTTTTTCTTTCTCAAGTTTGCTGCAGCTATTTGGGGTCTTTTTTGGTTTTATATAAATTTGGTTCTATAAAATATTTGTTCTTGATATGTAAAATATCCTGTTGGTATTTCAATAAGGACTGCATTGAATCTATAAATTTTCTTGGGTAGTATGGACATTTTAATGATGTTGAGTCTACCAATTCATGAATGCAGAATATTCTTCCACTCATTTATATATTCTTTTATACTCTTGTTTCAATGTACTGTATTTTCTAAGTACAAGTGTTTTACATCATCAGTTAACTATATTCCTAAGTATCTTAATTTTTTTGTTACACTGATAAATGGGATTGTTTTTTAGTTCACCTTTCTGAGAATTCATATTGTTGTATAAAAAAGCCATCTATTTTTGGGTGTTGGCTTTGTATCCTGCCAAATTCATGTATTAAATCTAGTAGTTTTTTGTTTCCTATGTACAATATCACGTCATCTGCAAATAATGAGAGTTTTACTTCCTCCTTTCCAATTTGGATGACTTTTATTTATTGTTCTTGTCTGATTGCTGTGGCTAGGACTTCCAGTACTATGTTGAATAAGAGAGGTAAAAGTGGACATCCCTGTCTTGTTCCTGTTCTTAGGGGAAATGGTTTTAGTTTTTACACATTGAATATGATGTTTGCTGTAGGTTTGTCATGTATAGCTTTTATCATGTTGAGATATATTCCCTTTATTCCTACTTTGCCGAGACTTTTTATCAAAAATGGGTCTGGTGCCCTAGCTGATTTGGCTCAATATATAGAACATCAGCCTAAGTTATAAAGGATCCCAAATTCAATTATGGTCATGTGCACATTTCTTAGTTGTAGGCTCCTCCCTGGCCCTAATTGTGGCATGTGTGGGAGGCAGTTAATCCATGTGTTTCTCTTACACTGATGTTTCTCTCTGTCTTTCCCTCTCTCTTCCACTCCCTAAAAATCAATGGTGAGGATTGAAAAATCCTATACAGTGGTACCTAACTACGAGTGCCCTAACATACGAGATTTTTGAGATATCAGCCTTGGAGCAAGCGATTTTTTGCTTTGAAATATGAGCAACATTTGAGATACGAGTAATCGCGAGGATCGGCCAGCTGCACACATCCCACCAGTTTACCGAGACTCCAGCGTCTCATAGTTTCCCACGCCTCAGTCAGTGTGCTTGTTTACCTCGTTGTCGAAGCATCTTTTGTGCATTTACATACTTTATCACATTTCTTTTTATAACCATGGGTCCGAAGAAAGCGAGTGGAAAGGTCAGTGCTCAGAAGAGGATGATGTCTATTGAATTAAAGCGTGAAATCATAGAAAAATATGAGTAAAGTGTGCGAGTGGCTGACTTGGCGAGGCAATACGAGCATAGTACTTCAATGATATGCACTGTGCTTAAAAAGAAGGAGTCGATAAAGGGTATAACGCCAGCTAAGGGCATTACAATAATTTCTAAGCTCCGTAGCTCTCTCCATGAAAAGATGGAGAATCTACTGATGGTGTGGGTGGCAGAGAAGCAGCTTAAAGGAGATACATTAACACAGGGCATCATATGCAAGAAGGCGCGAGCGATTTACGGTGATTTGCTGGAGCAGACCCCGCGCACTTCCACGGAGAAGCATCAAAAGACTCATTTAAAGCCAGTAGAGGCTGGTTTGATAACTTCAGAAAAAGGTCCGGCATTCACTCCATCGTCAGGCATGGTGAGGCAGCAAGTTCGGATGTGAAGGCACCTGAGGATTACCTCAACACTTTTTCCGAACTGATAGAAGCCAAAGGATATCCCCAGCAAATCTTCAACTGTGATGAGACAGGACTTTTCTGGAAGAAGATGCCAAATAGGACTTATATAACGGCAGAGGAGAAGGCTATGCCAGGCCACAAACCCTTGAAGGATAGGCTAACTCTCGCACTGTGCGCCAATGCGAGTGGCGACTGCAAGATCAAGCCTCTGCTGGGATACCATTCGTAAAACCCCAGAGTCTTTAAGTCACATATGATTTTAAAAGATAAACTGCAAGTTATGTGGAGGGCAAACCCGAAGGCATGGGTCACCAGGCAGACTTTGTGGAGTGGGTAAACCTGGTTTTCGGCCCTTCTGTTAAGAAATATCTACAGGAAAACAACCTAATCATGCAAGCCCTCCTCGTCCTCGACAATGCTCCTGCTCACCCACCGAACCTCGAAGATGAACTCCTTGAAGAGTTCAAGTTTATAAAGGTTGTCTATCTACCTCCCAACACCACTCCTATCCTACAGCCCATGGATCAGGAGGTGATTTCTAATTTTAAAAAGCTGTACATCAAGCACCTGTTCTGGCGCTGCTTTGAGGTGATGGAGAACACAAACCTCACCATTCGAGAGTTCTGGAAGAACCACTTTAACATCATGATATGCCTCAGAATTATTGATCAGGCCTGGCTGGGTGTTACTATGAGGACTTTGACCTCTGCATAAAAGAAGCTGTGGCCTGAGGCCATAGCCGAAAGGACCTTTGAAGAATTCGAACCCCAGGTGCCAGTGGAGGAGGAGATAGTGTCTCTGGGAAAATCCATGGGTCTGGAGGTGGATGAGAGAGACGTGAATGAGCTCGTCGAGGAGCACTCTCTGGAACTCACCACAGAGGAGTTACAAGAGTTGCAGTCTCAGCAACACACAGAGGTTCTCCAAGAAATTGGTTTCGAGGAGGAGCCAGAGGTGGAGGAGATCTCTACAAGTGAGATAAAGGAGATCTTAGGAATGTGGAAAAGAGTGTCACACTTCATGGAAAAGAAACACCCCGAAAAAGTTGCTACTGGTAGTGCATCGGAGCTGTTCAATGAAACTTGCCTCACCCATTTCAGAAACATTCTGAAAGGGAGGAAGAGGCAAACCTCGTTGGACACGTTTTTTTTTGAAATCGGTCAAAAATGCAAAGACCAGTAGCAATTAAGTTCAGTGAAGATTAGTTAAGTTACATTCAGTTTAGGGATAAAGTGTAGCATGAAGAGTGTAATGAGTAGGTAAATACACTTTATAAAACCAGTTTATTCCTTTACATTCTCTTTTATTATGTTTTTATACAATATTTGTCATTTATAAATACATTTTTCTTATTCAAAAACACATAACAAGAACAACTGGGGTGGCATTTTGGGGGCTGGAACGGATTAGCGGCATTTCAATTGATTTCAGTGGGGAAATTTGCTTTGAGATACGAACAACTTGATATATGAGCAAGGTTACGGGAAGAATTAAACTCGTATCTTGAGGTAACACTGTATAATAAGAGGGTAATATGGAAATGCCTCTAATGGCCAAAAGACCACAGGTCACTATGATGCATACTAACCACCAAGGGGCAGACAGTCAATGCAGGAATTGTACCCAGGTAGTCAGTGCACTCCCACAGAGGGAACCTCCGCTTAGCCAGAAGCTGGGCTGTCAGCTCTGAGCACAGAGGTGGTGGAAGGAGCCTCTCCTGCCTACTTGGCAGCACTAAGGATGTCTTACTTCTACTCAGGTCTGCTCCCTGTTCGACTGGAACTTAGGTCTGTTCCTTGTGGGGAGTAGACCTAAGTTGCAATTGGACATCCCTGAGGGCTCCCTGGCTGCCAGAGGAATATTTGACTGCCAGCTTAGGCCCAATCCCCTTTAGCCAGCAGGTGGACATCCCCCTAAGTGTCCTGGACCTCAAGAGGATACAGGCTGGGCTGAGGGACACACTCCCCCTCCCTAAGTGAATGAATTTTTGTGCACTGGGTCTCTATTAATGAGAAAATTAAATTTTAAAAAATGTGCATTGAATGCTTTTTCTGCATTTATTGATATGATCACGTAATCTTTATCTTTCAATTTGCTTATGTGATATATCACTTTTTTTGATTTGTGAATTTTGTACCAGCCTTACAACTCCAGAATAATATCACTTGATCATGGTATACGATCTTTTTAATATATTATTGGATGCAATTTGCTAATATTTTGTTGAGGATTTTAGCCTCTATGTTCATCAGAGATATTGCCTATAATTCTCTTTTTTTGTAGTATCTTTCTCTGGTTTTGGAATTAGGATAATGCTGACCTTATAAAAAAAGCTTGTCAGTGTTCCTTCCTTTGTTTATTTGAATCGTTTAAGGCGATAGGTGTTTATTCTTCTTTGACTGTTTGGTAAAACTCCCCTGTGAATCCATTTGTTCCAGACTTTAGTTTGCTGGGAGTTTTTTTTATCACTGTTTTTATTTCATTAGTTATTATTGATCTATTCAGGTTTTCTGATTCTCCCTGATTCAGTTTTGGAAGATTGTATTTTTTTAGGAATTTATCTATTTCATTCACATTGTCCAACTTACTATATAATTATTCATAGTATTTTCTTATAATTCTTTGTACTTCTGTGGTGTCAGTAGTTACATCACTACTTTCATTTCTGTTTTTACTTATTTGCGTCCTGTCTCTTTGTTTCTTGATGAGCCTGGCTAATGATTCATCAATCTTGTTTATCCTTTCAGAGAATCAGCTCTTGGTTTCATTAATTGATTGATTGATTAATTGATTTATAGTCTTTCTTTCATTTATTTCTGATTTAATCTTTATTATGTCCTTATGTCTAGTTACAAGGGCTTTTCTTGTTTTCTTTTAAATTGTAGGGTTTGGTAATTTATTAAAAGTTTTTCTTTTTTTTGAGGTAGTCCTATAGTGCTATGAACTTCCCTCTCAGTACTGCTTTTGCTGTGACCCAGAGATTTTGGGTTATTTTGTATTCATTTTCACTTATTTTTGGTATGTTTTTTTATTTCTTTCCTGATCTCATTGGTAACCAATTCATTGTCTAATAACTTGCTAGTTAGCCTCTCCATGTATTTGAATTTTGGGGATGTTTTTTACTATAGTTGGCTTCTAATTTCATTCCACTCTAATCTGAGAAGATGCTTGATATCATTTCAATCTTCTTGTACTAGTAGAGACTTGTATCATGTCCCAACATCTATTCTATCTTTGTGAATGATAAATGTGCACTTGAACAGAATGTATATTCTACAGCTTTGCATTAAAATGTCCTATAAATGTCAATTAAATCCATCTGATCCAGTGTCCTTTAGAGTCACTGTTTCCTTGTTAATTTTTTGTCTAGAAGATTTATCCAGTGAAGTTAGTGGGGGTATTAAACTCCCCTACTATGACTGTGTTGTCAATCTCTCTCTTAAAATCTATTAAAGTCCTCTAGAAGTATTTTTTATATATATTTTGGTGTTTCTATATTAGATGCATATATGTTTATCAGAGTTATATCTTCTTCTTGGATCAATCTCTTTAGTATTATATAGTGACCTTTGTTGTCTCTTATGATAGTCTTCATTTTTTATGTCTATTTTGTCAGACATGAGTACTGCTACCCCAGCTTTTTTTTTTCCATATGCATGGAATTTTTTTTTTTTATAATTTCACTCTCATCCTGTGTGAGTCTTTTGTTCTGAGGTGGGTATCTTGTAGATAGCATATAGTTGGGTCATAATTTTGTATCCATTCAGCTAACCTATGTCTTTTGATTAGAGCATTTAATCCACTTCCATTTAAGGTTATTATTGGTAGCTACATATTTATTGCCATTTTAATTCTATATGCCTGGGTTCTTTCTCTATTTCTTATTATTATTACAACAGTCCATTGAGCATTCTTTGTAATGCTGGCTTGGTGGTGAAATACTTCTTTTACACCCCCCCTCCTTCTCCGGGAGCTCTCTATTCACCATCTATTTTGTATGATAGCCTTGCTGGATATACTAATCTTGGTTTCAGATCCTTGCTTTTCATTACTGTGAATACTTCATTCCATTCCCTTCTGCCATGTAGAGATTCTTATGAGAAATCACATGTCAGTCTTATGGGAAATACTTTAGAGGTAACAGTTTTCTTTGCTTTTGCTGCATTTAAGATTCTCTTTCTGCCCTAGCCAATTTGGCTCAGTAGATAGAGCATCTGCCTAGAGACTGAAGGGTCCCAGGTTCAATTCTGGTCAAGGGCATGTACCTTCGTTTTGGGCATATCCTCATTGGGGTGTGTGCAGGAGGTTGCTGGTCAATGTTTCTCTCTCATTGATGTTTCTAATTCTCTGTCCTTCTCCCTTCCTCTCTATAAAAAATCAATAAAATATATTAAGATTCTCTCATTGCCTTTAATTTTTGGCATCCTAAATAATAAAGAGGTAATATGAAAATTGACCATCACTTCAACATACAATATGGCCACCCTCATTTGGTCAAAGATGGCTCCTCCCATGTGGACCCAAGATGGCTGCCATAAGATGGCCAGCAGGTGAGGGAATTGGGAGGGACCAGGCCTGCAAGGGAAGGCAGTTATGGGTGACCAGGTTGGCAGAGGAGGGCAGTTGGGGTACTAGGCCTGCAAGGGAGAGCAGTTGTGGGGGGACCAGGCATGCAAGGGAGGGCAGTAACAAGTTCTGCAGAGGAGGGCAATTGGGGGTATCAGGACTGGAGGGGAGGGCAGTTAGAGGTGACTAGACTGGGAGAGGAGGGCAGTGAGGGGTGACCAAGCCTGCAGGCAGTTAGGGGTGATCAGGCTTGCAGGGGAGAACAGTTAGGGGCAGCCAGGGCAGCAGGGGAGCAGATAAGCATTGATCAGGCTGGCAGGCATAAGTGGTTAGGGGCAATTTTGCAGGTAGACAGATGAGGGGTTAGGAGCCAGCAGTCCTGGTTTGTGAGAGGGAAGTTGGATATCCCACGGGGAATCCTAGATTGGAGAGGATGCACGCAGGGCTGAAGGACACATACCTCCCCTGTGCACTGGGGCTCAAGTTTTAATTATGATGTGTTAGGGCATGGGCCTGTTTTGGTTCTTCTTGCTTGGGGTTTTCTGTAGCCCCTATACTTGTGTGATATTTTCCTTTACCAGTTGTAGAAGTTTTGGGCCATTATTTCTTTAAACATGTTCTCAATCCCTTTTTGCCTCTTCTGCTATTGAATATATATATATATATATATATATATATATATATATATATATCTCTAAATCAATCCTACTGTTTTTTTTTTTTTAAGTGTTTTTTTTTCTTTTTGGTCCATTGATTGAATGATTTTTTTTCAATTCTGTCTTCTAATTCACTGATTTGGTTCTTGGCTTCCCCTAAATCACTGTGTATTCCATCTAATGTGTTCTCTATTTGTGCTATGTCATTCTTTATTTCTGTTTTTGTAGTTACCATGCTGTTGAGCATCTTTACCATCATTATTCTGAACCCTATGTAAGATCAATTTCTTATCTCCATTTCATCTATCTCTTCTTCTGAAGAATTCTCTTATTATTGGTGTTTGTTTCTTTGTCCCCTCATTTTGGCTTCCTGTTTGGGTTTGTAACTGTAGTAGGTAGATCTTATATGCTTTTCAGTCTCTATTGCAGGTGTGTCAAACATTGTTTCTAACTAATTAGATCAGGCAAATATTCAAAGCCTCCAGAGACTGCCTCTGGCTACAAACTGATAGGCTTGCTTCTTGAATAGCCCTCAGGTGAATATCCACAGATCTGGTGAGATTTTGTTATTGTCATTGTTTTTTAAACAGGGTGGGGCAACTGCTTATGCTAGGAGGCTAATTATTATGCTCTAAAATGGCCTCAGAAAATCTGAACCATGAGGAGACATGTTTTCCAATAGGGTGGGTCAACTATCTTCTCCACAGGCACAGCTGCTTATATAGAAAATGTCTGCATGAGAAAGATGACTTTTGTAGCATGAGGAAATGACTCACTCAGCACCAGAAACTGAGGTGTCTGCCTCCTGTGTTCTAATCCCACAGCTTCTGATCCTCAGTTTTACTTACACAGCTTCATTTACTCTGTCCTCCCTCTGCCTTAGCACAAGGTGTATTGCTCCACAGAGAATTTTATGCATTGGCCCTTTAATAGGGTACCTGCATTCCCAGCCATTTCTCTTGGAAGATAGCAATCTTACTGACTTTGACAGCCATATGTTATATGGATACCCTTCTCAGTTCTGGTGCTCTCTGCTGGAGTGCCATGCTTGGGGATTAAACCTCAGAGTTATCAGCAGCAAACTCTATAGTTGAAATATCTCCCCATAAATTCAGTTTCTGTCTGTGGGAGCCGAGCCAGTCCTTTCATGACTCCACCCTCTGGCCAGTCTCTATGTGATCTCCATTTTCCATCCTTATTTACCTGGATTCTTTCCTATGGAGCTTCTGTTGATTATTCAGGAAGTTATTCTGTATTTTAGTTGTAGTTCCAGTTTGGTCCTGGGAGTTTGTCCTTGCAGCATCCTCTTACTACACTGCCACTTTTTCTGTATATTCTTATTTATAACATTATCACGTTTCCTAATACAACTTAAATAGAATATTTCTCTAATAATGTCTCCTTAAAATGACCATTTCATCACTAAAACAGAAATTAAAATGGAAACAAGTACTTACTCACAATGTCACTTCCCCAGAACAGAAGCACAGCCAACATTGGGAAAAGAATAATAAGGATATGGTCATTTGCAAAAAAATATAAAGCTGGGAAAGAAAAAATAACACAAAAATCATGATTAATATTTATTATCATAAACTTATGTCCAACCAATGAATGGTCAACTATGTTTTGTGGGGGTTTTTTTATTGTGGAGATGGAAAATTAAAATAATAAATTAAAACTGTTGCCTTATATAAATACACAAATAATTACAGATATATTTAATTAAATAACAAATAGTAAGGAATATTAAGGAAACAAAAAAATAGGCAAGCACTGGTGTTGCTCTGAAATTATCCCTTTCATATCATCCACTGCATCTGCATATGAGGATCCTTGTGGGCTTTCACACCACAATGCTAGTCACACATTTCTTAAAATGCTAAACTCTGGTAAATATTCACAATCATCCCCAGAATATAACACTATCATTTCTTATCTTTGAAATAGTAGCTTTCCAGATTCTAGTATTTTGCCCTGTGCATGGCAGAGAACCCATAGATTTACTATTGATGGTTGAAATAGTCACAGGACAGTTTACTGAAAACAGGGTTTTTTGATGCTCCCATGGTTGCAGATCCACTAAGAGAATGATGTTTTCAGGTACCCTGAAATCAATGCCACCTTAATTTCCAACTGAATTACTGAACATCTTCCTACCCCAAAGAAAGCCCATTTCCATTTAGCCTAAAATCCTATATGAAAAAAATTTCTGAATTATGCTGTTTCCATACGCTTGAAGGATCTAGTAAAAGCTCTATAATATAATGACTATTTTTAATCAATTTATTTTCCTCTATCCACTTTATTATTTGGTTTTGAAACATTAACTTCCCAATCCTTATAGTGATTACATGAAGAATTATGAACCCCTCTTACCACTGAAAAAATGAAGATACAGTGAATTAAGGATTTTAAGTATGTATGACTCAAATTGGATTTTGATATACCTCCACCCACACCCCAAATGGGAACAAAGATGGGCCACCATTAATCCACACTCTATTAGGTAGAATTCTCTAGTATGCAATTTCTAGTTCTCATTTATGTCTATATTTGCAAAAATACAAACAAACAAACCAAAAGAGCACAATATAGTAAAAATGGATTCCATTGCCTAAATACCCAAGTTTCACATGATGGGTAAATTCATCAAAATAAATTTGCAAGAACACTGTTTCAATTAACCATTTTGGGCACATGAGTTTCCTTCATTTCCCTTAAACAAAGGGTGCAAAACTATGAAAACACCAGATGCTGGCAAGGATGTGGGAGAATTACCTCACTCATATGTTGCTGATAAGAATGTACAATAAAAAAAAAACACTCTGGAATACAGTTTAGCAGTTTCTTCAAAAACTAAGCCTATAGTCGAGACTGGTTTGGCTCAGTGGATAGAGTGTCAGCCTGCGGACTGAAAGGTCTGGGGTTCGATTCCGGTCGGGGGCATTTACCTTGCTTGCAGGCACATCTCCAGTGTGGGGTGTGCAGGAGGTGGCTGATCGATGTCTCTCTCTCATCGATGTTTCTGACTTTCTATCCCTCTCCCTTCCTCTCTGTGAAAAATCAATAAAATATATTTTAAAACAAAAACAAAAACAAAAACTAAGCCTATACTTACATACAATCTAGCTGTTGTACTTCTATGGATTTATCCAAAGTAATGGAGACTATGGTCACACAAAAACCTGTACATCATTGTTTATAGAAATGTCATGGGCAAAGGCACAAAAGAACTGAAAACAACCAAGAAGTGTTATAGTAAGTGGACAGCTCAACAAGGTGTGATATACCAATAGCATGAATTATTATCGTTTCAGAGAGAGAGAAAGAGAAAGAGAGAGAGAGAAAGAGAGAGAGAGAGAGAGAAAATTTTACATGATGCTTTACATGAATAGATCTCAAGAGCATTGTATTGACTAGAAGAAAAGAAAAGCCAGTCTCAAAAGATTACATACTTTTATATAACATTTTTAAAGTGACCAATGTACTGATATGGAGAACAAATTGTACTTGACAGGTTAGGATAGCAAGGGAGCAGGTGAGTATAAAGAGGTTGAACATGGCCAACATTTGTAGTAATGTGTTAGTTCTTTACTCTGATTGTGGTGATCATTTCAGAAATGTACACATGTGATACAAAGAAAAAGAATATATACACATTGTACAATTGTGAACCGGGTAGTTTTGACATTTATCTATTGTTACATAAAATATAGGCACTGGATGAAGCTGGATAACAGTGCACAACACATCTCTGTTCAACCTTTGAAACTTCATGTGATTCTATAACTAGTTCAAAAAAATAAAAATGGGTGCAAGGCCAAAGGCCTGAGACCTCTGGTAGAATCATCTACATTCTCTACAACAAAACACTACTTTTGCAATTTAATGGCCCCAACGGTAAGCACAGTTCTTATCAGGGCACTTTGAAAATAAAGATGAAACAATCACATAGAAAGATACAAACTTTGTCTTTATCTCAGAGATTGGTATTTTTCCCCATCCATCTTTATCCCTTCTTCTGGCCTTTAAGTCTTGAGTTCACAATTTTCTCAGTGACCTACACACTATTCCAAAATCACCCTCCCCCATTGTCAGTTAATGAAATTTCCAATGTAGGAGAGATTTGTGATCAGGAAAGCCTTCCAAACTCTGCTCTTAGCCATCTCCTGCCCATGGTGCACCACACAGACACCCCTCTCATGATACCCCAGCTTCTACAATTCAGTACCTCACTTCATTAAATAAATGTCTCAGGAAGACAACCAACATTTGCACAGTACTTTGGTTTACAAAGGACTGGTACACAAGGGATCTTACGATATTTGTAAGACTGTAAAATACACAAAAGCAGGAATCTCATTTCATGCCCATTGTACAGATGAGGTAACTTGGACCCAGTGAAATAATTTCTCAAGTTCAATAGAGGCAAACAGTTAAATTGCAGAATCAGAAGTCCTGGATCCTAATCCTCAGAATGTCAAAATATTCCATCAGAATTAACACCCCATTCCCACTCTGGTAATAGACATTTCATAACACAAAACGCTAGAAGAATAGAAGGCAAATAGTTGATTCAACTGAATGGTTTGATCCCAATTAAAGTGGAGGCTCTCAAAGGCTTGTGTAATCCTGAGATCAGTAATATGTCTAGTGATTCTAAATAGAGCTTTCAAAATAGAAAATCAATATGCACCTGTATGTGGTTAACATAATCAATTGGCATGACAAGGACTAGAAAATAA
The DNA here is from genome assembly GCA_011751065.1 of Lasiurus cinereus. Taxonomy (NCBI): domain Eukaryota; kingdom Metazoa; phylum Chordata; class Mammalia; order Chiroptera; family Vespertilionidae; genus Lasiurus; species Lasiurus cinereus. The sequence goes on along the minus strand of JAAGEH010000286.1, from coordinate 13,504,733 downwards.
AGTAGTTTGTTCACTTCAGCTAGCTTTACTGCTTTATGCACCTCACCACCCAAGTCTGTGAAGAAAGGGCACAATCATGTTGTTGTAACCAAGGCTGCATTAAAATTAATTCTACTGGATTCCTAGCTCTACCACATCTTGGCCAAGAAAAAGAACACATAGCATAACAGGAAACATCATTATGACCTGATTTTTAACTTTGTAATTCTCCTTATAATCTATTATTTCCAGCTGGAGCATGGCTGGGATTTGTCAGCCCTTGACCAAAGTGCTGGTAAAATAAAAAAATAATAAAAGGCTACATAATTGGAAAAATCATGGAAAATTTATTATAGGAAAGATAGCACTTTGATAGCAGCAAACAGAAATGCAGATTAAATGATGCCAGGACCCCTACACCAACAGAATAGTTTTCAAAACAAAAGTTTGAGAACCTGATAATACACAAATAACACAGCAAAGGAGTTTTCTTACAAAAAGTTGAAAAGTAAAACTCTTGATCTTAAAGCTGCTAAATATTATATTAACATTTATTAGTCATAATTTACTTTTTTATTCAAAGTAGTTCCTTGCCCCATTGTGCCCCATTTCTAAAAAGATTAGGCTATTGCAGGACAAATAAAAGGAAAGCTTATGAAATTTTTACCAGCAATGTATTTTAGTTCCACGGTGGTTTCTCCTTCTTTAGTTAATTCTGTTACTTCACAAGTGTAGTTTCCTGGTACAGCTTGGTTCTTGTCCATCATCAAAGAGGCATTGCCTGTTAGTAGTCTACTTGTTAAGATGTATGCACTTGAAAATTCACTGATGGACTTGGATTCATTTTTCTCTCCAGTATAGTTGAAAATGTATTTGTTTCTGAATTTCCACTTTACAAACATTTCTTTCAGGCTCTTTGCTGCCAAATTAGTGACTAAGCACGGGATGAGAACAGTTTTATTGTCATTAGTGTATTCTACAGATTTGATTGTAGTAAATAATAGCTGAGTTTTAACTGGAAAAGAAAAAGAAAATAGTTTCATTTCACTATAGAATTCAATAAGGTAAGGTCTTAGGGATGTTACAAATCCTTAAGATAAATACGATGTTTCAATTGTCCCCTTCAGCAAGCAGTACAACTATGGAGAGAAGGCGAGCCAGGTTAAAAATTGGAACAGGTTACTTTAATATTAACATGCACAGATGGTAGACACTATTGTAACTTTTCCTTATTCATCCTCAGAAATACAAAGTATACATTATCAAGAATATTAGGAATAAATTGGGCAACCTGTGTTGAAAAATGTAGTTGTATATTTGGCTTCAGAAGCATTGAAGTCATCATTGTTTCTTACTGATGTATGTAGAAAAATCTTGTTCTTACCATGGAAAATTTTTGAACAAAAAATATTATATAATCAAATAGTATACTCAGTTTTAACTTCTATGTACTGCCTCCAAAAAGAACTTGCTACACTCATATGAAGTTTATTTCTATCTTTAGGTGGCATTCCAAGCAATGTGTTGAGCTATACTGTACTTTAAAATAAAAAATGAATTGGATGAATCACATCACGTCTTTTCTCTAAGATGTGAAGTCTTAGAATGCTAAGGAGAAAAAATAATCTTTGGCTATTTCCCTTTGTAAAATACAGACAACAATGGACATTTGGTATGCAAGTAGTATAAAGAGTTTTATATAATTTGAGGCCCAGTGCATCAAAATTTATGCACTGGAGAGGGGGTGCCTCAACCAGGCCTGTTCCCTCTTACAGTCCAGAGCCCTCAGTAGTGGGAGGTGACCTGGATACCAGGGGAAGGCGATGCCCTCATTACACCACTGCCAGCAGTGAAAGCCTCTGCCAGCTCTGGTTACCTGAGCCTTTGGTGGCCCTCAATGGTTGGGCAGCTGCCATCCAAAGCTTGCCTGTGCCTCAGAGTAGCACTGTGCAGCTAGGAAGCCGATATCTGTGGGTTGCCTGTGCCTTGGACCAGCCCTGGGTGGCTGGGGGGCTGAAGGGACTGTGGGACACCAGAAGGTGGGCCCAGCAGTGCCATTCACCTGTCACCACAGTAGATCTGAGAGGACTGGGCCCCGCCATCTTGTGGCTGTGGTGCCTCCATCTTTGAGGGAATGACATTTAATTAGCATATTCCTTTCTTATTGGGTATGGATGCTGCCATATTTGTGAGAGCATGATGGTAAATTAGCATATCCTCTCTTTACTAAATAGGATTGAAGGGCATTTTCTAACTCCCACAATTCATTTAAACTACAAAACAACAATTACCAAATGCATATTACAGGTATTTCTTCCTCCTAATAACCATAAATCACTCAACATAAAGCTAAGAAACAGTTAAAATCAAGAATAGAAGAGGCTGAGGACCGCATCAGCAAATTAGAAGACAAAGTAGGAAAAAACACACAAACACAGCAGCAACTAGAAAAAACACTTAAAAAAAACAAGAAGAGAGCCTAAAGGAGCTTTGGAACAACACAAAACAAAACAATATTTGCTTAATAAAGATACCAGAAGGAGAGGAAGACAAGAAATAATGATAGAAAACTTCCTTGATATTGGCAAGAAAAAAACTATGCAAGTCCCAGAAGTACATAGAGTTCCAAACAAGCTCAAAAGAATGACAGCAAGACACATCATAATTAAATTGGCGAACACTAACAAAAAAGTAAGAATCTTAAAGGCTGCCAGAGAGAAACAGAAAGTTACCTACAAGGGATCTCCTATTAGAGTATCAACTGATTTCTTAACAGAAACACACCCGGCCAGAAGGGAAGAGGATGAAATATATAAAGTGATTTAAAGCAAGGGTCTGAACCCAAGAATACTATACAAAGCTATCATTCAAAATTAATGGTGAAATCAGGAGCTTCACAGACAAAAAAGGGCTAAGAGAGTTTATTACTCCCAAGCCAACTATGCAGAAATGCTAAAGGGACTGCTGTAAAAAGAAGAAAGAGAAAGGCAAGAAAAACACAAACACTAGGGAAAAATATGAAAACAAACATGAACTTGTCAATAATAACATTAAACGTAAATGGAATAAATGCACCAATTAAAAGATATAGGGTAGCTCAATGGTTAAGAAAAAAATGACCCATATATTTGCTGTCTACAAGAGACCCACCTTAAAGCAAAGGACTCACAAAAACTGAAAGTGAAAGGATGTAAAAATATTTTTCGGGTAAATAGAAATGAGAAAAAAGCTGGGGTGGTGATACTTATATCTTATTAAAAAAAGACCTCAAAGTACAGGGCTTATCAAGAGATAAGGAAGGCCACTACAAAATACTAAAAGGAGCAACTCAAACAAAGATATAACTCTGGTAAATATATATGCACCCAATACAGGAGCTCCTAAATACATAAAATAAACTCCTGGAAGATATCAAGGGAGAGATCAACAATAATACAACCATAGTAGGTGACTTTAATATACCACTGACATTACTGAATAAATCTTCTAGACAAAAAAAAATCAGTAAAGAAACAGCAATTCTAACTAACTCACTAGAACAGATGGACCTAATTGACATCTTCAGAGCATATCATCCAAAGCCATGGAATAAACCTTCTTCTCAAGTGCACACAGAACATAATAAAAAATAGACCACATATTGGGTCACATCAAAGTCTCCCCAAATTCAAAAAGATTTAAATCATACCAAGCATTTTCTCAGACCACAATGACATAAGATTAGAAATAATCTATAATAAAAACATTCCAAAAAATTCAAACACTTAGAAGTTGAATAGCATGTTACTAAACAATGATTGGGTTATAAATGAGATCAAAGAAAAATTAAAAATATCCTGGAGACTAATGAAAATAAAAACACAACACAAATGCTATGGGACACAATGAAAGCAGTGCTGAGAGGAAAGTATATAGCTTTACAGGCCTCTCTCAAAAAACAGGAAAAATGGCAATGAAAAAACTAACTGAACAACTCAAAGAAATAGAAAGAGAGCAACAAGAAAAGCTCACTGTGAGCAGAAGGAAGGAAATAAAAAAGATCAGAGCAGAAATGAATGATATAGAGACCAAAAAAACAAACAAACAAAAAAACAAAAAAACAAAAACAAAAGATCAATAAAACCAAGACCTGGTTCTTCAAAAGAATAAACAAGCTTGATGAACCGCTAGACAGGCTCACCAAGAAGCAAAGAGAGAAGACCCAAATAAACAAAACCAGAAATGAGAGAGGGGAAATAACCACAGACCCCACCGAAATACAAAGGATTGTTAAAAAATATTATGAACAACTCTATTCTAACAAATTACACAACTTAGAGGAAATGGACACATTCCTAGAAAAACACAACCTTCCAAAACTTACTCAGGAAGTTTCTAAAAATCTCAGTAAGCTGATAACTATGGAAGAAATTGAGGCAGTCATCAAAAAGCTTCCAGCAAACAAAAGCCCAGGGCCAAATGGCTTCACAGGGGAATTTTACCAAACATTAATGGAGGAACTAAAACCTATCCTCCTCAGACTATTACAGAAAATTTAAGAGGAAGGAACACTTTTGTATTAAGCCAGCATCAGCCTAATACAAAATCCAGATAAACATAACACAATGAAAGGGAATTACAGGCCAATATCCCTCATGAACATAGATGCAAAATTCTCAACAAAAATCTAGCAAATCGGATCCAGCACTACATCAGAAAGCTCATACATCATGACTGAGCAGGATTTATCCCAGGGATGCAAGGATGGTACAATATTCGCAAATCAATAAACATGACACATCACATAAACAAATTGAGAGATAAAAATCACATAGTCATATCAATTGATGCCGAAAAAGCATTTGACAAAATGCAATACCCTTTCTTTTTTTTTTAATTAAATCTTTATTATTCAGATTATTACATTTGTTTTTCTTTTTTCCCCTCCATAGCACCCAGCTCCCACCCTTCCCTCCCTCCCCTTGACCTCATCCATAGGTGTATGATTTTTGTCCAGTCTCTCCCTGTATAACCCTCACCCCTTTCCCCCTGAGAATTATCAGTCCACTCCCTTTCAATGCTCCTGGTTCTAGTATATTCACCAGTTTATTCTGTTGATCAAATTTTTAATTCACTTAATTTTTAGATTCACTTGTTGATAGATACATATTTGTTGTTCATAATTTTTTGACTTTAATCTTTTTCTTCTGCCTCTTCTTAAAGAGTACCTTGCAGCATTTCATATAAAACTGGTTTGGAGTTGATGAACTCCTTTAGCTTTTTCTTATCTGTGAAGCTCTTTATCTGCCCTTCAATTCTGAATGATAGCTTTGCTGGATAGATTATTCTTGGTTCTTGCTATTCATCACATTGAATATTTCTTGCCACTCCCGTCTGGCATGCATCGTTTCTGTTGAGAAATCAGCTGACAGTCGTATGGGTGCTCCCTTGTAGGTAATGAACTGTTTTTCTCTTGCTGCTTTTAATATTCTCTCTTTGTCTTTTGCTCTTGGTATTTTAATTATGATGTGTCTTGGTGTGGTCCTCTTTGTATTCCTTTTATATGGGGTTCTGTGTGCTTCCTGGACTTGTAAGTCTATTTCTTTCACCAGACGTGGGAAGTTTTCAGTCATTATTTCTTTAAATAGGTTTTCAGTATCTTGCTCTCTCTCTTCTGGCACTCCCACAATTCTGATGTTGGCACGTTTGAAGCTGTCCCAGAGTCTCCTTACATTATCTTCACATTTTTGGATTATTTTTTCTTCTTGCTTTTCCAGTTGAGTGTTTTCTGCTTCTTTATATTTCAAATTTTTGACTTGATTCTTGCCTTTCTCTAGTCTGCTGTTAGGACTCTGTATAATATTTTTTATTTCAGTCAGTGTATGTTTAATTTCTAGTTGGTCCTTTTTCATCTCCTCTTGGGACTTGATAAATTTATCCATCTTTTCTACCATATTCTTGAAAAACCTTATAAGCGTGGTTTTGAACTCTATATCCAGTCATTTTTTTCCCTCCATTTCTTTTGTTTGTGATCCCTTCCCTTGTCTCGACATTTTCACTATGTCGGGGAAACTTCAGTGTTGGATTCAGCTTTATGATACCAGATGCAAAGCCTCAGAAGCCTCTGTTGAGCTTGGGAGGGGTGGAGTCTCAGGGCTTAAGGGACCACCTTGCCTTCCAGTCGGCCCCACCCTCCACGGCCCCTGAGTCTCACGTGACTGGGTAATGGCTGGAGCGGTCCTTGTGCGCGCACCCTGTCCTTGTGCATGCACCCGCAGTGCCTCTAACCGCTGCCTTTCCAGCTCCCCTGCGCACCAGGACCACAGGAGTCTAAGTCTCCAGGGTTTCGCCCGAAACAGGGGCTTAGTGGAATCAGAAGTGGCGCAGTTGGGACGGTCTGTCTCCCGCCCACTCCCGAAAGCCAGCAGCACAATCAGCAGTCTGTCCTCCACGTAGTGCCTTGCGCGCCACCACCAGCCCTCTGATCTTTTGCGACTCCCCTAAATTTCCGGCACTTCTCCCTTTTCACAGTCCAAACTCACCCTGTATGAGTTTCGGCTGGATCTGGTGTTTAGTGTCGTAAGAGAAGGGGTTCAATGCCGTTGGGAGTCTCCGTTTCCCTTCTGCCAGAGTAAGCCAGCCAGGTATTCCGGCACCCTCTCTCTCCACGTGCGCGTCTCCGTACCTCAGCTTTTTGCAGCTCCTCTGGGTCTCCGTGAGCCCCAGAGGAGCTTTCCCTCTAGTTTTAGAACTTCCACTCAGCCAGCTTTCCTGTGGTTCTGTATGATGTCCATTCTGTCTTTTAGTTGTAGTTTTGAAATTGTTGTGCGAGGCAGCAGTGTAAGTGTTTACTTATGCTGCCATCTTGGATTCTCTCACAATACCCTTTCTTGATAAAAACTCTCAGCAAGGTGGGAATAGAAGGATCATATCTCAACATAATAAAAGCCATATAAGACAAACCCACAGCCAATATCATGCTCAATGGGCAAAAACTAAAACCATTTTCCCTAAGAACAGGAATAAGACAGAGATGCTACTCTCACCACTCCTGTTCAATATAGTACTGGAAGTATTAGCCATTGCAATTAGATAAGAAAAAGAAATAAAAGGCATCAAAAAAAAAAGAAGAAGAAGAAGAAGTAAAACTGTCCTTATTTGCAGATGACATGATACTGTACATAGAAAACCCTTAAAATTTCATCCAAAAATTATAAGACTTGATAAATGAATTCAGCAATGTAACAGGATTCCAATTAACAGCAAGAAATCTATGGCATTTTTATATACCAATAATGAACTTACAGAAACATAGACTAAAAAAAGCAATCCCATTTACCATTGCACCAAAAAAAAGTTAAAATACCTAGGAATAAAATTAACTAAGGAGATAAAAGACCTATATGCAGAAAACTACATGACTCTGAAAAAAAGAGATAGAGGAAGACGTAAACAAATGGAAGAACATACCATATTCATGAATTGGTAGAATCAACATCATCAATATGTCCATTCTACCCAATGCAATCTATAAATTCAATGCAATACCCATTAAAATACCAAAGGCATAGTTCACAGACCTAGAACAAACTTTCCAAAAAATCATTTGGAATAAAATATATATATATATCTGCAGCAATCCTGAGAAAGAAGAACAAGGTAGGTGGGATCTTAATATCAGATTTCAAGCTGTATTACAGAGCCACTCTTCTCAAAAGTGCCTGGTACTGACACAAGAACAGACACATAGATCAATGAAATAGAATAGAGAACCCAGAAATCGACCCAAACCACTATGCCCAATTAATATTTAACAAAGGAGGCATGAACATAAAATGGAATCGAGATAGTTTTTTCAACAAATGGTGCTGGGAAAATTGGACAGATACATGCAATGAAACTAAACCACCAACTTACACCATACACAAAAGTAAACTCAAAATGGATAAAGGACTTAAACATAAGATGGGAAACTATAAAAATACTTGAGGAATACACAGGCAGCAAAATTTCTGATATATGCTGAAGAACTTCTTCACTGATACTGCTCCTAGGGTAATGAAAACTAAAGAGAAAATAAACAAATGGGACTACATCAAAATAAAAAGCTTTAGCACACCAAAGGAAACCATCAACAAAACAACAAGAAAGCCCACTGAAATGGGAGAACATATTTGTCAATGATATCAATGATAAGGGTTTAATTTCCAACATTTACAGAGAACTCATACTTCACTAGAAGATAAAAAAGAAGATAAACAATCCATTCAAAAAATGGGTAATTGATCTAAATAGGCACTTCTCAAATGAAGACAGAAAGAAGGCCAAGAGACATATGAAAACCTGCTCAAAGTCACTAATCATCAGATATATCCAAATAAAAACAACAATGTGATACCAACTCACACCTGACAAAATGGCGATCATCAACAAATCAACAAATGGTGAAGCCGGTTTGGCTCAGTGGATAGAGCATTGGCCTGTGGACACAAAGGTCCCAGATTCAATTCTGGTCAAGGGCATGTATCTTGGTTGTGGATGCATCCCCAGTCAGGGGTGTGCAGGAGGCGGCTATTGATGACTCTCACATTGATCTTTCTAACTCTTTATCTTTTTCCCTTCCACTCTGTAAAAAAATCAATAAAATGTATTTAAAAAAAATAAAAAAAATCAACGAACGACAAGTGTTGGCGAAGATGCGGAGAAAAAGGATCTCTTTTGCACTGCTGGTGGGAATTCAGACTGGTGCAGACACTATGGAAAACAGTATGAAGTTTCCTCAAAAAACTAAAAGGGAACTCCCATTTGACCCAGTGATTCCACTAATAGGAATAGATACTAAGAAACTAGAAACTCCAATCAGAAAGGATATATGCACCCCTATGTTCGTAGCAGCACAATTCACCATAGCTAAGATTTGGAAACAGCCTAAGTGCCCATCAGCATATGAATGGATTAAAAAACTGGTACAGCCGAGACTGGTTTCACTCAGTAGATAGGGTGTCGGCTTTCAGACTGAAAGGTCCCAGGTTCGATTCTGGTTTGGGGCATGTGCCTTGCTTGCGGGCACATCTCCACTGTGGGGCGTGCCGGAGGCAGCTGATCAATGTCTCTCTCTCATAGATGTTTCTGAATTTCTATCTCTCTCTCTTCCTCTCTGTAAAAAATCAATAAAATATATTTTTTTAAATTAAAAAAAACAACAACAACTGTGGTACATTTACACAATGGAATACTATGTTATGGTAAAAAAGAAAGAGCTTCCACCATTTGTGACCACATGGATGGAGATGGAAAGCATTATGCTTAGTGAAATAAGCCAGGCAGAGAAAGATAAATATCAGTAAATCTCACTCATCTGCGGAATATAATGAATGACATAGTCCAATGAACAAGATCAGATCCAAAGACTGAGAAACTTTGATCAAAACATCAAACCTTGGGGAAGGCTGAGTTTGGTGGGAGTAAGAGGGAGAGATCAACAGAGGGACTTGCTTACATGCATATGTGCATAATCATTGGACAGGTACAATGATGGGGCATGAGAGGGAGCTGAGGGTAATGGGAAAATAAGGACACATGTAAAAATTAAAAATTAAAAAATATTATAATAAAATATTAAATCTAATCCATACTGTGGTCACCAAAACCTTAAGAGAAATTGTTTCATGTGACAAAGATTTTTAATGAAAATCATTTTGGAAGGAAATAAAGTGAAGTTTCCTTCAAATATCATAAGGATTGTAATTGAAAGTCAATATATTTGGCTTCTTGAGCTAAGGTAAGTAATCTGTGTTTTTGACTCCCTGAAAAAGTTTATATAAAGTTACAAAAAGAAATTGACAGCCAGTTTGAAATTGAATTGCTTGCCTAGATCAAAGAATATCCTTGCATATTATTCTACAAGGTCATTTAATTTTTGATATTTCACAACAGCATATTTTATAATTATCCCAAACAAAACTACAAACTAATTCTTTGAATGTATAGCAGCAATTTAAAAAAGACTTGAAAGGATTTAACCCCTTTCAGAAGGAATGAAGGCACTGGGAAGACACTTGAGCTTTCTATACTGGCCCCTCTTAAGTTTTTTTTTTGCCAAGAGGAACCCTCTTCTCACAATCCAATGGCCCTCAGTGGTAGCCTTAGTTCTCTATTCATGCTGAGGTTGAAGCCTCCAGGTGGCTGGTATAATGGATCTGTCTCTTGCCCAATGGGATGACTGTTTAGCCACAGACAGGCAGGATTCCTCAGGGAAGGCACAACTTAAGGCAGACTCAGTTGCAGAGGGGCCATCAAGAGAGAACTTGAGGGTCAACAGAGGTGGGGCACAGACCCTCATGCCCCCCAACCTTGTAGGGGCCTGAACCCTCACCCCTTCTGAAGGAAGTCTCCTGCCCCCATGGCTACTTGACTTCCCAAGCTCAGCACAGATCGGGACCCAGGTAACAGACAGAAACTTGGCCGACAGCAGCTAGCTGCCCTATTTCTAAATTCTGGCTAGCACCAGGAATGCCCAGTGTCTACTCAAGAATGTAAATAAACCTTTCCACTAATATTTACAGGGTAATCTAAGATTGTTGGTAGAGTATTAAATTTAACAGTAAAAGTATAATTAAGCTTACAGATTAATTTAAATTGGCTAATTGAAATAAGTGAATACCCCCAAAAATTTAATTATACTTGACAAAAAGCTGTTTCTAAAGTATTAACTAAAATTTCTATTGGTAGTTCATCTCATGGTAAAATTGCTTAACATGCAATGAACATAAAGCAGTCATAATTTTGTGCAAAAAGTTAAAATTTAAAGTTATCAAGATTGCATTAAAAATTTACAAAAGTCTCCATTAATAAATAAAAAGGGGGAGGGTATAGTAGGATATCATCATGTAAGGAAAAATATCTGGTAAGAAAATTACATCTAGAAAATTTTTATTTAAGAAAATTAATTTTCATTTGTACTACTAACAGCAAGACACTCATGAAAAACACACATGGTGTCAAAATAAGCCAAAGTAAACCCCAAGTCAATTTTATAGAAAAGATTCCTTTATTAACTTTTGGTCAAGAATATGTTTATATACTTGACATATTCCAAGTCAGACAACAACTCCAAGACCAAGTGGACTCCTGCAACAGAGAGGAATTGACATGTCTGCTTCAACCATGAAGACAAGAGCAAAACAATCCAGAGATGAAAGACACTGACAATGCCTTGCCATGCTAGCCGTTAGCAGCTATGTATCGCTACAGGATGCCTAGGACGAAACCATAGAGGGTCAGACCTGCATTGCCAGCATTTGTCCACTATCCAGATACTATTGCTGATGTGTACACATAAGGAACTGTTTGACATTGAAACTGGGACTCAGAACTATTGGACATTGAAATTGGGAATCAAACATTTTTTGTTCTTACAGAGGCAAGATGTTTTTAAAGAAAGAAATTGGGGAGGGGGAGAGGGCCAGATAAAGAGGCAAAGAAGCATTGAACTGTCATATTACAGCGGGAAGGAGGGGAGGTCGGGGGGAAGGGGCTGTAAAAGATCAACCAAAGGATTTGTATGCATGTATATAAACATAACCAATGGATACAAGACACTTGGTGGAAGGACAAGTGAGGGCATGTACTGGGGGTAGGGAAGCCTGGGGGGAGATCAATAGGGAGCGGGGGGGAAGGAGACATATGTACTACTACTTTTAATACTTTAAACAATAAAAAAATAGAAAAAAATAAATAAATTAGAACATCAAAAGGTACTTTTAAAAAAAATTGTTTCTTTTTCAAGTTTAAAATTCTAATTCATATTTGTAATTGAAAATCTGTAATGAGAAATAAAATCCTACTGCCAAATCTGCCTCTGGTGTGGAGATATTCAAAGGTGGCTGGAGAGGAGAGCTATCAGCTCTATCACAAAAAGAGTACTTAAAGCTTTGTTAAAAATTATAGAAGAAGTTGTTGGGATAAACAAAATTAGGCTAAAGTCACCTTGGGTGCTCGTTATTACTTTGGAAAGTGAAATAGGAAAAAAATCAAAATCTGTCTTTTTCCATTAAGCATGCATGCCTTTAATTGGGAAGAGATACTCTTCCAGATCTGTTACTGAATCTTTCCCCAGAGCAAGCAGGAGGTGGGGAAGGGATACACGTGGCAATGCATTATGGATACCCACTCCCCAAGTATGATAATTTAAAATCTCCTTCTTGAAATGAAAATTTTTCAAAATTTAGGACTGTGTCTGGGATTTCTGTGCTCATAAAGACAAGCTAGCTTAAAGCAAATATGTGCAACTGTCTGAGTTTTTGGACATTTAGATAGGGTTTTTAGCTAAGCTTAAAATTCTCTTTGCGATGGTACCAACTAAAACCCCCAGGACTGTTTTTTTCCTAAGAAAGATGGCAGATTTGACCCAGGGAAAAAATACAGGCTATGTTCAAGGAACAAGATTGGCATATCCATAATAAGGAGTAGTTTTTAAAATGCTAATGAACCAGGTTCAAAATTTAACTTTAAGTCTGCAAAGAAAATCAATGAATTGACTCTGTTACAAAAATTTGGCAAAGAAAATACCTTAAAATAATTATAATTGATGCTAGAATCTCAAAAATTGTTAAAACATCTATAGTAATAAAAGAGAAACATGCAAATTAACCATACTTCTGCTAGGCCCACAAGTCATGACCACCAACAAATCAGGACTGAGTATGCAAATTAACCCAACCAAGATGGCTGCAGCCATGGAACAAGCAGGAGGATTGGGTTTCCTGGAAATGGAGGAAGCCAAGCTTCCTACACACCTTGGCTGGCCCTGGCCTCCACTCAAGGCTACAAAGTTTCAATTATAGAAAAAAAATAAATCCCAACAAAAATGACTCTGGCAATGGAGTGTGCAAGATGCTTGGGCTTCCCCAGCTATGGAGGAAACCAAGTTTCCCCCAGTCCCCACCAGCCTGCCCTAGCCTCCACTCAAAGCTACGAAGTTTTAATTACAGAAGATACATAAATCCCAGACACTAGAGCCACCAATTGGGTCACCAGGGGGCGTGTCCAATCTGCAAACCACCACAGGATCCTCCCCAGACCACCCCATGCCCAAAAAGAACCCCCACCTGATCCAGGACACCCTTCAGGGAAAATCAGACTACCCCCACCTGTGTACCAGGCCTCTATTCTAATAAAAGAGTATATGCAGATTGACCATCACTCCAAGACACAATATGATTGCTTCCATGTGGACACAAAATGGCCACCACAAGATGGCCAGCAGGGGAGGGCAGTTGGGAGGGACCAGGCCTACAAGGGAGGACAGTTGGGGTTAATCAAGCCTGCAGGAGAGGGCAGTTAGGGGTGATCATGCCAGCAGAGGAGAACTGTTAGGGGCAACCGGGCCTGCAGGGAAGGGCAATTGGGGGACCCAGGCTTACAGGGTAGAGCAGTTAAGAGTGACCAGACCTGTAGGGAGGGCAGTTAGGGGCAATCAGGCTGGCAGGGAAGCAGTTAGGCATCAATCAGGCTGGCAAGGGAGTGGTTAGGGTTGATTAGGCTGGCAGTCACAAGTGGTTAGGGGCAGTCAGGAAGGCTGTAAGAGGAGAAGTTGGGAACCAGCAGTACTGGGATTGGGCCTAAATGGGTAGTCAGACATCCCTTGAATGGTCTGAGATTTCAGAGGGTTCAGGTTGAACTGAGGGACACTCCCCCATGCAGGAATTTCATGCACCAGGCCTCTAGCAGATAATAAAGATCTAAGTAGCTCATGTTAAAAACTGGCTATGCCTTTTGTTAATTAAGCAGGTAGGTCAAGACTTCCTGTGCCAACTTCTAACTAAGAATGTGGTAATTTATATTTGAATTGACCAAACTTATTTCACCATCCAGAAACATGATTTTGGAACCTTAAAATTTTGGAAGTTTACTTAAGTATATAAATAATAAAATTTATTAAATATCTAGGTATTTTAAAATAACATAATACTGAAATATTAATCTGAGTATGCCTTTTATGAAATCTAGAGATCAGAATTGAATTTATTAATTGATTATGTCTGTGTTTTTGAAATTTATTCTTAAAAATATACTAATCTGGAAATGCTAAACATTTGACTTACCTGCTCTAAAAGTTCAAGGTTCAAATTAAATTGGGAGAAATTATATTGTTATGGTAACTAAATACCTAAAGTATAGAAATTTATTTTTTAGAAAATCATGGAAAAATTAGAAATTCAAAATATATTACAGTCCATGTAGTAAAATTTCAATATTGGTCTAATTAAATAAGAAAGATTAATCTACTGATCTGAACCAAATTTGTAATTTAAAACACACACACACACACACACACACACACACACATATATATCCATCCCTGTGCATGAGTTCATGCATAGGTGGGGTCCAGCCAGCCTGGCCACAGGGAAGGGAGGGGATATAGGTGGCTGGCCAGCCTGCCTACTCTTTGAACTCCTGGTTGAGGGGACAATTTGCATATTAACCTTTTATTATATAGGATATTCACTGAATGGCCAGATTATTGAGTTCAGAGATCATAATAATCTGGCCACTCAGAATATATATATGGTCTCTCCAAGTTAAATTTCAAGGCTGTAACAGAGGGATGATTTTTGGAAAACTCCAAGGGCCTAGAGTGATTCAAAGAATTTGTTCTCTCTTCTTAAAGGAAATATTTTAAATTTAGCTCATTTAATGCACTTGAAATCACATGGAAACCTTTATCAAATAAAAATTAATCAATATATTTACTTATGTACATATATTTTAAATGTTATAAAGGTTTTGGCCTCTAAACAAGGCAAAATAAAGTAACAAGCTATTTCTTAAAATCCAACAGCAGAATTTTAAGATGGAATTTTAATAACAAAAGCCTCTAGCTGCCTACATTTTAAATAGGCCAGAAGTGGGGCAGAATTTGTGCCTTGTGAATCAGACATATAAGTTTACTAAATTTACTTGTTTTGCTTTTTCAATAAAAATGCCTAATTACTTTATAAATTAGCTTTTTAAAATATAATCAAGGTTTCATATAAATTAAGTTATATGAGAAGCCAATATTTTTTAAATGAATTAAATCCTACTGAAATGTTTTAAAGAAAATTACTGGGACTACCCATAATTCCTCTGTATATGCAAATAAACCAAAGGGGATACTCTTTAAAAATAATATTCTAAGTTTAATAAAAAGGAAAAATTTTAAAATTTTGAAATCTCTTCCACTAATATTTACAGAGTAAACTAAAGATTGTTGTTAAAATAATAAATCTGACAAATAATAGTAGTCAACATATTATAATGAGAGTCATTGTAATATAGCTATTCAAATGCATGACTCAGTATTCAAGCAGCAAACCTGTACATTGCTTGATGTAAAAAAAAAAAAAAAAAAAAAAAAAAAGACCAAAACTTTAAACAGCAATCCTCTAAAAGCTAACCTGGGAATTATTCTTGAAGGAAATAAAGAAGGGTTTCCTTCAAACATCTTAAGAAATGTAAATAAAAGTCAATATATTGGGTCTCATAAAGAAAAGTAAATAATTTGTGTGTTTGCCTCTCTGACAAAGTTTATATAAAGTTACTCAAAGATCTATAGCAGAAATTTAATTAATGCCATTTACTTTCCATAACCTAGGACAGTGGTCAGCAAACTCATTAGTCAACAGAGCCAAATATCAACAATACAACGACTGAAATTTCTTTTGAGAGCTAAATTTTTTAAACTTAAATTTCTTCTAATGCCACTTTTTCAAAATAGACTTGCCTAGGCCATGGTATTTTGTGGAAGAGCCACACTCAAGGAGCCAAAGAGCCACATGTGGCTTGCTGACCACTGACCTAGGACAAATAAAGAAATAAACCTTATTTCAGATTAATCTAAATTGGATAATTGAAGTAAGTGAATATTCAAGAAAACTTAATTGTACTGGACAGGAAACTATTCCTGAAGCATTAGCTAAATTTTTTACTGATGGGTCATCTCAGTAAAATTGCTTAACATGCAATGAATCCAAAGCAGTCATATTTCTATACAAAAAAATAAATAAAATGAAAAGTTATCAAGACTGCATTGTAAATTTTCCAAAAGCCTCCTAATATTTAAATAAAAAAAGAGGGATAGTGGAAAAATATCCTATAAGAAAATTACATCAAGCTTTAGTTGCTTTAAATTTTTTACTTTGAAAATTAATTTTCACTTGTAATGCTGATAGTAAGACACCCATATAAACACACATAGTGACAAAGTAAGTCAAAGGAAAATTGTTTGGACAAAAATGAAAAGAATGCCACATCTAATTTATAGAAAAGATTCTTTTATTAATATTTCATCAAGAATATGTTTGTTTATTTCCAGAAAACTCCTCCAAGCCCATGTGGATTTCTGCAACAATGAATTCAAAAAGGAACTGACCAGACTGCTCCAGCCACAGAAATAGAAATGCACCCCAAGAACAGAGGAGAAGCAGTGCAAAAATGAAGATGGTGAAGACACCTTGCCATACTAGCAGTCAACAGCTATGTATCACTGCAGGTTTCCTAGGACCAAACTAGAGAAAGTTGGACCTACATTGCCACCATTTGTCCACCAACCAGAACTAGACTATCATTGTAGACATGTACACATAAGAAACTATCGGACATTGAAATTGGGACTCAAAGAATTGTTGGCCCCAAAAGAAACTGACTGCAGGCTGATTCCTTTATAGCCTGACAGCAATTTAAATGGACTTTATAGAACTCTATCCTTTCCATTGAATTTAAAAATTTTAAAACATTCATTCTTATTAAATTTAAAAAATCAGAAAGGGTGAGATGCCAGAGCCCAATTTCAGCAAGTTATAATTGCAAGAGTTTCATCAAAAGGTTGAAGGAATTTGGGGACTCAACAAGGGCTGAGTCATATATGTTAACACCTGCTGGAATGGCTAAAGGCATTTCCCCAAACCTGAAAAGGTTGATTGTTTGCTGCAAGACAGCTTAATCTGCATGTTATTGTCTTCTATTGTCCAAACACCTGAACAGCCAGTAGGCTATTCCCCAATCTGACAGTACTTCAGTATGAAAACCTACCCTTTGAAGTGTATATCTCCACCTTGCCTTACCACAATTTGTGTTAATAAAAAGCAAGGGGTCTTGAGACAAGGAGAACTTAATTTCTTTAGCTAGGCTCTTCTGACCTCCAAAGCCTTTCAAAATTATCTTTCATCTCTGGACTCTTACTTAAGTTACACACAGCCTTTCTCCAGTTTGCTGAACCCTTCTTAATACCAGAACAAGAACCCATTGCATAAATTGTTAAGTTTCTGGGAATTTTCGGTCTGAACCAAGCTTATGGTTCACAAGCTCACTTCTTCCCAGTTCCCTACACTTCTAGGGAATATTATTCCCAATATTAGGAAGCCCCAGGCAAAAACTGGACTTTTAATTGTGAATTTCAAAATCTTGGAGTTCTGAATTATTTCCACTGAGATAGAAGCATTGAAGGGGGCAGCTATAGTGCACAACAAGGAGAGAAGAAACTGGTTGTGATGTTGGAATTAGAAAAGAAAGAAAGTCTCAGAAAAATGGTAAACAATTTTGAAATAGGCAAAAGGATTAGTTAGTGTATTTCAGTGGGGATCTGGGCATTGTCTGACAAATTCTTTGGGAATATGTGATTTTGTAGGGTCCTGTAACTTTCCTTGTTTTGTCTGTTTGTTTGTTTTGTCTGTTTGTTTGTTTTGTTTTGTTTTGTTTTTGTGTTTAAGTTGTAAAATTCAGACAATAATACAAATTACTCCTGTCTGAAGAGAGAGAAATAAACTTTGTTTTACAATTGATTTCAGTCTGGTGGAAGAGAAGGTTGAAAATTTAGGCTTTATTTCCCTAAGGATGTTGACCAATTGCATATATTCACTAATTCACTTCAGCATTACTGATTGCCTTTTTGTGTGTCTTCTTTCAATGTTCTTTAAAAGCCATGATGGCCTTACCATCTTGCTAGCTTGCTTATTTGACAATTTCATGATTTAAGCTTACAGAATGTATTTCCTACAGAATACAGGAAATACTAATTGCACTGCATTATTTGTTGTAATATAAAAAAATTAAAAGCTGAAACCATTTAAATAGAATTAGTGCTATTAATAAAATACACCTCCATAGCCATAACTTTAATAACCCTTACACTATAATTAATAAAAAAGAATAGTCCAAACATATCACTGTACCAACTTCTGACCACAACTTTATCTTTTATGAACACTTATTAAACATTATAATTAATAAAATTATCTTGATTTGGGTTTTCTCTCTTTTGCCTACTGCCTTCTGATGTAACAGCAAAGTGAAGAAAGTTGGACAGAGAATAAATAAAGGAACACAACTAATTAACATGAGTAAGAAAATTCTGAAAAATGATATGCTTAAAGATGTCTAAATCAGGTAGAAAAGCATTAATACAACCTTTCAGTGATGCCAGGGTTACAAATAAATTAAAAATATAATGGAAGATTACTTTTATATTAAATGCCAAAAATGCTGAATTCTACAATCTTTGTGAAAACCAACCACCAACCTAACCATCTCCTTCCATAGTCTTGAAGACTGCTAACATGTGGCTGTAGAGAAGGCTCAATATATGGCTCAGAATTTTTAAAAATGCAATCAAACTCTCCCTAAACAATTTAGCACAGTGGACAGAGTGTTGGCCTGCTGACTGAAGGGTCCCAGGTTCGATGCCAGTCCAGGGCATGTACCTTGGTTGCAGGCACATTTCCAGTGGGGAGTATGCAGGAGACAGCTGATAGATGTTTCTCTCTCATTGATGCTTATAACTCTCTATCCCTCTCCCTTCTTCTCTGTAAAAAATCAATAAAATATGGTTTAAAAAAAAGACAGCAAATAATTATTGAGAGTTACCTAATCTGAAACATTACAATAGGGTATGTGGATTCAGTGTTTGGACTGGGAGGAAGTGTATGAATTTTCTTTTCAAAGCTTCCAATTCTGATTTGGGTTGGGAGGAGGACAAGTATCAGTCTTACAGGTTTCTAAGAAAATGTGTGTTGCTATTTGGGGAACAACAGAAAAGTGTCATAATCCAGGCCAACTTGGGTGGTCTTCAATCATTTTTTTTAATTTATTTTATTGTGTTACATGTATACATATCTTCCCATTGCCCTCTGCTCCTAGGCATACCCCAACCCCCCCAGTGTCTTGTGTTCATTGGTTATGCTTATATGCATGCACACAAGTCCTTTGGTTGATCTCTTATCTACCCCACTTCTCCTTCATTTCCTGCTGTAATTTGACAGTCTGTTTCATGATTTACTGCCTCTGTATCTATCCTTTTGTTCATCAGTTTATAATGTTCTTTATTATCCAAAAATGAGTGAGATCATGTGGTGTTTCTCCTTCATTGACTGGCTTATTTCACTTAGTATGAGGCTCTACAGTTCCATCCAGGTTGCTGAAATGGTAAGAATTCCTTCTTTTTAATGGCAGCATAGAATTCTATTGTGTAGGTGTACCATAGTTTTCTGATCCACTCATCTGCTGAACAGCACCTAGGCTGTTTCCAAATTGTAGCTATTGTAAATTGTACTGCTATGAACATGGGGGTGCATAAATCCTTTCTGATTGGTGTTTCTACTTTCTTAGGATATATTCCTAAGAGTGGGATTGCTGGGTCAAATGGGAGTTCCATTTTTAGTTTTTTGAGGAAGCTCCATACTATTCTCCACAGTGGCTGCACCAGTCTGCATTCCCACCAACAGTGCACAAAGGTTCCTTTTTCTCCACATCCTCGCCAACACTCTTCGTTTGTTGATTTGTTGATGATTGCCATTCTAATAGATGTGAGATGGTATCATATTGTCGTTTTGATTTGCATCTCTCAGATAATTAGTGACTTTGAACATGTTTTCATGTCTCTTGGCCTTCATTCTGTCATCTGCCAAAAGGTTCTATTTAGGACTCTTGCCTATTTTTTTATTGGATCATTTATCTTCCTTTTATTAAGTTGTATAAGTTGGCTGTAGATGTTGGAGATTAAACCTTTATCAGTGATAACATTTGCAAATATGTTTTCCCATACAATGGGCTTTCTTTTTTTTTTTTTTGATGGTTTCTTTTGCTGTGCAAAATCTTTTTATTTTGATGTAGTCCCATTTATTTATTTTCTCTTTAGCTTCCATTGCCCTTGTAGCAGTATCAGTGAAGAAGTTCTTTCGGCATATGTCTGAGATTGTGCTGCCTGTGGATTCCTCTAGTATTTTTATGGTTTCCCATCTTATGTTTAAGTCCTGTATCCATTGGAGTTTATTTTTGTATATGGTGTAAGTTGGTGGTCCAGTTTCATTTTTTTGCATGTGTCTGTGCAATTTTCCCAACACCATTTATTGAAGAGGCTGTCTTGGCTCCATTATATGTTCATGCCTCCTTTGTCAAATATTAATTGAGCATAGTGGTTTGGGTGGGTATCTGGATTCTCTATTCTATTCCATTGATCTATATGTCTGTTCTTATGCCAATACCAGGCAGTTTTGAGAACAGTTGCTTTGTAATATAGCTTGAAATCTGGTATTGAGATCCCACCTACTTTATTCTTCTTTCTCAGGATTGCTGTGGCTATATGGGGTGTTTTTTTTGTTCCAGATGAAACTTCAAAGAGTTCTTTCTATGTCTGTGAAATACGTCATTGGTATTTTTATGGAAAGTGCATTGAATCTATAGATTGCTTTGGGTAGTGTGAGCATTTTAATGATGTTGATTCTCCCAATCCATGAGCATGGTATGCTCTTCCATCTGTTTATGTCTTCTTCTATATCTTTTTTCAGTGTCCTGTAGTTTTCTGCATATAGGTCTTTTAACTCCTCAGTTAGGTTTATTCCTAGGTATCTTAATTTTTTTGGTGCGATGGTAAATGGGATTGCTTTTTTAGTCTCTCTTTCTGTAATTTCACTATTAGTGTATAGAAATGCCAGAGATTTCTTGCATTAATTTTGTATCCTGCTACATTGCCGAATTCATTTATTAAGTCAATTAGTTTTTGGATAGATTACGTCGGGTTTTTTATGTCCAGTATCATGTCATCTGCAAATAAGGACAGCTTTACTTCTTTTTTAATTTGGATGCCTTTTATTTCTTCTTCTTGTCTAATTGCAATGCCTAATAGTTCCAGTACTATGTCAAACTGAAGAGGTGAGAGTGGGCATCCCTGTTTTGTTTCTGTTCTTATGGGAAATGGTTTCAGTTTTTGCCCATTGAGTATTATGTTAGCTGTGGGTTTATCACATATGGCTTTTATGATGTTGAGGTATGACACTTCTATCCCAACTTGCTGAGAGTTTTTATCAAGAATGGGTGTTGGATTTTGTCAAATGCTTTTTCTATATCAATTGATATGACTATGTAATTTTTATCTCTCAATTTGTTTTTGTGATGTATCATGTTTATTGATTTGCAGATATTGTACCATCCTTGCATTCCTGGGTGAATCCTACTTGGTCATGTTGTATGAGCTTTCTGATGTACTGCTGGATCTGATTTGCTAGAATTTTGTTGAGGATTTTGGGATCTGTGTTCATGAGAGTTATTGGCCTATATTTCTCTTTCATTGTGTAGTCTTTATCTAGTTCTGGTATTAGGCTGATGCTGGCTTCATAGAAGGTATTTGGAAGTGTTTCTTCTTCTTGAATATTTTTGAATAGTCTGAGGAGGATAGGTTTTAATTCTTCCTAAATGTTTGGTAAAACTCCTGTGTAGCCATCTGGTCCCGGGCTTTTGTTTGCTGGAAGCTTTTTGATGACCACTTTAATTTCTTCCATAGTTATTGGACATTGAGATGTTTAGATTCTTCTTGATAGTTTTGGAAGATTATATTTTTTTAGGAATATGTCCTTTTCTTGCAGGTTGTCCAATTTGTTGGAATCGAGTTGTTCATAGTATTTTTTAATAATCCTTTGTATTTTGGCAGGGTCTGTTGTTATTTCTCCTCTTTCATTTCTGAATTTGTTTATTTGGGTCTTCACTCTTTGGTTCTTGGTGAGCCTGGCTAAAGGTCCATCAATCTTGGTTATCCTTTCAAAGAACCAGCTCTTGGTTTTGTCGATCTTTTGAATTGTTTCTTTGGTCTCCATGTTGTTTATCTCCACCCTGATCTTTACTATTTCTGTCCTTCTGCATATATTGGGCTTTTCTTGTTGCTTTCTTTCTAGCTCTTTGAGTTGTAGGGTTAGGTAACTTATTACCGTTGTTTTCTGTTTTGTTTTGTTTTGCAGTAGGCTTGTAGAGCTATGAACTTCCCTCTCAAGACTGCTTTCGCTGTCTCCCATAAATTTTGTATTGTCGTGTTGTCATTGTAATTTGTTGCCATGATGTTTTTTATTTCTTACTTGATCACTCTGGTTACCCAGTTGTTGTTTAATAGCATGCTGTTTAGTCTCCATGTGTTTGATTTCTTTGTATTATTTTTATTGTAGTTATTTCCACTTTTATGCCACTGTGGTCTGAAAAAATGCTTGATATAATTTCTATCTTCTTGAATGTGAAGAGATTTTTGCTATGACCTAACATATGGTCTGCCTTTGAAAATGACCCATGTGCACTTGAGAATAATGTATATTCTGTGACTTTCAGGTGAAATGTTCTGAAGATGTCAATTAATTTCATCTAGTCTAGTGAGTCATTTGTGATTGATGTTTCTTTTCTGACTTTTTGTTTAGAGGATTTGTCTAGTGGTGATAGTGGAGTATTAAAGTCTCCTACCATGAGTGCATTGCTGTTAATCTTTCCCTTAATATCCTCCCGGAGTTTTTTATGTATTTAGGTGGTCCTATATTGAGTGCATATATGTTTACCAGAGTTATCTTGTTGGATTGTTCTCTTTAGTATTATGAAGTAGCCTTCTTTATCTCCTGTTATGTCCGTCACTTTGAGATATAATTTGTCAGATGTAAGTATTGCAACCCCAGCATTTTTTTTCATTTCCATTTTCCTGAAATATTATCTTCTATTCCTTCACTCTCAATCTGTGTACATCTCTTTTTCTGAGGTGGTTTTCTTGTAGACAGCAGATATATGGATCATGTTGTTTTATACAATCCTTTACCCTATGTTTTTTGATTGGAACATTTAATCCATTTACATTTAAAGTTGTTATTGATAGGAACTTATCTGTCGCCATTTTTTAGTCTTTACCCTTGAGTTCCTTCTTCGATTCCTATTTCTTTTTTTTACAGCAGACCCATTAACATTACTTGCATTGCTGGTTTCGTGGTAATATATTCTCTTAGTCCTTTTTTATCTCTGATGCTCCTGATTTCAGTTTCAATTTTGATTGAAAACCTTGCAGAGTACAGTATTCTTGGATTCATACCCTTCCTTTGCATGACTTTGTATATTTCATTCCATTCCCTTGTGGCCTGATGAATTTCTGTTGAGAAATCAGTTGCTAGTCTGATGGGGGTTCCTTTGTAGGTTACTTTTGTTTCTCTCTGGCCGCTTTTAAGATTCTTACTTTGTCATTGGTGTTTGCCAATTTAATTATAATGTGCCTTGGTGTCAGTTTTATGGGGTTCATTTTGCTTGGGACTCTGTGAGCTTCTTGGATTTGTGTAGGTTTTTTTTCTTTCTTATATCAGGGAAGTTTTCTGTCATTATTTCTTCAAACAGGTTTTCTATTCCTTACTCAGTTCCCACTCTTTCTGGAACCCCAATGATGCAGAAGTTGTTTTGTTTAGTGTTATCCCAAAGTTCCCTCAGGCTCTCCTCTTGCTTTCTATTTTCTTTTTTTTAGAAGCTGCTGTACTTGGGTATTTTTTCCTACCTTGTCTTCTAACTCACTGATGTGGTCCTCTGCTTCTTCTAGTTTACTTTTGATGCTTTCTATTGAGTTCTTTACAACAGTGATATCATTTTTCATTTCTTCTTTATTATTTTTAATTTCTTCTTGGTTTTTCTTCATTTCCTCATGGCTCTTAACTCATATTTTTTATTTTATCTTCCATTCATTTCAGCCACCTATGACCATTTCTCTGAACTCTTTCTCTGGCAAGTTTATTTCTGCTTCTATTTCGTTTACTTCTTTTTCTGGTGATACTTGCTTTTCTGTCATATGCGAGTTGTTTCTTTGTCTGCCTATGGTCTTTTTTTCTCAGGTTGTCTGATTATGTAGTTCCTTCTCCTACTTTGATTTAAAGGCACAAACTACAAGACCAGGTACCACACACAAGGCACTGAACAGAAATATATTCACGATGTTAATAACCACAAATAAAGTGACCACCAATGAAAGACAAATTAGGGGTAAGTAGAGAAAGAAGAAGAGGAAGATGAGGAAAAAAGAGAGGAAAGAAGTGCCAAAATCAAATTGGGAGAAGGGAGAAAAAAATGAATAAAAATAAAAAAAGAAGAAAAGCAAAAGAGAGAAAAAGAGAGAAAAGAAAGAGAATAAGAGAGAAATAGGGAAAAATTATATAAGTGAGGAGAAAACTCTAATAGAACAGCCACTAATCCCAACAAATGCTGGCAACAAGTACCTGGAGATTAATACACACTGCAAATAACAACTAGTGTTTAAGGGAGGTGAGGGAAAAGAGAGGTAAAAAAAAAACAACAACACAAAACAAAGCAAACAAAAAGCAAAATAAAACCAGTAGAATAAGCAAAAACAATCTCACAAAAAAGTATAAAAAATCAATATATTCACTGTTCAGGCAAACAGCAACGAAAGGACATAGAGAAAAACAATTTTTTGGATAGTGAAAACAAGAAGAGAGAGGTTTGTATGGACTTGGAGTAGGGGACTTGAAATTAGATATATAAGTGGGGTGAAATTTTAACCAGGTAAAAAGAAATAATAGGAAGAATCTAAAGTTAGAAAAGGGAAAGAGAAACAAGACAAGATGGGGAAGGTTAGGAGGAGAATGTTAGTATAAAGGTAGAGTCGAGATAGTGTAAAATTATGCTAAAGAGAGATGAAAATAGAGTGTAGAACTCTAATCCCAAAGTAAAATAAAGAGACAATAAAATGACATTTGTTTTTTTCCAACAAGGTAAAATAGTAGTAGTAATAATACTAGTTGAAAATAAAAATGTAATAATTAAAAAGGTAAAATACATTGAGGAGAAAAGAAAAAAAGAGTTTTTTAATTAAAATATGCAAAAAATAAAAAAAAATTAAAATAGTGGAGGTCATTCACTTCCACTGTTGTTTTGTTTGGCACTCCTGTTTCCCAGTCGGGAGGGTATTGCAGTTCCCTGTGTTCCGCTGCTGAAGTGTGTCTTAATCTCTTTATTCTTTTGTGATTATGGGAGAGTCAATTTGTGAGTCATCAGCTGGGTGGCAGTGTTTTGGAATTGACCTCTGAGACTAAGCAAAGGACCTCTCTAGCCTGTACTTAGGTCCTGCTACTCTGTCGTACTCAATACTGGTTTATGGGGATGGGTTGCCCCAGAGCTGATTCTCTGATGGTTATTCTGCGCTCCGATCCCCAGGTTCCAGAAAAACAACTTTCCCCTGCAGTCTCTCAGGATTTCTCCAATTGTGTGATCCTATATATTGGGCTTAGCAATCGGAAGCCAGGGTCTGAATAGGACAGAGTGCATTCTGTGCACTCCCCCTTCCCTGCTCCTGTTAGAGCAGCCGGGACACTGTAATAACTCCTAGGCTGTCCTTCTGCCTCAGATCAAAATGGGTTGCTTTCTAGAGCTCCCCTCTGCCAACAGCTCTGAGGGTCCCCTTCCACATTTAGGGATCACACCCTGCCCCATATCAGTGGATTTCTCTAGGAGCAGCTTTTCCCCAGTCCAGGACCCACAGTGTGTGCATCTCTGTTCTGCGGGATAGGAGACCTCACCTTATCCCAGGCGAAATCTGACCTTTCCATGTGGCTTGTGGAGCTCTTCTGAGTCTGAGTGTTTGCGATGATTGGAGAGTGGTGTTCTGGGTTCCCCAGCTGTTCAGTGGATGCTGTGACTGTAGCTTTTCAGACTGCCATAGACAACCACTTCCCCCTGCAAGATGGTGCGGTCTCTGGGTCTCTGCATTCATGCTGGTGGCTCCGGCAGACAGACAAAAACCCTGTGGCAGTGGGGCTGCCTGGTCAGGAGAGCCTCATCCAGCAGTCCCCCATCTTCTCTTGGAGGATAACTGACTCTTAACTTGCCAACAAACACTCCCAGTGTGACTCTCAGCTGCTCTCTCCATCAGCCCAGTGATAAGACTCCAGGCACGTCCATCTATTCCACCGCCATTTTTTCTCCAGTCTTCAATCTTTTTAAACATGTTCCACGTAAAGTTTCTCTCCTCTGTAACAGCTCTTAACTCTCTCTCCTTCCTCAGGAGCTTATTTCATACTCTCAAAGCAGCCCTCTCTTCTTATTTCTTAATTCAGATCGAGTCTATCAGTGATGCCAGATGAGAAGCCAGAAACTTCTAATAATCTTCACCTTAAAATTGACCTGCAACCACAGCAATCCACACTTCTCTTCCCTCTCCTCCTCATTTCTACTCTTCAGAAATGAATCCCTTTACCTGAGGGGGATTTTTTGCCTCCTCATCCATCAATCTCCTCAAGGACCTTCCTAGTTTATCATCAGCCTCCCACATGATCCTATTCCATTTACATAGGTTTGCCTTTGTTTTTAAATACTTAAAAACACATAAAATACTCACCAACTTTAGGAAATTTCTTATATTTGTTTCTCTTGTCTCTAGCAACATAAAATAATAACCTAAAAGCATTTCTTTATTTTGTTTCATTTCCTAAATCTCTGCCCCCTGGCTGCCATCTCTCCAACTCAGCTTTACTACAACAGCTCTTGCCAAAGCCACCAACAATCCTTGGTGAAAATTTTGATCTGGATGGTTTACTTTCTATCTCAATTTCTCCACAGTTCTTGAACCAGTGGGCAGCTCCTTACTTGTGCCTGGCCCTGGGCCTTTAGATCTCTGGATTCTGAATTTCCTCCTATTGCCAACTTCCTTTCCTTATTGAAACCTATTCTGTGATTCACAATAAATATTAGTGTTCCTAAAGGCTTCACAGTCAGCACTGCCTCCTCCCAACAAAGTATTTACCCATATTCATGGTTCTAACTACCTACACACTTTTATTTAATTGGTCCCACCTCTCTCTTCAAAATTTGAAAAAGCCAACTGTGTGCTAAGCATTTCTACTTGGACTTAATATGGTTATATCAAAGTGAACATGTCAATTTTCCTTCTTCCAACACTTGTCACATATCCCCACCTATCTAAAGTATTTTCTATTATCTACTAGTCAACCAGACTGGGCCTAAGAATCATGCTGGATTCTTCCCTCTTTTGGTGTAATCAACCTATTTAATAATTCCTAAATGCAATGTCTGTTATATGAATGAATTAGACATTCCATATTTGTTCCTTGACCGACTGCTATTTAAGTGGCTCCCTGACTCCACCCTCCACATTTGTCCATCCCAGACCCAGTATACTTGACACAGCTCCAGAAACAAATGTTCTAAATGCAAAAGTGCACTCTTTTGCTAACTGTACTTTAATAACCCCTCTCCCTCCCTTCAGACTAAATTTTAAGTGTATTAGCATGGGATACAAAGTAGATCCTGTCCAGCCCCACCTTCTGTCCTTTCTCATTTCCAAACTAAGATCCAATTATAATGACCTTCTTGAAATCCCATGAATATCCATATGTGCTCTCTTGTCCATGCTTTTGCACATGTTCCTCCAGCCTAGAGGCCTGACCCTTTTCGGTGTGTATAGGTCAGAATACATATTTTGGAGTCAGACATTGGCTCAAGCCTTCGCACCTTCTAGAAATATAATCTTAGGCAAATTATTTAACCTCTGCACCTCAGCTTCCTCATCTATAAAATGGTAAGTGATAGCATATACTTCCTGGAGATTTTGTTAATATTTAATGGGAACTTAAAATTTAACACAAAGTTCTTATCTCAACATTCATGTCCTTAGCAAATGTTTAATAAGTGGCAGCTAGAGGTGACTAACTTTGGCTCTTCCTGCTAAAGCAGAGTTCAGATGTTTAATCCTGTTCCCCTTCCCTACATTACTCAACTGTATTCATCCTCTCTTTATTGTTACCATCACTCTCTCTCAAGTGCTGTCACTACCCTTAACACTGAATCTTGTAATTAATACTTGAATTAACTGGTCTCCCCATTAGACTCAAAAGGAAATAAAGCAAGGAAAATGTCTTCATTTGATAGTCTATGGATTAAACCTAAGGTAAAGCAAATATGCCTCATTACACACCTTATGAATATAAAGAATTAAAGTATGAATCCCAGAAATTCGTATCACAGAGGATTCATGATTCTTCCATATTTCAAGAGGACCCTCCACTTCTTATTTCTATTAACTTGATTATGGAATCATGAAGCAATATATCTCAGTGCAAAATATCAATTAAGTCAGTTGCAGGGAAGATGAAAGAGTCTTTAATTTGGCAGGAAGAGCCAAAATTAGTCAACTCTAGCTGCCATTTATTGAACATTTGGTAAGTATGTGAAAACTACAAAAACCAAGAATATGGCTGGTAATTGAAATCATGAGCATAAACAAGATTTCCCAGAAAGTCCTTTCAAGGCAACAGAGCAGGTATCCTAGAATTAAATGTTGGAGAATACCAATGATTATGGAGCAAATAGTTAAAAAGAAACAAACTACGAAAGTGAGAAGTAGTGTGAGAAGTAGGTGACTCAGCAAAGATCACCACTATAGACATTAAGAAAATTTCTTGATATGAAAAACATAGATGTTAAGTGAGATATGTACAAATAGCCCCTAGATTAAAAATTACATCACTTGGTACTTTATCTGTAAAATTACAACAACTAGTGTCATGGGAGATCATAATATATTGCGACGTAAATGGGAGGGGAGAGAGGAGAGGCAATTATTATTTCATTAAATTTGACAGTCAAAGAGGATAGAGAGAAAAGGGGATATTGGAAGGACTGTAGAGATTGGTACAGAGCATGATTTTTTGTTTTCTCTTGTATTTATTTATTGATTAATTGATTTTAATTTGGGTTAAAACTTAAGCATGTATGCAAGCTATGGTGAAGGAACCAAAGTAGAAAGATCTAAGATACAAGAGTGAAAATTAAATTGATTAGGTAGGTCTCCAAGATGATGGAAGTGAAAAAGCTGTAGAGAGGTGATCTTTTCCTTAAAAAGATGAATAGGTATACTTCTGAATCTGGGTGAGACGGAGAAAGTAAAGAAGGTTACATAGGGTAATCTAGGTAAGTTTAGAAATGGTGGGAAGGAAGTTGAAATAATCTACACCATACATTATTATTTTTTGAAGTAGAGTAGGAAAATAATTGTCTGTTTGGAATGTCTGTTCAGGAATGGGGTAAGAAATCCCAGCAGTCACTAAGGTAAATGAAGCAAAACTCAGGAGTAAAGATACCTATTAGAAATGAATCCATTTCATAATAGACCTTGATCCTGGAATGAAAAACTGGAGCTTCTAACAGAATGGGGTTTGAATTAGGTTCATAAAAGAAGATTAAGTCAAATCTCTCCTCAATAAAGATCAAACGAGGACTGGGTTAAGTTGGGGTGTTCATAATGCATTTAGTTCTGACTCAAAGTAATTGACATTAGAGTGTAAAATGGCCTTACAAGAACTTAGTGTTGAGCTAGAATTACAGGGGGAAGGACAGCATATTCCAGAATTTAGGCCTTATCAATCATCTAAAACATATTCAGTACCACTTAAGGATAAAAAAAAAATCCCTGCTACCAGGTAACCATACTTTATGTTATTAAGAGGCATAGAGTTTGAAATTTGTTTCTATGTCCAGGAAGGCCTTGCAAAGTACTTGGAACATAGCCAGGGGACTCATATGTGGTTTGAAACAGAAAAAACAACAATAACAAAAAATATTTTGACAGACCTTGCACTTTTCCAATTCCCTGCCTTAATCTTTTAGTCCATAAGTGTGATGTGTATGCAAATCTGAATAAATATTCTCAATCCCTAAGTTGACCAGATATGGAGTCATATATAACTGCTCCATGGGTATGGAAGGAAGTAGAAGAGGGTGTCTCTACTAATTCCTGTTTCACCTTCACATAACCACACAGAAGGGAAATCCAGGTTCTACTGTTTCAGTCTAGGTCTGTCAGAATCAAATATCCTGGGTACTCTGTATATTTCAGTTTAGTATTACAACAAGTTCAACAAAATTAATCGTGCACTATTATTCTTTTTCTTTTATAATAAAAAAAATTTCTGCACTGGTACAAGAGAAAGCAGCTTCATTATTACCTGAGTGTATTGTATTTGTCACAAGATATAAAAATATGGCATTTTTAAACCTTGAATAAAAAGGTATTAATGCAAAACCTAAATGTTGAGTAAATGAATTTATAAAATATGTCACAGAAATAACATTAATATATTAAAAGCAATGCCTATACTAGCCATAGTTTAATCAACATTAAGGAATACCAACAGTTTTAATAATAATAAGTGATATTTTTGGATTCAGAATATTTATCAATTTTGGGAAAAACATATTTTTCATCTTTAGAAACTAGTCTTTCAAATCTTCATTAAGAACTCAGGGTTAAAGATAAAAGATCTGCCAAAAAGAGATAACAGCATGAGCAAATATCCTAATAGTAGGCATCCAAAGATAATATGCAAATTGTTCCATTCACAGGGATTTCCACCCTAGTTTTACCAGGGAGCATGGCCAGCTTGCTAACAGCCCATGGTCCCTCACTCAGGGTCCATCCTGCCCCGATTATGTCCCCCACACCCAGATCACTGACAGGGGCGCTGGACCCCATCCACGCACAAATTATTAAACTGACCCTCTATTTTAGTATAATGTTTTAACACACTGCCTCTAAATTGCCGGGGTAGCTCCATAAATAAGGACTTTTACATAGGCAATTACTTCATTAAATAGAATCATGTGTTTAAAAATAATATATTTTTAGGAGAAAAGAAAACATCTTATTTAAAGCAAACCAAGTTATTACTATAACTTGACAATAAACTTGTTTTTTAATTATGTGTACCCTTGATTTTAAAAAATCACTTTGAAAAATCATTCAACTATTTACAGTTCATATACTTACTCATTATTTGAGTAAAGTTACATTTACCAGTTTTTTAATTCCACTGAAAATGTTGATGTGCTTTTAAACAATGTATAATTGGATATATATAGGGCATGGGGGAGGGAAGGAACATAATAATTCAGTCTGCATCTTGTAAACCAATACAGGGGGTTAGAGTTTGCCTATAATTAGATGGAATGGGCATTCTAGATAACTTATTTTACTATAAAGGTCAACTGAAACTGTAGTAGCTACCAAGTAAATGGCATTTGATTACCAGTCATTTGTAAATGAATCTGAAAGTGTTGTGTAGGAAATTAAATGAGTGGCTGGGGCGAGGCCTGTCCTGTGGTCCTGAACAAGGGTTGGACTAACTTGCCTTCAGAGATCCTCTCTAAGGGCAGCCCAGCAGACTGACAGTTGGCAGGTTTGGAGCCTGCCTATATTGGGCCCAAACTTAGAGGAAAAGGACATGACCTCATCGCAATGTGACCTTACTAGAACTCTGGATTAGTTGTAATAATATTTGCATTTTAGTTTTGACACCACCCACTGTAGATTTTCTGTATATATTAATGGGTAAGGGCATGCCCAGAAGATAGTTTCAGTCAATCATCCCTGACTGCAAATGAAAGGCTCCACACATACAATCTCTCTTTAGAACCCAGGAGTTGTGGGCTATGCTCTTCCTAGCATGTACTCTCTCAGCCCAGCCTGCACCCTCTCCAATCTGGGACCCCATAGGGGATGTCCAGCTTCTGGTTTAGGCCCACCCACTATGAAATTGATTTGTAGAGGGCCTAAACTGGCAGTTGGATATCCCTCTCACAATTCAGAACTTCAGCCTCCCAACCATTCGCCTGCCTTCCTGATTGCCCTCTAACTGCTTTTGCCTGCCAGCCTGATCACTTCCTAACCACTTCCCTGCCAGACTGATTGACATGTAACTGCTCCCCTGCAAGTCTGATTGCTCCCAACTGCCATTCCTTGCTGGCCTGATCTTCCACAACTGCCTGCCCCTGCCGGCCATCTTGTGGTAGCCATCTTATGACCACATGGGGGTGACAATCTTTAACCACATGGGAGTGACCATCTTGTGCAAAGGCAATTTGCATATTACCTTTTAATTATATAGGATCAGTGCTAATTATACCTGATGTTAACTATTACTAACAGAATTCCTATCCCCAAAAGTAACATTCTAGCAGGTCTTGTTAATCTACTTGAAGACAGTACATGATTTATCATTTTTATTCTTCAGAATAGTTTTTGATGGCTACAATCTGATTTAGTGATATTATATCACAAATATATAATCTGGTTCAACATGCATTCTGATTTGAAATCTAGTTTCTTAAAGCATTATTATTTTAGTTATTTTGATAGTAATAGCAATGAGCTATTAATGATAATGACAGACCCTTCAGATAATAGACATAGTGATGATAAACAGTTCCAACATTTCAGGATTTTTGTAGAATAGAGAAAGTGATAAGCAGGATCTTAAGAACATCTTGAAAACAGCTTAAGTCACAAGGCTTTATGAACATCACAGTGTGGCTAATCAGTTTAAATGTAATTAAGTTCAAATTCTAGAATTAAATATAACAATTGCTTGTTACTGTTATTCAAACTCAATTTGCATCTTAGAAAGAGTTAAAAAAAAAAGGGTCTTTGCATGTGAAATGTGACAGCAATAGCCTATAGAACCACACCAAAAAATCACATGTTTTCTTCAGTTTTAACGAAGCACATGTTTTTAAAAAATAATAGTTTCCAAAAGCTTGGGGCCTTAACACCTTTGGAATAGAAAAACACCAAATTCCATTTGACTGCAAATTGTATTCGTATTTCAAGTGAAATCCACTGCCAATAAACTGTTCCCCAAACACAGGGGGAAACCTGAATGTGCTCTTTGGACTCTATTAAAGTGGTTGGTGGAACAGGGAGGTTGAGTTTCCAGAAGTTCATTTCTAGGGTTTAATAAACTGAAAAGAAAAAAGGGGGGGGGGTCAAAAGATTCTTCTGATTAAGTGATGTGTTGGAAATGAAACTTAATTATATCAGTTATGTCTCCCTTAGTTCCTATGCTGATGTGGGAGGATAAACAGGAAAAAACAATCAAACACAAAATATTTCGCAGATTTGTCAAAATGAGCACTTCCATCTCAAGAAGCCAGGCTCTCCCACTGTCGCCGCTTCATCCCCAGTGCATTTAAGTGCCTAGGAGGGAAGAGGAGTGAGAAAGAGGGGGTCCCTAACAGCTGCCACCCATGGTCTCTGATCTTGCCCTTTCTCTCTAGTTAATTTCCCATGAGGTGCACAGTGTGGAGTCTTCCTGGTGTGTGCTTGTGGAGGTGGAGAGTGGAGGGAGGAGATGAGCCTGCTGTCATAGGGCAAGATGAAGAGGAGGGAGAGAAAGGGAGAAGGAAGGGGCAAAGGGAAGGGCCTGAATGCCCTCGGGGCCTTCAAATGTGTTCCCAGGCCTGCAAGGCCTGCAGGACCTATATCAGCCACCCTCTCCAGGGAGCTGCAGGGCCAGCATGGCACAAAGCAACACCCCACCTCCCCCATAGTATAGTGGAGGAGGAGACTTGATTCACAGAGCCTGGATCTGGGCCACTCACCTAGGCTTCCCTAGCCTAGCAGCAGCAGCCCCAACAAGAACCACATCACTCACTAAAAGGCTCCACTGATGCCCTACTTCCAGGGCAGCATCTGGAGCAGCCACCAGCTTCAGACAGAACCCTGCATTGCTGGCCTTCGCAAGCAGGACCCACGGCCCAGGCTTCTGGCCAGGCTCTGGAGCTCTGGTTTCTGAACACCTATTCCAGCCCATCCAATGTTGCTGATGATGGGAGCCCCTCAGATTCTTGGATTCCTCCTCATTCCCTGAGGCTCAGCTAAGACCCCCAGCCAGGAGCTGATGAAGGCCATGCTTTGAGGCCAAGACTGGCCTTGTCTACCACCATCCCCACACTAGGGTCCATCCCCTCTCTCCATGAGACTTAGGTTCCAGCATCCCTCTCCATGAGTAACTTGGAGTATATTCCTTCTCTCACTAGGTCTTCAATGTGCCTGCCCCTCTCCAAGGTTCCTGTTCTTTTTGCTCCATCTCCAGGATCCTCCCTCCATTCTCCTTCTCTGTTACAAAAAATAAATAAATAAGAAGTGGATTAAAAATGTGGCAACAAGTCACATTATAAACAAGACCTTCTTTTTAAAAAAAGAAAAATAAGTAAATTTATTGGAGTGACATAGGTTCCCAAAACTATACAGGATTCAAGTGTACACCTCATTGAAATATCATCTACACTCTGCATCCTTCTGTCCCCATTCCCTCTTCCCTCTGACAACTTCCATCTACATTCCCCCCCGCCTTACTCTGGCTACCACCACACAGTGGTCTCTGTTATGGATATATGAGTTTTACTAATCCCTTCACTTTCTTTTAGTATCTCACTGAATTACACAGGCACAACATCAGACTGAAGCAAAAACCTTATAAAACTGCAAGTAACATTTATCCTAAATGGTGCTCTCTCTCATCACAAGTCAATCTCTGGTGGCTACCCTAGTCTGCTCCTTTGGTTGTTTTTCTCTTAGCTGCTGAAGAAGAAAGCAATTTCCCACCACAACATCCACTTTTCCAAATCCTCTACCCATGCCATTTCCTCCATTGCACACCATCCTCATAGTAATAACATCCAGGAAATAACATTTCCACTCTCAGTGCATTATATACTATGTCACTTCTCATGGTTTCCTTGTGTAAACCTCTTTCCCTCAACATTATCATTTCTTTAAAATCAGAGAGTTGTTTTTTTTTTTAAGTATTCCCTCCTCTAAGTCTTCCCATTCAATGGGGCAAACAGAAGGAGTTTAATAAATGAGTTGATGTGACTGGAGGCAAACATTGCTCCAGTGAAATTTGATAGCTTTATTTTTTTAACAATGAAAAAAAAAGGAAAAGAGATATCTCACTAACATAATGATTCATAATTATGGTTGTCATGATGTGAAAGGCCACTTAGACATCCTGAGGATTGTTGGATTCTCCTCCAGCTGCTGGGTATATGGATATGAATAACCCACCAGATATAGAGCATTGGGTACACTGTGTACCACAGGCAGCTAGTTGGCTAAATAAGGCTGCCAGCTGTTCCTGAGACCAAAGGACCCCCTAAAGCTGAAGAGTGACCAGGAAGGACTGTCCACAACCTTCACACTTAGAGTTGGAACGATGCTCTGTTTTATGCTGGGAGCTGCTGAGGCTAAGTACCTCATGTAGTTTTGTGAGTAATCTTCCCTTGGCAGGAGTCACTAAGTGGTCAGAGCATCTGTTTGAGCAGGGAAGAGTCCTTGGTTTGATTCCCAGACAAAGACATGTACCTGGATTGCCGGTTTGATCCCTGCCTGCTACAGAATAAGTGCTGGATGTGCCTCTGTCACATTACAGCACATTATCTCTCTTTCTCTCTCCCTGCCTTTCTCTTTCTTTTTTCTCTCCCTTTATATCTCTCTCTCTTCCACCATTCCACCTTCTATTCTCTCTAAAAAAAAGCAACAGAAAAATGTAATCTAGTGAGGATTAACAAAAAAGAGAAAATGGAGTATTCTTAAGTCAGTTGAATAAGAAGCCACTTGGGTGACCACCTCAGCTCTTGGGAAAATAGGGATGTTTTTGATGATGGGGCAAGGGGATTTTTACCTTAGAGAAGAATAAGCTAGGAAAAGAATTAATATAGCCCTCCTAGTAAGTGAAAACTTACAGGGTTGCAAACTTTATTTTGACCTACAGAACTGGAACAGCCTGATAAGAGACCTTCAGGAAGTAACTGTCTCATCTTGCCAAGCATGTAGGTAAAAAGTTTGAATGAGCAATTACCTGGAGTGTGATAGAAGCAATCCCTGAATTAGATGGTAAATAGCCTAGATGACTCCAATCCTCTGTGCAGAAATAAGTGTGAGAGATGCTCAGTGACAAAAGAGGGTGGGATTACAGAACACCCTGTAAGTGATTCTTAAATGAAGCCCATCAGAATAACCAGGGGTTTATTCAAACTTCATATACTCTTTAGTCTCAGATCCAATCCCAAGATTTTAATATATTCCCCAAGGTAAGTATATGTGTACGTGTGTGTGTGTGTGTGTGTGTGTGTGTGTGTGTGTGTGTGTGTGTTTGTTGTTGTTGTTGTTGTTGTTGTTTTTTGGGGGAGTGGCAGGGGGTGTTTCCCATGATGCTCTCAGTTTAAAAATCTCTGCTACAAATCTCTGCTGTAATTCAGATGAATGTGTGATTTGTCTCTAATTAGTTAAGGTGAGAAGATTGTTGAC
The DNA here is from genome assembly GCA_011751065.1 of Lasiurus cinereus. Classification (NCBI taxonomy): domain Eukaryota; kingdom Metazoa; phylum Chordata; class Mammalia; order Chiroptera; family Vespertilionidae; genus Lasiurus; species Lasiurus cinereus. The sequence goes on along the minus strand of JAAGEH010000286.1, from coordinate 13,468,345 downwards.
TCTGATTTAAAAAAAAAACTAATGAAATTATGATGAGAATCCCAAGCTTTTTCTATAAAACCACTTATATTCCTATTAAGCTATTGAGTTGATATGGTAATACAGTCAGTGACTTTTATACTTGTTCACCAATGGGAAAAGAGGGCAAGATAGTTCTCTAAGGTCTCCTTAAGCTCTAAATTTAAATGACACTAAAAAATAATAAAGCTTAGAAAAGACTAAGAACAATATTAGATAGTATTCCAACTCAGAATTAAAAAGTAATAAACCAAGGGAATCCATGCTTCATTCCACTCACTCTGTTGCTGACAACTGTGACCATTATTCTCTCCCAATTCCAGCCCAGGTAGAGTGTCTCCCAGAAAAATAAACTCCGTTTTTTTTTATTATATGCTATTGCCAAAAAGGCATCATTCATTCTGCTCTCTCACCCAGATTACATAATCAAGGTATTTTTTTAAAATAAGGTTAATCAAGAAATCTCACTTTCATCAGCAAGACAGGCCATACTGTTAAAAGCAAACAACATTATAAGGATATAAAGTTATTAAGTTTACCAGATCTTGAGAATAATTCACCAGCACCCACATACACAAAAAGGGGTCTTTCTCTTTAGGAAACTGGTAGAGAGCATCTCAAAGTCTTGACATTTGTGGGGATGTTAACAGCCTTTACAAATGAACATTATATGATCTGTGCCAAGTCAGCTTGGAGTCAACAGGCTTGATGTCAGCAGGTAGAAAAATCCCTGTGAATCTGTTGTAGTTCATGATAACATCTTCCCATTGCATTCTTACAATCCACATGCACATATTTCCACTGTTAATATTCAAAATAAGCACATGATACTATAAATCACTTGTAGCAAAGAATGTGTAAATATTTAGTCTTGAACTGTGTGACAAAGTGAAAATATGCCATCACTCCAATGAAAAGGGGAGGGGAAAGAGTTTTAACACACCATTAGTTGATGTGTTTAAGTTGTTTTTAGGGAGAGATAGCAAAGTCCATTTAAATTTTGCAAAATAATAAAGTTCAGATTTCAGCCACTGGTACCTCTCTAAAGGCAGACCTGGTGCCTCTATGCACTGTCACCTGGAGAGCTTACCTCCTACTCTGTCAGACACCTTATAGTTGAGAATGTAACACTCATTCCAATCACTCTGCATTTACAATCCCATTGCCCCTGACAGCCCACATCTGGAACATTCCTCATGCCTACATGGCAACACAGGGGCCAGATAAAAGCATCCCCTGTGAGAGAGATTGGGGGGAAAAAACCCTCTGCTCCAACCTCTCCTCCAAAAGCACTGATCATACTGGTAACTACATCTAAGGAACAAATGGGGAAATGTCTGACAATTACAGAGAATCTAGTGAAGCTATTACTGAACTAGCAGAGGAAGCAGCATAGAACTAACCTAGCTAACATGGCATGCGCTTCACTCCTAAACTACTTCCCTCAGAGGAGTCTTCTCTTCAAATAGGGCTTTTTCTCCTCTCTCCCTCTCCCTCTTCCTTTCCCTCTCCCTCTTTCTCTCCCTCTCCCTCTCCCTCTCCTCCTCCCTCCCTCCCTTCCTCCCTTCCTCTCCTCTTATCCAAGCTAGGTTTGGTCTTTCACAACAGGATCCAGTAAGAAATAGAAAGCTTTTGTTGCAGCAAAGGAAATAAGGAATACACGGAAGCAGGGAGTTAGGAGAATCTCTTCTGGTATTGTTTTAGATAAGAAGTCTCCAGAATGCTGTGAGCAGCAGAGTCACCAGCAGAGTGATGGTCCTCGTTATGCTCGTTCCACTTCTGACTTTGTTACACAGGTTACTCTTGCAGCATTCGTACTGTAGAGTCTTCACTTTTAAGTGATTTGAGAGGTAGTTGTAGTTGCAGTTATCATACTTCCAACACTCATAGTATGTTCGTGCCTCGGTTTTGACGTAGAGACATGCATCAAAATCAACTGTACAGTTGATAATTTTACACGAACCAACTGAGTTGCGACAGTTGTAACAATGCAGGATATAACCTGAATCATAGAGGACAGAAAGGATGATCAAGATCCCGAGCAGGGTGAACCCTTCTTTGCTTCCCATTGTCTACAGAAACTTATCACGCACCCAGGGTCCTGCTTCCAACATGGCCAGGATAAACTCCTTCAGTGAAAAGGCAAGGAAATGTTAAGAGATTATTTAAATTTTGTTGTCAAGCTCAAGTATTATAAAAACTCCCCACTTCATTTCTCTTACCACTGTGTACAAAATGGAATAAATAAAAAAATGAATACATTACTTCAATCAATTTAGTGGCCTTCTTCAAATATATACAGGCATACCTCACTTTATTGTGCTTTGCTTATTATGCATCATTGATGTCTTTTTTACAAATTGAAGGAGAAACCCTCCACCAGCAAAAATATTACAGGCTATTTTATTGCATTATTTATTTTGTTGTGGTGGTCTAAAATCAAACCCGCAGCATATCTGAGGTACGCCTGTACATGGTAAACCTTCACAGACCCAAAGAATACCAGTTTCCACAAAAGCAAGTTACAATAAAAGTTACACTAAGATTCAAGCCAAATTTTAATTTGATGTTTTAGAATTCTGATGGGTTGTTGAGGCCTGAATTGGCTGTAGCTTCAGTTATTAAATCAAACCCAGAATCCCTGCAATCAGCCTTTAATAAGTTATTTCCCTTGCAGTACAGGTGGGACTGTGAATAGGATGGATTTCATCCCCAGGATTGTTGTGTCACATGACCAAAAGGATTTGCTTGGTGTGATTAAGGTCCTGAAATCAGATGACTTTAAGAAAAAGTGATTGTCCTTGAAGAGGGGTGACCGAGACAAGTGAGCCTTGAAAAGGATCTGTGCTCTTCCTGGCATAAGAAATCCAACATGTCACAGAGGTTCAATAAGAGGATGGTGTTTCCTTGCTGGCTTGAAATGTGGAAGAGGCTATATGACAAGGAATGGGACAACCTCTAGGATCTGAAAAAAGCCCACAGCAGACATCCAGCATACAAACAGGGACCTCAGTCTTAAACAGTCTGGCCCAGTAGATAGAGCATTGGCCTGCAGGTTAAAAGGTCCCAGGTTCGGGAAGACAGGAAAGATGGTGGTGGCAGGATGGCGGTGAGGGAGAGGAAGTGAGTGAAGGGATGAAAGAGTGCGTGGAAATGTGTGGTGTGTGTGTGAGTGAGTAAGGGACAGTTAAATCTCTCAGGAGCAGTAAGGGCTGGCAAACAGGCTCTCAAGGAGAGACTACAACCGTGGCAGGCGCTCCCTGGACTGCGGTACTCAGGCACAGAGCCCAATCTATCTTGAAGGGGGAAAAGGCCTTTCTTTGGGAACTTATCAACACCACCAAGCAGACAGGCTTTGGAACTGCCCTGTGACCCAGCAGCCAAAACCCTGCTGCCATAGCTGCAGACCCGCGGACCTCCAACTCCAAAGCAGTAAGTGCAACCTCCTCCTCCCCAGCTGCAGAACTCCATTACATATTAGCACGATTCCAGCAAGCAGGCAGCCAGGGAGCTCCACTCCCTAGGCAGTGCCTTGGAGCCACTGGGTGCCCCCGCAGGTGTGATTTTGTACAGAAAAGGGCATATGGCCCTGCAATAGAATTTCTAGATTCCCTCCTCCTAAATAACTACCCACATTTACCCCTGTGACTCAACCTCAGTGCAGAACCCCTCAGGGCTCATCATCAGAGGGCTACGCCAAAAAAAAAAAAAAAAAAGATCCTCCATAAAGAAACAGAATACCTAAGCTCATCTATTCACAGCATGCTCTGGAAACAGCTCTTGAGTCTCTGCTGGGTTTGATTTAACACAGACAGGGGCACACGGCTCTGCAGTAGAATTTCTGCATTCCCTTCTTCTGAATAACTACCCACATTTACCCCCACAGCTCAACCTCAGTGCAGGGTCTGCAGAACATGTCAGAGCATTGCGCTGGCTCAAACTCAGTGCAGGACCACACAGAGTGTCTTAAAGCACTGTGCCTGGAAAACGTACCTCCACAGATGTGAAATTCCAACAGGCAGGCATTCTGGGCCCATCTACCTGCATGGAGCCACTGTGAACTCTCCCTGGGTACAACCTTGAACAAATAGGGGCACACTTCCCAGCAGTAGAAATTTTGAGTTCCCTCATCCTGGATACTGCCCACAGACACCAATTACACAGCTACACTGCCAGAGCCCTTCAGAGTGCTTCAGTGTGCTTCATGGGCAAACTTACCGTGGGTGCTCCTGTGAGCTGCAACTAGGAGTAAGTGCCTATCCACTACAGGTTCAGCAGCAAAAGCTGAGACTTTTCAAAACATAACTATAGAAGTCTGGCACCACAGTCATGCCTATCCAGAGTATAAGCCCCTGAACCATATCACCCAGAAAGACTGGTCCTTGGTGTCACTGTGAGTCCCCATTGGGCATGAGTGATCTCAATTAAGGGTGCAAAATAGCAAAAATAGGGACAGTCCCCTTCACGGCCACTGACATATAGACAACACAGTTGTGCTGCTCAAGCTCACAGATCTACATCAAGAGAACCCAAATGCTCAAGCAGCGAACCATAATAGATCAACAAGCACAGGAAAACTGAGAGAAAACAACAGTAGCACCATTCCCAAAAACACCTGGGTAGAAAAGAAATTAGATCTATAATTAAAACATTACAGGAAAACATGGGAAGACAAAAAAGCAATCCCCAAAGAAAAGAAAAAGGAATCAACAAAAAGGGAGTTAAGCAAAACTGAGGCAGCAACTTATCAGAGAAAGAATTCAGAGTAATGGTTTTAAGGATGTTTAAACGGGTGGATGACAAATACACATAACTCAACAAATACACACAACTCAATGAGAACTATAAGGAACTAAATGAGAAAGTCACCAATATGAAACCAAGAGATGAAGATGATATAGCTGCAATAAGGAATAAAATGGAAGGCATAAAGAGTAGAATAGAAGAGGCTGAGGACTGCATCAGCAAATTAGAAGAGAAGTTAGGAAAAAAACATACAAACACAGCGGCAACTGAAAGAAAGACTTAAAAAACAAGAAGAGAGCCTAAGGGAGCTTTGGGAAAACACAAAATGAAACTACATTCACTTGATAAGGATCCCAGAAGGAGAAGAAGAGAAGCAAGGAATAGAAAATCTTTTTGAAGAAACAATGACAGAAAACTTCCCTGATATTGGCGAGAAAAAAACTATGGAAGCCCAAGAAGTACACAAGTCCCAAAAAGCTGAACACCAAAAGAACGACAGCAAGACACATCATAATTAAATTGGTAAATATTAACGACAAAGTAAGAATCTTAAAGACTGCCAGAGAGAGACAGAAAGTTACCTACAAGGGATCTCCTATTAGAATATCAACTGATTTCTCAACAGAAATACACCAGCCCAGAAGGGAAGGGAATGAAAATTATAAAGTGATTTAAAGCAAGGGTCTGAACTCAAGAATACTATATCCAGCAAGGATATCATTCAAAATTGAAGGTGGAATCAGGAGCTTCATAGACAAAAAGGGGCTAACAGAGTTTATCACTACCAAGTAAACAATGCAAGAAATGTTAAAGGGACTGCTATAAAAAGAAGAAAGAGACAGGCAAGAAGAAACACAAACACATAGAAAAAATATTACAACAAACATGAACTTGTCAATAATAACATTAAACATAAATGGTTTAAATGCACCAATCAAGACATAGGGTAGCTGAACGGATAAGAAAACATAAACCATATATTTGCTGTCTACAAGAGACCCACCTCAGAGCAAAGGATTCACACAGACTGAGAGTGAAGGGATGGAAAAATATTTTGGGGGCAAATAGAAATGAGAAAAAAGCTGAGGTGGCAATACTTATATATCATAAAATAAACCTCAAAGTAAAGGCCTTAAAAAAAGATAAGGAAGGCCACTACAAAATACTAAAAGGAGTAATTCAACAAAAAGATATAACTCTGATAAACATATATTCACCCAATACAGGCGCACCCAAATACATTAAAAAAAAAAAACAATCCTGGAAGATATCAAGGGAGAGACTGATAACAATACAATCATAGTAGGGGACTCTAATACACCACTGACATCACTGGACAAGTCCTCTAGACAAAAAAATCAGCAAAGAAACAGCAATTCTAAATAACTCACTAGATCAGATGGATCTAATTGACATCTTCAGAACATTTCACCCCAAAGGCACGGAATATACGTTCTTCTCAAGTGTACATGGTACATTTTCAAAAATAGATCACATATTGGGTTACAAGCAAAGTCTCCCAGAATTCAAAAAGAATGAAGTCATATCAAGCATTTTCTTAGACCAAATTCCATAATATTAGAAATAATCTACAATAAAAAAATTCCAAAAAATTCAAACACTTGGTAGTTGAATAACATGTTATTAAACAATGATTGGGTTATCAATGATATCAAAGAAGAAATTAAAATATCCTGGAGACTAATGAAAATAAAAATACAACAACGCAAATGCTCTGGGACACAATGAAAGCAGTGCTGAGAGGGAAGTTTATAGCTCTTCAGGCCTACCTCAAAAAAAAACAAGAAAAAATCATAATGAATCATCTAACTCAACAATTCAAAGAATTAGAAAGAGAGCAACAAGAAAAGCTGGAGTGAGCAGAAGGAAGAAAATAATAAAGATCAGAGCAGAAATAAATGATATAGAGACAAAAAAAAAAACAAAACCAAGAACTGGTTCTTTGAAAGAATAAACAACATTGATAAACCTCTAGCCAGGCTCACCAAAGAGCAAAGAGACAGGACACAAATAAAATCAGAAACGAGAGAGGCAAAATAACAACAGACCCTGCAGAAATACAAATGATTGTTACAAAATATTATGAACAACTCTGTTTTAACAAATTACACAACTTAGAGGAAATGGACACATTCCTAGAAAAACACAACCTTTCAAAACTCACTCAGGAAGATTCTAAAAATCTCAATAAGCTGATAACTATGGAAGAAATTGAGGCAGTCATCAAAAAGCTTCCAGCAAAGAAAAGCCCAAGGCCAGAGGGCATCACAGGCTATTTAACCAAACATTCATGGAAGAACTAAAACCTTCCTCCTGATACTATTCCAGAAAATTCAAGAGAAAGGAACACTTCCAAACTCTTTCTATGAAGCCAGCATCACCTTAATACCAAAACCAGATAAACATAACATAATGAAAGAGAATTACAGGCCAATATCCCTCATGAACATAGATGCCAAAATCCTCAACAAAATTCTAGCAAATAGAATCCAGCAGTACATCAGAAAGATCATACACCATGACCAAGTAGGATTTATCCCAGGGATGTAACAATGGTACAATATTAATAAACATGATACATCACATAAATTGAGAGATAAAAATCACACAGTCATATCAATTGATGCAGAAAAAGCATTTGACAAAATCCAACACCCTTTCTTGATAAAAACTCTCAGCAACGTGGTAATAGAAGGATCATATCTCAACAAAATAAAAGCCATATAAGACAAACCCACAGCCAACATCATACTCAATGGGCAAAAACTAAAACCATTTCCCCAAAAAACAGGAACAAGACAGGGATGCCCACTCTCACCACTTATATTTAACATAGTGCTGGAAGTATTAGCCATTGTAATTAGACAAGAAAAAGAAATAAAAGGCATCCAAATAGGAAAAGAAGAAGTAAAGCTGTCCTTATTTGCAGATAACATGATACTTTCATAGAAAACCCATCTCACACCTGTCAGAATGGCTATATCAACAAATCAACAAATGACAAATGTTGGTGAGGATGCAGATAAAAAGGAACTCTTTTGGACTGCTGGTGGAAATGCAGTCACTATGGAGAACAGCATGGAGTTCCTCAAAAAACTAAAAAGGGAACTCCCATTTGACCCACTGATCCCACTTATAGGAATACATCCCAAGAAATTAGAAACTCAAATCAGAAAGGATATATGCACCCCTATGTTCATAGCAGCACAATTCACCATAGCTAAGATTTGGAAACAGCTTAAGTGCCCATCAGCATATGAATGGATTAAAAACTCTGGTACATCTACACAATGGAATACTACACTGTGGTAAAAAAGAAGGAGCTCCTACCATTTGGAACCACATGGATGGAGATGGAAAGCATTATGCTTATTGAAATAAGCCAGGCAGAGAAAGATAAATAGCACATGATCTAACTCATTTTTGGAATATGATGAATGACATAGACTGATGAAAAAGAACAGAGACTGAGAAATGTCCATTAGACCATCAAACCTCAGGAAAGGTGGGGGTCAGTGGGAGTATATGAGCCTCATTAATGGAGACAGACAACAGAGGAGTGGGGAATGAGTAGAGCGCGGGGGTAATGGGAGAATAAGGACACATGTAAAAATAAAAAAAATTATAAGGAAAAAGTAAAAAATAAAATATTAAATCTAATCCATACTAGCAGTCACCATAACCTTAAGAGAAATTGTTTCATGTGACAAAGATTTTTAAATGAAACCCTTTATAGCCTGGAAATTATTTTTCGAAAGAAATAAAGAGAAGTTTCCTTCAAATATCATAAGGATTGTAATTGAAAGTTAATATATTTGGCCTCTTGAGCTACAGTAAGTAATTTGTGTTTTTGCCTCCCTGACAAAGTTTAGATAAAATTACAAAAAAAAAATTGACAGCCAGTTTGAAATTGAATTGCCTTGGCCTAGAGCAAATAATATCCTTGCATGATATTATTCTCACAACAGCATATTGTACAACTATCCCAAACAAAATCACAAACTAATTCTTTGAATATATAGCAGCAATTTAAAAAAGACTTGAAAGGATTTAACCCCTTTCAGAAAGAATTAAGGCACTGGGAAGACACTTGAGCTTTCTATACTGGCCCCTCTTAAGTTTTTTGCCAACAGGGACCCTCTTCTCACAATCCAGTGGCCCTCAGCGGTAGCCTGAGCTCTCTATTCATGCTGAGGTTGAAGCCTCCAGGTGGCTGGTGTAATGGATCTGTCTCTTGCCCAATGGGATGAGCTGGGCCCTCCCTGAAGAAGGAACCTGAGCTCCCTTAGAAATGTAATCAGTACCGGGGGCCCTGCCAGCAGGCAAGGGGATCCCAAGGCAGGTGATGGGCATATAGGCCCTGGGGGCATAGGCTACCAAGGAGACAGAACTGAACCTCACAACACCCTGCTTGGCCCCAGAGGATGACTGGTTAGCCACAGACAGGCAGGATTCCTCAGGGAAGGAACAACCTAAGACAGGCTCAGTCGCAGAGGGGCCATCAGGAGAGAACTTCAGGGTCAACAGAGGTAAGGCACAGACCCTCATTCCCCACAACCTTGCAGGGGCCTGAACCCTCATCCCTTCTGAAGGAGGTCTCCTGCCCCCATGGCTACTTGACTTTCCAAGCTCAGCACAGATCGGGACCCAGGTAACAGACAGAAACTTGGCTGACAGCAGCTGCCCTATGTCTAAATTCAGCCTAGCACCAGGAATGATCAGGGCCTACTCAAGAATGAAAATAATCTTTTCCACTAATATTTACAGGGTAATCTAAGATGGTTGATTAAATATTAAATATGACAGTAAAAGAATAATCAAGCTCTCAGATTAATTTAAATTGGCTAATTGAAATAAGTGAATATTCAAGAAAATTTAATTGTACTGGACAAAAATATATTTCTAAAGTATTAACTAAAATTTCTATTGGTAGTTCATCTCATGGTAAAATTGCTTAACATGCAATGAACATAAAGCAGTCATAATATTGTGCAAAAAATTAAAATTTAAAGTTATCAAGATTGCATTAAAAATTTACAAAAGTCTCCATTAATCAAAAAAAGGGGGGATGGTAGGGTAATATTATGTAAGGAAAAATATCTGGTAAGTAAATTACATCTAGAAAATTTTTACTTTAGAAAATTAATTTTCATTTGTAATACTAACAGCAAGACACCCATGAAAAACACACATGATGTCAAAATAAGCCAAAGTAAAATCTGTTGTGAAAAAATAAAAAGAACCCCAAGTCAATTTTATAGAAAAGATTCCTTTATTAACTTTTGGTCAAGAATATGTTTATATACTTTCAGAAAACAACTCCAAGACCAAGTGGACTCCTGCAACAGAGAGGAATTGACAGGTCTGCCCCAACCATGAAGGCAAGAGGAGAAACAGTTCAGAGATGGAAAATGTTGACAATGTCTTGCCATGCTAGCAGTCAGCAGTTGTGTGTCACTACAGAATGCCTGGAACCAAACCAGAGAGGGTCTGACCTACATTGCTACCATTTGTCCACCATCGAGATACTATTGCTGATGTGTACACATAAAAAACTGTTTAACATTGAAACTGGGACTCAGAACTATTGGACATTGAAATTGGGACTCAAACATTTTTTTGTTCTTATAGTTTTATTTCTAGCCTACAGAAGCAAGATGTTTTTAAAGAAATCAATCAGTGGGTGAGAAAAAAAAAACAGATACAGAAGCAAAGAAGCAGTGAACAGACTGTCATATTACAGCAGGAAGGTAGGGAAGGTTGAGGGGGCAGTGGTTCTAAGAAATCAAGTGAAGGACTTATATGCATGTATTTAAGCATAACAAATGGATACAAGACACTTGGTGGAAGGACAGGAGAGGGCATGTACTGGGGATAGGGAAGGCTGGGGGGAGGTCAATAGGGGGTAAAAAAGGAGACATATGTACTTCTATTTGTAATAATTTAAACAATAAAAAAAATTAAAAAGAAAAGAAAAGAAAGGTCCCAGGTTCGATTCCAGTCAAAGGCATATACCTTGGTTTTGAGCACATCCCCATTAGAAGGTGTGCAAGCTGATAGATGTTTCTCTTTTAATGTTGCAAGGTGGCAGACTTCTCATTGTGTCCTCACATGGTGGAGACAGGAAGCTGGAATGTCTCTCCCTCTTCTTCAAAGGGCATTAATCCCATCAGAGTGATCCCACCCTCCCCCATTCATAGAAACCTATCTCCTCCCAAAGGCCCCAGCACCACATTCAATCCATAACAACATTAAACCTCAAAGATTTTTTTATTAGGTCCTGTACTATACCCAGAGATTCCCATTTGTATCTAATCCAATTTTTAAATTTTTCCGGTTGTTGAATATTTAGGAAGATGCTTTTAATTTTCCTAATTAAAATTAATTAACAAATTAATTTTATTCCTTTCCCATCCATCTTCATCCCATCTTCTGGCCTTTAAGTCTTGAGTTCACAATTCTCCTCTGAGTGACCACTCTACACCAAATCACGCTCCCGCATTGTGAGTTAATGAAATTTCCAATGAAGGACAGATTGGTGATTAGAAAAGCCTTCCAAACTCTGCTCTTAGCCATCCTGCCCATGGTGCACCATACAGACACCCCTCTCATGGCACCCCAGCTTCTACAACTCATTCAACTTCATAAAATAAACGTCCCGGGACGACAACCAACATTTGCAAAGTACTTTGATTTACAAAGGACTGGTACACAAGGAATCTCATGATGCTTGTTAGACTGGAGAATACATAAAAGCAGGAATCTCATTTCATGCCCATTGTAGAGATGAAGTAACTTGGACCTAGTGAAGTAATTTCTCAAGTTCAATAGAGGCAAACCATTTAGTTGCAAAATCAAAATAGTTCCTAATTCTAAGCAATCTCAAAATATTCCATCCGAATTAACACCCCATTTCCAATTTGGTAATAGTCATTTCATAACAGGAAACACTAGAAGAATAGAAGGCAAATAGTTGATTCAACTGAATGGTCTGGTCCCATCTACAGTGGAGGTTCTCAAAGACTTATCTAGTCCTGAGAGCAGTAATATGTCTACAGGTTCTAAATAGAGCTTTCAAAATAGAAAGTCAGCATACACCTGTATGCGGTTAAAGTAATCAGCTGGCATGGCAAGGACTAGAAAAAAAAGCAGATTGTTTACTTCAGCTAGCTTTACTGCTTTATGCAACTCATCAGCCCAAATCTGTGAAGAAAGGGCACAATCATAGTGCAATAACCAAGACTGCATTAAAATTAATTCTATTGGATTCCTAAAAAAAACAAACAAACAAAGAAAACCCAAACATCATAGTAGGAAACCTCAAGGAAACATCATTATAACTTGATTTTTGATTTTTTGATTCTCCTTCTAATCTCTTCTTTCCAGCTGGAGCATGACTGGGATTTGTCAACCCTTGACCAAATTGCAGGTAATAAAAAAAGGTTTAATTAACATTGGAAAGATCATGGAAAATTAATCACATGGATGATTGTGCTTTTGATAGCAGCAAAAAGAAATACAGATTAAATGATGCCAGGACCCTTACACCTGCAGAATGAAAGTTTGAGAACCTGACGATACACAAATAACACAGCAAAGAGTTTTATTATGAAAAGTAGAAAAGCAAGTAAAACTCATGATTTTAAAGCTGCTAAACATTACATAATCATTTACTAGTCATAAACCACTAATGATTAAAAGGAGGTCCTAGCCCCATTATGCCCCATTTCTAATAGGATTAGGCTACTGCAGGACGAATAAAAGGGAAGACTATAAAATTGTTACCAACCCTATAATTTAGTTCTATGGTGATTTTGTCATCTCTACTTTAATTTGTCAGCTCTGGTATACAAGTATACTAGTATTTTCCTGGGGCAGCATGGCTCTTGTCCATCATCAAAGAGGCATTGCTTGTTAGTAGTGCTTCTGATACGATGTATGCACTCGAAAAGTCACTGTTGGAATGGGAATCATTTTTCTCTCCATCATAGAAGAAAACGTATTAACCTCTGGATTTCCACTTTACAAAAATTTCTCTAAGCTCTTTGCCCCCACATTAGTGACTAAGCATGGGATGAGACAGTTTTATTGTCATCGGTATATTCTATAGATCCAATTGTATTAAATAATAGCTGATATTTAACTGGAAAAGAAAAAGAAAATAGTTTCATTTCATTAGAGAATTCTATAGGATAAGGCCTTAGGGATGTTACAAATCTTAAGATAAAGGTGTAATGTTTCAATTGTCCCCTTAAGTAAGCAGTGCAGCAACAAATATAAGCAGACCAGGTGAAGGAGAGAAACACGTTACTGTAATATTAACGTGCACAGATGGTAGAAGCTGTAACTTTTCCCTATTTATTTTGATTAATACAAAGAATACATTACCAAGAGTATTAGGAATAAATTCAGCAACCTGTGTTGGAACATGCAGGTGTAGTATTTGGCTTCAGAAGCTTTGAATTCATAATTGTTGCTCATGGTGTATGTAGAAAATATTGTTCTTACCATAAAATTTTTTAACAGAAAATCAAATCAAATATTATATTTAGTCTCAACTTCTATGTACTGATTCCAAACAAAACTTGCTAAGTCCATATGAAGTTTATTTCTATCTTTAGGTGGCATTTCCAAACAATATGATGAGCTTATACTGTACTTTAACATAAAAAGTAAATCAGATGAATCAAATCATATATTACCTCTAAAACGGAAGATCTTAGAATGCTAAGGAGAAAAAATATTCTCTGGCCATTTCCAATTGCAAAATACAGACAGCAATGGACATTTGATATGCAAATATTATAAAGAACTATAAACAATTGAATGGGATTTTCTCACTGCCATATTTCATTAAAAATATGGAACAATAATTTTCAAATATATATTATGGGTGTTCCTTCCTTCTAAAAACCAGAAGCCACTCAAAATAAATATAGGAAAGAATTGAAATCAAGAACAGATATTGCTACTAAGTAGTTATATTCAACTAAACACTTCTCAATAGGATAAAATATAATTTGTCTTACAAAATAGGGATTGAGAATATAATTGCAATCAGTCATCTTTCACGAAAAATTTGCAAAATTGTAGTTCACTTCATATTTTTCAGCCATTTATTAACTCTTCTTAGTTAATGTTAGTTGGATTTTCCTTGAAAAAAATCAAAGCACTAACAAATATAAATAATCAATTTTAATAGTTCATCCTTACAATTTCTTCGTTCTATATAAATTGGGAATAAAACTGAGGGCCATAGCATGTTTTTAATCTAGGGACATATCTTATACAATAAAAGGCTAATATGTAAATTGTCCCCTCAGGTGTTTGACCAACTGGGAGTTTGACCCCTCACTATGACATGCGTTCACCATCAGAGGGCAGAGTGGAATGATGGAAGGCCCCATCAAGCAACCAGAAGGCCCCAAACAGCCCTGGTCAATGTCTAGGTCTAGGTACCTACCCATGCATGAATTTCAGGCACTGGGCTTCTTGTTATTTGATAAATGCCCATTGAATTAAATGCTAGGATGCATGGTGAAATATGAATGGGACAATGTTCAGAAAGCCTGAGTATGAACTTTGTCACTTGTCAGTATGTGATCTTAAGCAAATCACTTACCTTTTCTATGTCTTGTTTTACTCTCTGCAAGTAAAGGATCAGAAATGAACATTTGACTGCTTCACAGAATTGTGGCAAATATTAAAGGAGCAAATACATGGGCAAGAACCCTCTAAACAATACTGTGCTATGCATATGCAGATAAAACTAAAAAACTGAGCAAAACAGCATTTTTATGCAATGATCTAAACCTTTTCTGACTGGGAGATACAAATTATTATATATCTGGGAATTTGCAGTCTGAACAAGCTTGTGGTTCACAAGCTCATTTCTTCCCAGTTCTCTACACTTCTAGTCATCCCAATAATAGGGAAACACTGTATTTACAATTGTGTTTTCAAAATAATGGTGTTCTAAATTCTTTCCCACGAGATAGAAACATTGGAGCATAGGCTATAGTGTACAACAAGGAGAGAAGAAAGTGGGTGTGATGTTCAAATTAGAAAAGAAGGAAAGTGTCAGAAAATATTGTGCACAATTTTTAAATGACAAAAATATTAGTTAGTGGCCTTTCAGTGGGGATCTGGGCATTGTCTGACAGATCCTTTGGGAATATCTGCTTTTGTAGGAGCTTGTACCTTTCACTGTGTTTTTAAGTTGTAGAACATGGACAGTAATGCAATTTACTCCTATCTGAAGGAGAGAAATAAACTTTGTTCTGCAATTGATTTCAGCCTGGTGGAAAAGA
This sequence comes from Lasiurus cinereus, assembly GCA_011751065.1. Taxonomy (NCBI): domain Eukaryota; kingdom Metazoa; phylum Chordata; class Mammalia; order Chiroptera; family Vespertilionidae; genus Lasiurus; species Lasiurus cinereus. Next base: position 13,453,250 of record JAAGEH010000286.1, on the reverse strand, counting down.
GGATTGAACAATTACATTTTATTTCCCTAAGGATGTTCATCAATTGTATATATTCACTAATTTATTTCAGCATTACTGATTGCCTATATGTGTGTCTTTTCTCTCAATGTTCTTTAAAAGCCAAGATGGCTTTACCATGTTGCTAGCTTGCTTATTCAACAATTTCATAACTTATACTTAGAAAATGGATTTCCTACAGAATATTGGAAGAAATAATTGCACTACATTCTTTGTTGTAATATACAAAAATCTTAAAGCTGAAGCCATTTAAATAGAAGTAGTGCTGTTAATTAAATTCAAATAAAATTCACCTAGATAATCCATCACTTGAATAATTATTGCACTATAAATAAGCAACCTAACAAAAGGAAGATAAACAACCCAATAAAAAATGGACACTGGATCTAAATAGATACTTTTGAAAGAGGACACAAGGAAGGCCAAGAGTCATATGAAAACATGCTCAAAGTTCCTAATCTGAGAGATGCAAATCAAAATGACAATGCGCTGCCATCTCACACCTGTCAGAATGGCTATCACTAACAAACCAACAAATGACAAGTGCTGGCCAGGATGCAGAGAAAAAGGAACTCTGTTGCACTGCTGGTGGGAATTCAGACAGGTGCAGCCACTATGGATAACAGTTTCCTCAAAAAATTAAAATGGAACTCCCATTTGACCCAGTGATCCCACTTCTAGGAATATATCCCAAGAAACTAGAAACACCAATCAGAAAGGATGATGATAGCAGCACAATTCACCATAGCTAAGATTTGGAAACAGCCTAAATGCCCTTCAGCAGATGAGTGGACTAAAAAAAACGTGGTATATCTACACAATGGAATACTACACTGCTATAAAAAAGAAGAAATTCTTACCATTTGCAAAGCATGGATGGAACTGGAGAACATTTGGCTAAGCGAATAATCCAGCCAGAAAAATATAAATATCACATGATCTCACTCATTTTTGGAATATAATGAACAACATAAACTAATTAACAAAAACAGATAGACACACAGAGAAGAATTGATCAGACCATCAAACCTCAGAGGGAAGGTAGGGGAGGAAAGGGGTAAGAGAAAGAGACAAAAGAACTTGTATTCATGCAAATAAGCCTAACCAATGGACACAGAAACCAGGGGGGTGAGGGTATGAGTGAGGGAGTGGGGAGTGTAATGGAGGGATAAAGATACCTATATAATATCTTAATCAATAATGAAAAAAGTGAATAAATTAGGGTAGTCCAAAAGTGTCACTCTAACAAATGTTGATCACAATTTCATCTTCTATAAAGACTTATTTAAAATTATCTAATTTGGGTTTTCTCTCTTTTGTCTACTGCCTTCTGTTGGAATAGCAAAGTGAAAAAAAGGTTTGAAATGGAACAAATAAAGGAACAAAAATAACTCACACAAGTAAGAAAATTCTGATAAAAACAATATATGCTTACAGCAGTCTAAATCAGATAGAAAGGTATTAATACAACCATCACTGATGTCAGGGTTCCAAATAAATTTTAAAAAATATAAATTTTACATTAAAAGCACAAATATTGGATTCTACAACCTAACCATCTTCTTCCCCAGTCCTGAAGAATATCAACATGTGATTGAAGAGAAGGTGCAAAATATGGCTCAGAATTTTAAAAATGCAGCAAACATTTATTGAGAGTTACCTGATCTGAAACATTCTGATAGGATGTGTGGATAAAATGATGGTGGGCAGGAATTTGAATAATCTTTCAAAGTCTCCAATTCTCACTTGGCTGAATGATATGCATTTTTTATATCAAAGGATTATATAAATGTGATCCTTTCTATATGAGCAAAGTGCTCTGGAAGGGCAGGAGGGGGCAGGAAACCTTATAGGTTTCCAAAAAAATGTGTGTCACTACCTGAGGAACAATAGAAAAGTGTCATAGTCTCTGCCCACTTGGGTGGTTTTTGATCTTTTTACACATGTTCCATGTAAAGTTTATGTCCGCAGTAACAGCTCTTAAATCTCTTCTTCTGCAGGAGCTTATTCCATACTCTCCAAAGCAGCCTTCTCTTCTTATTTCTTAATTCAGATCTAGTCTATCCATGATGCCAGTTGAGAAGCCAGAAGCTTCTAATAATCCTCACCTTAAAATTGACCTGCAACCCCAGCAATCCACACTTGTCTCCTCTCTTCCCCATTTCTCCTCTTCAAAAATGAATCCCTTTATATGAGAGACAGTTTCTATTTTTGCCTCCTCACCCATCAATCTCAATAAATTTCCTAGTTGATTATCAGCCTCCCACATGCCCCTATTCCATTTATATAGGTTTTGCTTTTGGTTGTTTTCAAACATTTAAAAACATGTCAAATATTTACCAACTTTAGGAAATCTCTCATATTTTTCTCTCTTGTTCCAAGCAACATAAAAATAACCTAAAATAATTTCTTTGCTTCATTTCATTTTCTAGTACCAATCTCTCCACCTCAGCTTTACGACAATAGCTCTTGCCAAAGCTATCAACAATCCCTTGTGAAAATTTTGATCTGGATGGTTTACTTTCTATTTGAACTTCCCCACAGTTCTTGAGCCTTGAGCAGCTCCTTCCTTGTGCCTCTCCCTTGGCCTTTAGATCTCTGTATTCTGAATTTTCTTCTACTGTTTTGTTCACCCATCCCAACTTCCTTTCTTTATCGAAACCTAGTCCATGATTCACAATAAATATTAGTGTTACTAAAGGCTTTATAGTTAACACTGCCTTCCCCCGCCCCAGTGTTTACCCATATTCATGTTTCTAACTACCTACACACTTTTATTTAACCAGATTCCACCTTTCTCCTCAAGAACTGGGAAAGCCTCCTGTGTGCTGAGCATTTTTATTTGGACCTAGTACTATTATATCAAAATCAACATGTTGAAAAGTCAATATTCCCTATTCCTACCCTTCCCACAAATCCTCACCTCCTAAAGTATTTTCTCTTATCTACCAGTCAGCCAGACTTGGCCTAAGAATCAATTTTCCTTCTTTTTAGCCATGGAGAATTTTTGGTAGCCTCAGCCTATTTAATAGTTCCTAAATACATTGCTGTGTGTATTAATGAATTAGACATTCCTCATTTCTTCCTTGAACTATTGCCATTTTAGTAGCTCCCTGACTACAACTTTGACATTTCCCTATCTCAGCCCCAGTGAATTTTACATAGTTCCAGAAACAAATGTTCTAAATGCAAATGGGCACTCTTTTGCTCACTATAATATAACAATACACTTCCCACTTTACTGGCTAACTTGTAAGTTTGTTAGCATGGGATACATACTAGGTCCTTCAAGGCTCTGTCCAGCCCCACCTCCTGTCCTTCCTCATTTCCAAACTAAGGTACAATTATAATGACCTTCTTGAAATCCCATGAATATGCATATGTACTCTCATGTCCATGCCTTTGAATATGTTTGCCAGCCTAGAGGCCCAGACCCTTCTCTGGGTGTATAGGTCAAAACACATATTTTGGAGTCAGACGTTGGCTCAAGCCTTAGCATCTTCTAGAAATATAATATTAGGCAAATTATTTAACCTCTGCACCTCAACTTCCTCATCAATATAATGATATAACTCCTAGAGATCTTAAGATTTAATGAGATAAGGAACACAAAGTTCTTATCTTAATGTTGTTCACATTCTTAGAAAATATTCAATAAATGGCAGTTAGAGGTGACTAAGTTTGGCTCTTCCTGCTAAAGCAGAGTTCAGATGTTTAATCCTGTTCCCCTTCTCTACACCACTCAACTGTATTCATCCTCTCCTTATTGTTCCCATCACTCTCTCTCTCAAGTGCTGTCACTACCCTTAACACTGAATCTTGTAAGTAATTCTTGATTTAACTGGTCTCCCCATTAGGCTCAAAAGATAGAAAAGCAAGAGCAATGTCTTCATTTGGTAGCCTATGTATTAAACCCATGGTCCAGCAAGTATGCCTCATTACATTCCTCATGAATGTAAAAAAAGTTAAAGTATAAATCCCAAAAAAGGAATACCCAAAATTTGTATCAGAGAGGATTCATGATTCTTCCATATTTCAAGAGAATCCCCCACTTCTTACTTCTGGAGACCTGATTATGTAACAATGAAGCTATACCTTCAAATGCAAAATTTCAACTAATTCAGTTGAAAGTGAGATGGAAGGGTTTCTTAAGTTTGGCAGGAAGAGTCAAATTTAGTCAACTCTAGCTGCCATTTATTGAACATTTGGTAAGCATGTGAAAACTACAAAAAACAAGAATATGACTGGTAATTGAAATCATGAGCCTAAACAAGATTTCCCAGAGAGTCCTTTCAAAGCAACAAAGCAAGTATCATAGAATTAAATGTTGGAGAATACCAATGATTATGGAACAAATAGTTAAAAAGAAACAAACTAAGAAAGTGAGAAGTAGTGTGAGATGTAGGTGACTTAGCAAAGACTCCCACTATAGACATTGAGAAAGTTTCTTAATATGAAAAACATAGATGTCAAGCGTGATAAGTTCAAATAGCCTCTAGATTAAAAATTACATCACTGGGTTCTTTATCTGTAAAATTGCGACAGACTAGTGGGATGAGAAGTCATACTACATTGGGAATAAATGGAAGAGGAGAAAGAAAAGGCAATTATTCTTTCATTAAATTTGACAGTGGAAGAGAACAGTGATAGAAGTGATATTGGAAGGACTATGGAGACAGGAACAGGGCAAGATTTTTTTGGTTCCTCTTGTATGTATGTATGTATGTATGTATGTATGTATTTATTTTAATTGTTTTTAATATGGGATAAAATTTAAGCATGTCTGCAAGCTATGGTGAAAGAACCATAGAGGAAAAATCTGAGATTCAACTCTGAAAATTAAACTAATTAGTTAGGTCGCCAAGGTGATGGAAGTGAAGGAGCTGTAGACAGGTGATCATTTCCTTCTAAAAGATGAATCAGTATAATTCTCAAGCTGGGTGAGAAAGGAGAGAGTGATGAAGGTTACCTAAGATATTATAGGTAAGTTTAGAAATGGTAGGAGGAAAGTTGAGAGAGTCCACACTATATATCACTGAATTTTTGCAGCTGAGTACCATGTGAATGAACTGCTTGGAATGGATGTTCAAGAATGGGGTAAGAAGTCAAAGTAGTCTCTAAGGCAGTTGTTCTCAACCTTTCTAATACGGTGAACCTTTAATAGAGTTCCTCATGTGTTGTGATCCCAACCTTAAAATTATTATTCTTTTAAAATAATTTTTAATGTATTTTATTGATTTTTTACAGAGAGGAAGGGAGAGGGATACAAAGTCAGAAACATCGATGAGAGAGAAACATTGATCAGCCACCTCCTGCACGCCCCCCACTGGAGTTGTGCCCGCAAGCAAAGTACATGCCCCCAACTGGAATCAAACCTGGGACCTTTCAGTTCGCAGGCCAACGCTCTATCCACTGAGCCAAACTGGTCTCGGCCTTAAAATTATTTTTGTTGCTACTTCATAACGGTAATTTTGCTACTTTTAATGAATTGTAATGTAAATATCTGTGTTTTCTGATGGTAGGCTCTACAGCAGCAGTTCTCAAACTGTGGGTTGCAACCTCCTGGTTGAGAATTGCTAGCAAGGTCAAAATTGAAAGATAAAAACAAGAAAATCCCTGGTACCATGTAACCACACTTTATGTTATTAGAGGTATGGAGTCTGAAATTTGTCTTTATGTCCAGAAAAGCTTTCCAAAGTACTTGGAGCTTAGCAAGGGAGCATATATGGGCTAGAAACAGAAAAAAATATTTGATAAACCTTGCACTTGCCCTATTTTCTGACTTGTATTTTAACCCATAAGTGTGACACATATTGAAACATGCATAAATATTATCAATCCCTGGGTTGACCAGATATGGTGTCATATACAATTGCTCCATGAGTTTAGAAGGAAGTAGAGGAGAGTATCTCTACTAATTCCTGTTTCACCTCCACATAACCACACAGAGGGAAGATCCAAGTTCTACTGTTTCAGTCTATATCTGTCAGAATCAAATATCCTGGGTGCTCTGTATTTTTTAGTTTAGTATTACAATGACTGACAAAATTGACTCTATTATTTTTGTTCTTTTATCATAGAAAAATATTTGTACAAGTGAAAGTAGATTCATGACCACCTAAGTGCATTGTATGAGACATAAGATATAAAAATACAGAATTTTTAAATCTTGTATAAAAATTTATGAATATAAAACCTAAAAGTTGAGTAAATGGCTTTATAAAAATTGTATCACAAAAATAACATTAATGTATTAAAGACAATGCCTATAGTAGCCACAATTGAATCGACATTAAGGAATACCAAGTTTTAATAATATGAGTGATAATTTTGGATTCAAAATATTTATGAATTTTGGGAAAAACACCTACTTTTTATCTTTAAAACCTAGCCTTTCAAATCTTCATTAACAACACTGTGGTGAATATAAAACATTTCCCAAAATACAGATGACAGCATGAGCAAATGTCCTAATAGTCAGCATCTATCTATATTATAAAAAATCAGTGGCCATAATACCAGAATGACCAAACAACTGGTCACCATGAGGAGCATTGATGGTTCCTATGGTAGCAGTGGGCAGGATTCTGGGTCTCATGCTATTTCATACACTGGGCCTGTACTCCTATCTAATAAAGACAGAATATATAAATTGACTGTAACTCCGTGACAAAGATGGAGGCATCCATAGCCAATAAGGAGGGGATATGCAAATTGACCCAGCAAGACAAGAGGCAGAAAGTAGCTCTGGGCCAGAGCAAAGGCAGAAAGTTGGCTCTGGGCCAGAGCAAAGGTGGAATGGCAGCTCTGTCCAAAGTGAAGGCCATGCTGATAGCCAAGAGAGGGAAGGCATTTTCTTGCACAAATCTTCATGCATCGGGCCTCTCTCTCTATTTATAAAACCATAATATGTAAATAGACTGAATTGAGGAACAACCAAACAACCAGTTGCTATGATATGAGCTGATGACCAGAAGGCACATGCAGAACATGATAGACATCAACTCTGGCAAGATGGTGGAATAGTGAGTGGGTGTGCCAGACCAATGAGGAGTGCTGGTTGCCTTCATTGGGGCAAGCCTCTGGTGGTAACTGAAAATTCTTTTTTCCCACATACTGTGGTCTCACTAGGCGCTCAACCCACTGCCAACACTGGCCCCACTCCACTCTCAGGTGGCACTGGAGCCATTGTTTGCACCTATTGCTGGCACTTGGTGCAGGAGCCAACAGCTTGGCAGTATCTGCAGGTACAAGCAGTATTTGCCAGCCCTGATCATCCTTGAAGGCTTCTCAATCTCTCCCTGTTTCTGAGCAGTGATGGGGGTAGCAGCCACTGCTCATACACACTGATGGCACCAGCCGCTGGGCCTACTCCCACCTGCTGTTGGCACTGGCTGCAATTGTGCTGCACTGAAGGTGGGTGAAAGTGAGGCCAGTGCCTTTGGTGCATGGGAGATGCAGCAGTGAGAGCTAGGCTGCCAGTAGACTGGGGATAAGGGCGTGCAGTGGGAGGGGCCAGGCAGGAGTGCAAAGAATGGCCTGAGACCCACCCATGTGCCCACTGAAGCCTGGTGGTCCACAGTTCCTTTCAAGGTGCAGGACTATTCATGCATTGGGCTCCTAGTTTAGTACAATGATTTAAGACATTGCCTCTAAAATGCTGAGGCAGAGTCATAAATAAAGACTTTTATATAGGCAGTTAATTCCTTAAAATAGAAACTTGTGTTTAAAAGTAACATATTTTTAGGAGAAAAGAAAACATATTATTTGAAGCAAGCCAAATTATTACTATACTTAGATGATAAACTTGTTTTTTAATCATGTGTACCCCTTGATCTTAAAATCTCACTTTGAAAAATCATTCAAGCCCAGACTGGTTTGGCTCAGTGGATAGAGTGTCGGCCTGCAGACTGAAAGGTCCCTGGTTCGATTCCGGTCAAGGGCATGTACCTTGCTTGAAGGCACATCTCCAGTAGGGGGCGTGCAGGAGGCTGCTGATTGATGTCTCTCTCTCATCGATGTTTCTGACTTTCTATCCCTCTGCCTTCCTCTCTTTGAAAAATCAATAAAATATATTTTAAAAAAATCATTCAACTACTGACAATTCATATACTTACTCTTTATTTGAATAAGGTTTTATTTACCAGTTTTTTAATTCCACTGAAAATTTTGATGTGCTTTTAAACAAAGTATAATTGGATATATGGGGAGGGAAGAAACATAATAATTTAGTCTGCATATTATAAATCAATCCAAGGGGTTAGAGTTTGCCTATAATTAGATGGAATGGGCATTCTAGATAACTTATTTTACTACAATGGTAAACTGAAACTGTAGTGCCTAGCAGTAAATGGCATTTGATTATCGGTCATTTGTAAATGAAAGTGTGTAGGAAATTAAATGAGTGGCTGTGGTGAGGCCCGCCCTGGGGTCCTGAACAAGGGTTAGAACAACTTTGCCTTCAGACCTCCTCTATATGGGCAGCCCAGCAGACAGACAGTTGGCAGGTTTGAAGCCTGCCTGTATTGGGCCCAAACTTAGAGGAAAAGGACATGACCTCAATGTCAATGTGACCTTACTAGAACTCTGGACTAATTATAATAATATTTGCATCTTAGTTTTGACCCCACCCCTGTGGGTTTTCGGTATACATTATGTTGAGTGCATGCCCAGAAGAAAGATAGTTTCAGTCAATCATCGCTGGATGCAAGTGAAAGTCTCCACACATATAGTCCCTCTTTAGAACCCAGGAGTTGTGGGCCATGCTCTCTCTAGCATGAACTCTACCCCCAGGAAGCCATCCCATGCCATTCCTTTCCATTGCTTTCCCCACAGGCATATATCCCCTAACCTCTAAAGCAGTGTTTCTCAACCTTCCTAATGCCGCGACCCTTTAAGACAGCTCCTCATGTGGTGGTGACCCCCAACCATAAAATTATTTTTGTTGCTACTTCATAACTGTAATTTTGCTATTGTTATGAACTGTAATGTAAATACCTGATATACAGGATGTATTTTCATTGTTACAAATTGAACATAATTAAAGCATAGTGATTAATTACAAAAAGAATATGTAATTATATATTGTGAAATATTTCTAATTACAAATAAGTGAAATTTTGTCTTGAATCATGGTGCAGCATGGGTAACAGACATCATATGACAACAGTGAACTACATTGCTACATTTTGCTACACCGAGGAGCAGTGTGTTGGTTCCTAAGACCACGGGAAATAGGTGTTTTCCAATAGTCTTAGGTGACCCCTGTGAAAGGGTCCTTCGAACCACAAAGGGGTTGCGACCCACAGGTTGAGAACCGCTTCTCTAAAGGATCCGTTGATACTTGCATCCAGGGAGAAATGGGCAGCTGCAGCTCATCCTAGGCTTACTCCCACAACCTGTCTCCAAGGTCCCCTTTCCTCTGACTTCACAGTGAGCTACAGCAGCCCAGCCATTGGTTGCTCTATGTTGCTCCCCACATTCTGTTGACTGACTGGTGTCTCATTTGGAATTCATTTTCAATAAACCCCATTTTGTTTTACTTTTATATTCTATTGACCTTAAGCTCTTTTCTGCATCAACAAAAAGAACCAAAATCCCAGGCAGTAACCCCAACTGGTAATAAAGGCAAAATCAAAGTCTGAGTACAAGTCACCATAAAAGACCATGGTCTGTCTTCCTCCTTCTATAGTCTAAACTCAGGCTCTCAAATACCTTAATTCATAACTACTTGTGCTCTAAGGCTGTTAGCATCTCTTCATATGTGACATTTTATAACTAAAGTAGAGGCTCAGTCAACAAAATTATTACATGGGGGCTAGGGAGAGGGTCCTTCAACCCTCTGTACCCTCTTCAAAATCTGGACCCCTAGTGGGATGTCCAACTGCCAGTTTGGATCTGATACCACATGAACCCCTGAGGATCAGGCCTAAACTGGTAGTCAGACATCCCTCTCACAATCCAGGACCAGTGGATCCTAACTGTTCGCCTGCCTGCCTGATTGCCCCTAACCACTTGCCTGCCTATCTGATTACCCCTAACCACCTCTGACTGCCTGCATGTTTTCCCCTAACCACCACTTGCCTTTCTAATCGCCCCTAACCAGCTCTGCCTGCTTATCTGTTCAACCCTAACTACACACCTGGCTGCCTGATCAACCCTAACTGCCTATGGCTGCCTGCTTGATTGCCCTTAACTACTCGCCTGCCTACTGATTGCTCCTCCCCACTCTCCTGCCAGCCTGATCACCCCTAACCAACCTCTCTACCTGCCTGCTTGATTGCCCCTAATTGCTCACTGGAGACCAGCTGGGCAGCACTAGGGGATGTGATCATCCTAGTCTCTGGTCTTTTTGCCATTTTAGTAGCTGGGATTTTATTATATGAGATATTAATCACACAGAAATTTATTGGTATTTATTCAACAACTAGAGCCCTCATGCACAAAATATATGGGTCCCCTCATCCCAGCCTGCACAATCTCTAATCCAGGACCCCTCAGGGGATGTCCACCTGCCAGTTTAGGCCCAATCCTAGGGATCGGGCCTGAACCATCAGTCAGACATCCCTCTCACAATCAAACCACTGGCTCCTAACTGCTTGCCTGCCAGTCTGCCTGATTTCCTTTAACTGTCTTCCTCCCCATCAGCCTAGTCACCTCCAACTGCCACCCTCTGCTGGCCTGGTCAACCCTAACTGCCCCCCCCGCTAGTTTGGTTGCCCCCAATTGCCCTCCTGCCAGCCTGATCACTCCATGCAGCCTGCTGTTCAGTCATTTGTTTGTCTCTCACTAATTCCTTTGCCAGTCTGTTTGCCCCATGCAGTATGTTGTTCAGTTGTTTGGTCATCCCTCAATAACCCTCCTGTCATCACTCACAGCCTGCTTTTTGGTTGTCCATCTGGTTGTTTAGGTCATGACAACCCCTGGCTTTTATATATTAGGATTAACTCATCTCAAGTGCATAAGGTCTCTATTCTGTTTTCATTTTTTATGTTATTAACTTAATATACTAAAACACCATAAATTCTGAATTCTATGACTCCAAAGTGATGAGCACATTAATATTATATGTAAATGAGTGCTTATTATACATGATCTTAAATACTACTAACAGAAATCCTACCTAAAAGTAGCATTTTAGAAGTTCTTTCTAATCTACTTGAAAACAGGACCCTTGTTTTTAAAACATATATGATTTCTCATTTTTATTCTTTTTTTTCTGTATAAAGTTTTACATATGTTTCCTTTTTCTCCTGCCAATACCAGGCAGATTTGAAAACTGTGGCTTGGTAATATAGCTTGATGTTTGGTATTGTGATTCCTCCAACTTTGTTCTCCTTTCTAAGGATTGTTGTCACTATTAAGAGTCTTTCTTCATTCCAGGTGAATTTTTAGTGTGTTTATTATAAGTCTTTGAAATATTCCATTGCTATTTCATGGAGATTGCATTGAATCTGTAATTTGCTTTGGGTAGTATGAATATTTAATGATAATGATTCTATGAATCCATGAACACAGTGTATTCTTCCATTTGTTTATATCTTCCTCAACCTTTTTAAAAAATGTCCCGTAGTTTTTCAGGTACAAATCTTTTACCTCCATAGTTAAGTTGATTCATAGGTATCTTAATGTTTTATGTGCAAGGGTAAATGAGATTTTTTTTTAGTTTATTTTTCTTTGAGTTGATTATTGGTGTATAAAAATGTGATAGATTTTTGGGTGTTAATTTTATATCCTTCTACATTGCTGAATTCATTTATTAAGTCTAGTAGCTTTTTAATGGATTCTTTGGGATTTTCTATGTACAGTATCATGTCATCTGAGAGTAAGACAGTTTTACTTCTTTTCTGATTTTGATGCCTTTTATTTCTTCTTCTTGTCTTATTGCTATGTCAAGCACTTCCAGTATTTTATTGAATAGGAGTGGTGAAAGTGGGAATTCCTGTCTTGTTACTGTTCTTAGAAGAAATGAATTTTGTTTTGCTCATTGAATAAGATGTTGGCTGTAGGTTTGTCATAGAGGATTTTTATTATGTTAAGGTCTGATCCTCTATTTGATTTTTGGCTGAGTGTTTTTATCAAGAAAGTGTAATGGGTTTTGTAAAATGCTTTTTCTGCATTGATTGATATGATTATGTGATTGTTGTCTCTCAATTTGTTTATGTGAAGAATCACATTTATTGATTTGCAGATACTGTACCATCCTTGCATCCCCAGAAAAAATCCCTCTTGGTCATGGTGTATGATCTTTCTAATGTAATGATAAATACAATTTGCTAGAATTTTGTTGAGGATTTTATCATCTATGTTCATCAAAGATATTGGCCTGTACTTCTCTTTTTTGTAGTATTTTTATCTGGTTTTGGAATTAATGTAATGCTGGCTTCATAGAAAGAGCTTGGAAGTGTGCTTTCCTCTTGGATTTTTTGGAATAGTCTGAGGAAGATATGTTTTAGTTCTTTGAATGCTTTGTAGAACTCTCCTATAAAGCCTTCTGTACCAGGGCTTTTGTTTGCTGCAAGATTATTGATTACCGTTTCAATTTCTTAGGTTGTTATCAGCCTATTCAGGTTATTTTTTTATTTTTCCTGATTGAATTTTGGGATCTTGTATTTTTCTAAGAATATATCCATTTCATCTAAGTTGTACAATTTGTTGAAATAAAGTTGCTCAAAGTATTTTTTTTATAATCCTTTCTATTTTTCTGGGATTGGTTGTTACTTCGCCTCTTTCATTTCCAATTTCATTTATTTGGATCCTCTTTCTAGCTTCTTGATGAACCTGGGTAGTTTCATCAATCTTATTTATCCTTTCAAAGAATCAGGTCTTGGTTTTGTTGAGCCTTTGTATTTTATTTGTGTCTAAGTTATGTATCTCTGCTCTGATCTTTATTATTTCCTTCCTTGTCCTCACACTGAACTTTTCTTATTGTTCTCTTTCTAACTCTTTGAGTGGTAGGGTTAGATAATTTATTGGCATTTTTTTATTGTGTTTTTGAGGAAGACCTGTAGAGCTAGGAACTTTCCTCTCAATACTTCTTTCACTGTGTTTCATAGATTTTTTTGACTCTTGCGTTTTCACTATCATTTGTTTCCAGGATGCTTTTTATTTCTTATTTGATTTCTTTGTAAACCAATCATTATTTAATAGCATGCTATTTAGCCTCCAAGTGTTCCTTTTTTTCATTGTTGGTTTTTTTTTGTAGTTGACTTCTAATTTTATGCCATTGTGATCTGAGAAGATACTTGATGTGATTTCCATTTTTGTGAATTTGAAGAGACTTTGCCTGTGTCCCAATATGTAGTCTTTCTTTTAAAATGACCCATATGCACTTGAAAATAATGTATATTCTGTGGTTTGGGGGTGAAATGTTCTGAAGATGTCAATGAATTCCATCTGTTCTAGTGAGTCATTTAGGATTGATGTTACTTTGCTGATTTTTTGTTTAGAGTATTTGTCCAGTGGTCTTAGTTGGGTACTAAATTCCCCTACTTTGTCTGTATTGCTGTCAATATCTCCTTTTATATCCACCAAAAGTGGGTTTTTTATGTATTTGGGTGCTCCTGTATTGGATGCTTATATGTTTACCAGAGTTATATCTCATTGTTGAATTTCTCCCTTTAGTATAGTGAAGTGGCCTTCCTTATCTCTTGTTATGTCCTTCACTTTGAGGTCTGATTTGTGTAATATAAAGAGCCTACCCCAGCTTTTTTTTTTTCATTTCCATTGGCCTCAAAAAATTTTGTTCCATACCTTTCCTATCAGTTTGTATAAGTTCTTTGTACTAAGATGAGTCTCCTGTAGATAGAAGATATATGGTCATGTTTTCTTATTCATTCAGCTACCCTATGTCTTTTGATTTGTACACTTAAACAATCTATATTTAAAGTCATTATTGATAGCTACTTGTTTATTACCATTATTATTTTGTATGCCTGTATTCCTTGTTCCCTTCTTGTTTCATCTTTTTTACAGCAGTTCCTTTAGCATTTTTTGCATTGCTGGTTTGGTGGTAATAAACTCCCTTATTCCTTTTTTAGTCTGTGAAGCTCCTGATTTCATCTTCAATTTTGATTTATAGCCTTGCTGGATATAGTATTCTTGGATTCAGATCATTGCTTTGCATGACTTTGTATATTTAATTCCATTCCCTTATGGCCTGATGTGTTTCTGTTGAGAAATCAGTTGATAGTCTGATGAGAGATCACTTATAGGTAACCTTCTGTCTCTCTCTTACCACCTTTAAGATTTTTCCTTTGTCGTTGGTATTTGCCAATTTAATTATAATGTGTCTCAGTATCAGTCTTTTTGGGTTCATCTTGTCTGGGACTCTGTGAACTTCTTGGAGTTATGTTTTTTTCCCCAATATCATGAAATATTTCTGTCATTATTTCTTCAAGTAAGTCTTCTAATCCTTGGTAAATTTCCTCTAATACCCTTATTATATAGATGTTCTTAGTTTTATGTTGTCCGAAAGTTCCCTTAGGCTCTCTTCTTGTTTTTCAAGTGTGTGTTCTTTTTCAGTTGTTGCTCTCCTTAGTTATTTTTTCTTATCTTGTCTTCTAGCTAACTGTTGCAGTCTTCAACTTCTTCTAGTCTACCTTTGATGCTTTCTATTGTGTCCTTTATTGCAGCTATATAATTCTTCATTTCTTCTGGGTTCTTCTTTATTTCCTCTTGGTTCTTCCACATAGTTGAATTTATCTTCCATCCTTTTCAGAACCCTTATTACCATTGCTCTGAATTATTTCTCTGTTTTTTTAAATTAAATCTTTATTATTCAGATTATTACATTTGTTACTCTTTTTCCCCCTCTATAGCTCCTCTCCACCCAGCTCCCACCCTTACCTCTGCCCTTACCTCCCTCCCTTTGACCTCATCCATAGGTGCATGATTTTTGTCCAATATCTCCCTGTATAAACCTCACCCTTTTCCCCCTGAGAATTATCAGTCCACTCCCTTTCTGTGCTCCTGATTCTATTATATTCACCAGTCTATACTGTTGATCAAATTTTTAATTCACTTAATTTTTAGATTCACTTGTTGATAGATATATATTTGCTGTTCATAATTTTTTGACTTTAATCTTTTTCTTTTTCCTCTTCTAAAAGAGTACCTTTCAGCATTTCATATAATACTGGTTTGGAGTTGATGAACTCCTTTAGCTTTTTCTTATCTGTGAAGCCCTTTATCTGCCCTTCAATTTTGAATGATAGCTTTGCTGGATAGATTATTCTTGGTTGTAGGTTCTTGCTACTCATCACATTGAATATTTCTTGCCACTCTCATCTGGCCTGCATCGTTTCTGTTGAGAAATCAGCTGACAGTCATATGGGTGCTCCCTTGTACGTAATGAACTGTTTCTCTCTTGCTTCTTTTAATATTCTCTTTGTCTTTTGTTCTTGGTATTTTAATTACAATGTGTCTTGGTGTAGTCCTCTTTGGATTCCTTTTATATGGGGTTCTGTGTGCTCCCTGGACTTGTAAGTCTATTTCTTTTACCAGGTGTGGGAAGTTTTAAGTCATTATTTCTTCAAATAGGTTTTCAGTATCTTGCTCTCTCTCTTCTTCTGGCACCCCCACAATTCTGATGTTGGTATGCTTGAAGCTGTCCCAGAGGAATCTTACGTTATCTTCACATTTTTGGGTTCTTTTCTCTTCTTGCTTTTCCAGTTGAGTGTTTTCTGATTCTTTATATTTCAAATTTTTGACTTGATTCTTGCCTTTTTCTAGTGTACTGTTAGGTCTCTGTATAATATTTTTTATTTCAGTCAGTGTATGTTTAATTTCTAGTTAGTCCTTTTTCATCTCTAGTTGGACCTTTCCCATCTCTAGTTGGATCTTTTCTATCTCTAGTTGGTTCATTTTCATATCCTCTTGGGTCTCACTAACTTTATCCAACTTTTCTAGGATATTCTTGAAAAATCTTATAAGTGTGGTTTTGAACTCTATATCCAGTAGTTTGATTTCCTCCATTTCTTTTGTTTGGGATCCCTTCCCTTGTCTCAGCATTTTCACTATGCCGGGAAAACTTCTGTGTTGGATTCAGCCTTATGATACAAGAGTTGCAAAACTGCAAAAGCCTCTCTGTTGAGCTTGGGATGGGTGGAGTCTCAGGGCTTAAGGGACCTTCTTGCCTCCTAGTTGGCCCTGCACTCCAAGGCCCCAGAGTCTCACATGGCTGGGTAATAGCTGGAATGGTCCCTGTGTGCACGCATGCGCGCTCTCTCGCTGTGCCTCTAGACTGCTCCCTTTCCGGCTCCCCTGTGCTACTGGACCATATGAGTCTGGGTCCCCAGGGTTTCACCCAAAACTGGGGTTTAGTGGAGTTAGAAGTGAAGCAGTTGGGAGGGTCTGTCTCCCGCCCACTCGTGAAAGCTAGGGGCACAATCAGCAGTCTGTCCTCTGCGCGCAGCGCCGTGCGTGCCACCAGGCCTTTGATCTTTTGCGACTCCCCTAAATTTCCATGCACTTCTCCCTTTTCACAGTCCAAACTCTCTCCGTATGAGTTTTGCCTGAATCTGGGGTTTAATGTCGTAGGATAAGGGGTTCAATGTCTTTGAGAGTCTCCGTCTTCCTCCCACCAGAGAAAGCCAGCCAGGTTCTCCAGCACCCGCTCTCCATGCATGTTTCTCTGTACCTCAGCTTTTTGAAGCTCCTCTGAGTCTCTGTGAGCCCCTCTCTTTCCTTCTAGTTGTAGAATTTCCACTCAACCAGCTTTCCCGTGGTTCTGGATGATGTCCATTCTATCTTTTAGTTGTAGTTTTGAAATTGTGCGAGGCAGCAGTGTAGGTATTTACCTATGCCGCCATATTGGATTCTCCTGTGACAAAATGCTTGGTTTCATTTCATTTACTTTCTTTTCCAATGATTCTTACTTTTCTTTCATATTGGGCCTCCTTTTCATTCCTCTCAGGATGTCTGGTTATGTGACTCACACTCTACTGAATTGATTTAAAGGTACAAAATACAACTGGATAAGACACAACACAGAGAGCCCAAAACATGAATGCATTCATGATACCAATAACCCCAAATAAAGCTGACCTTTAGAGAAAAGAGAATTATGGGAGATAAAAGAGTGCTAAAATCATATTGAAAAAAGGTAAAAAGTTAAGATAAAAAAAGGAGAAAGTGGAAAATATATTTGTATATGAGGAGAAAACTCAAAAAAACAAAAACCCAACAACTTATGCAACAACAAAAAACTCAGAAAAGGCAGGGAGCTGAATATTAATAGGAAGAGCTTATTTCCAAAATGTAAGGTCAAGAAGTTGAGTGAATGGGGAAATGGCCACAATTCAGTATAGAGGAGGTAGAAATAAAATGAGTATAGTAGAAGAACAAAATATTTTTAAAAATAAAAATAATTTAATAAACATATTTAAATTATTTTTACTTATATAAATCCTTTATCTATTTATGTATTTTTTTATTTTGGGGAAAGGAGAATAGAGATCAGAAAGGTCTGAGTTTGTGATTGAAACTAATTAAGCTGTAAGTAGAATAAGAGAACAAGTGAGGAGAGGAGAAACAGAAGCATAAAAATAAACAAAACAACAAGAAGGAAATAAAGAATGAAAGAAAGGAAGAAAGAAAGAAAGAAAGAAAGAAAGAAAGAGAAATAAAAACAAAAAATAAAAAGTAAAAAAAATTGACTAGTGAAGAAAAAGAGAACTGTGCATATACTTGGAACTGAAGAGAGAAAATCAGATATATGAATAAGATCAAATTTTAACAGAAAGTAAAAAAGAAATTATAGAGAAAAACTAAAGCAGAAACAGGATGAAAAGGGGTGAAAGTGAGGAATAAAGTGTTGGCATAAAGGAAATATTGATAAAGAATGAAATAATGATAAAAAATACAAAATAGAATGTACACTAATCCAACAATAAATAAATAATAATATAAAACTTTAAAAATAGTAAAGTATTAGTAGAAATAATTTAAAAGTAATAAAACTAAAATAAAGTAAAGAAAACAATTTAGTTTCTTAAATAAAAGACAGAAAAATAAAAAAGTATTGAAGTTTGTTTGCTTCAAACGAGTTTCAATGATCCATAGGAGCTGATTTAAAATCCTCTCTAGCCTTAGACCTCGCACTTCTGTTTCCTATCTGGTAGTCAGCACGTGTTGAAGTTCCCAGTGAACTACCACTCCTCTGTGCCACAATCTTGGTTTGAAGCAGAGAGGATTACTCTGCTCACTTTGCCTCTCCTTCAAATATATACAGGCATACCTCATTTTTTTTTTAGTTTATTTATTTATTTATTTATTTATTTATTTATTTATTTGTTTTTTATACATATCTTCCCATTGCCCCCCCTCCCTCCCAGGCATACCCCAACCCCCCAGTGTCTATGTTCATTGGTTATGATTATATGCATAGATACAAGTCCTTTGATTGATCTCTTATCTACCTCACCTAACTTTAATCTTCCTGCTGTAATTTCACAGTCTGTTTGAAGCTTTACTGTCTCTGTATCTATCCTTTTGTTCATCAGTTTATAATGTTCTTTATTATCCCCCAATGAGTGCGATTATGTGATGCTTCTCCTTCATTGACTGGCTTATTTCGCTAAGCATAGGCTCTCCAGTTCCAACCAGGTTGCTGCAAATGGTAAGAATTCCTTCTTTTTAATGGCAGCATAGAATTCCATTGTGTAGATGTACCACAGTTTTCTGATCCACTCATCTGCTGATGGGCACCTAGGCTGTTTCCAAATTGTGGCTATTGTAAATTGTGCTGCTATGAACATAGGGGTGCATAAATCCTTTCTGATTGGTGTTTGTAATTTCTTAGGATAAATTCCTAAGAGTGGTATTACAGGGTCAAATGGGAGATCCATTTTTACTTTTTTGAGGAAACTCCATACTGTTCTCCACAGTGGCTGCACCAGTCTGCATTCCCACCAACAGTGCACAAGGGTTCCTTTTTCTCCGCATCCTCGCCAACACTTGTCATTTGTTGATTTGTTGATGATTGCCATTCTGACAGGTGTAAGATGGTATCGCATTGTCGTTTTGATTTGCATCTCTTGGATGATTAATGACTTTGAACATGTTTTCATGTGTCTCTTGGCTTTCCTTCTGTCTTCTTTTGAAAAGGTTCTATTTAGGTCCATTGCCCATTTTTTTATTGGATCCTTCATCTTCCTTTTATTAAGTTGTATAAGTTGGTTGTAGATTTTGGAGATTAAACCTTTATCAGTGATAGCATTTGCAAATATGTTCTCCCATGCATTGATCTTTCTTGTTGTTTTGTTGATGGTTTCTTTTGCTGTGCAAAAGCTTTTTATTTTGATGTAGTCCCATTTGTTTATATTTTCTTTAGCTTCCATTGCCTTTGGAGCAGTATCAGTGAAGAAGTTCTTGCGGCATATATCTGAGATTGTGCTGCCTGTGGATTCCTCTAGTATTTTTATGATTTCCCATCTAATGTTTAAGTCCTGTATCCATTTTGAGTTTATTTTTGTATTTGGTGTAAGTTGGTGGTCCAGTTTCAATTTTTTGCATGTATCTGTCCAATTTTCCCAACACCATTTATTGAAGAGGCTATCTTGGTTCCATTGAATGTTCATGCCTCCTTTGTCAAATATTAATTGAGCATAGTGGTTTGGGTGGATATCTGGGTTCTCTATTCTATTCCATTGATCTATATGTCTGTTCTTGTGCCAGTACCAGGCTGTTTTGAGAACAGTTGCTTTGTAGTATAGCTTGAAGTCTGGTATTGAGATCCCACCTACTTTATTCTTTTTTCTCAGAATTGCTGTAGCTATCCGTGGTCTTTTTTTGTTCCAGATGAATCTATGAAGAATTCTTTGTAGGTCTGTGAAATATGTCGTTGGTATTTTAATGGGTAGTGCGTTGAATCTGTAGATTGCTTTGGGTACTATGGACATTTTAATGATGTTGATTCTCCCAATCCATGAGCATGGTATGCTCTTCCATCTGTTAACATCTTCCTCTATCTCTTTTTTCAGTGTCCTGTAGTTTTCTGCATAAAGGTCTTTTACCTCTTTAGTTAGGTTTATTCCTAGGTATCTTAATTTTTTTGGTGCGATGGTAAATGGGATTGCTTTTTTAGTTTCTCTTTCTATAATTTCACTGTTAGTGTATAGAAATGCCACAGACTTCTTAGCATTAATTTTGTATCCTGCTACATTGCCGAATTCATTAATTAAGTCAATTAGTTTTGGAATGGAATCCTTTGGGTTTTTTATGTACAATATCATGTCATCTGCAAATAAGGACAGCTTTACTTCTTCTTTTCCAATTTGGATGCCTTTTATTTCTTCTTCTTGTCTAATTGCAATGGCTAATACTTCCAGTACTATGTCGAACAGGAGAGGTGAGAGTGGGCATCCCTGTCTTGTTCCTGTTCTTAGGGGAAATGGTTTTAGTTTTTGCCCAATTAGTATGATTTTAGCTGTGGGTTTATCATATATGGCTTTTCTGATGTTGAGGTATGATCCTTCTATTCCCACTTTGCTGAGAGTTTTTATCAAGAAAGGATGTTAGATTTTGTCAAATGCTTTTTCTGTATCAATTGATATGACTATGTGATTTTTATCTCTCAATTTGTTTATGTGATGTATCACATTTATTGATTTGTGGATATTGAACCATCCCTGCATTCCTGGGATGAATCCTGCTTGGTCATGGTGTATGATCTTTCTGATGTACTGCTGGATCCGGTTTGCTAGAATTTTGTTGAGGATTTTGTCATCTATGTTCATGAGAGATATTGGCCTATAATTCTCTTTCATTGTGTTGTCTTTATTTGGTTTTGGTATTAGGGTGATGCTGGTTTCATAGAAGGTGTTTGGTAATATTCCTTCTTCTTGAATGTTTTTTAATAGTCTGAGGAGGATAGGTTTTAATTCTTCCTTGAATGTTTGGTAAAACTCTCCTGTGTAGCCATCTGGACCCGGGCTTTTATTTGCTGGAAGCTTTTTGATTACTGCTTCAATTTCTTCCATAGTTATAGTACTATGAGATGTTTGGCTTCCTCCTCATTGAGTTTTGGGAGGTTATATTTTTCTATTTCTTGCAGGTTGTCCAATTTGTTGTAATAGAATTGTTCATAGTATTTTTTAACAATCCTTTGTATTTCCACAGGGTCTGTTGTTATTTCTCCTCTTTCATTTCTGATTTTGTTTATTTGGGTCTTCTCTCTTTGCTTCTTGGTGAGCCTGGCTAGGGGTCCATCAATCTTGTTTATCCTTTCAAAGAACCAGCTCTTTGTTTTGTTGATCTTTTGAATTGTTTCTTTGGTCTCCAAGTTGTTTATCTCCGCTCTGATCTTCACTATTTCCTTCCTTCTGAGTACACTGGGCTTTTCTTGTTGCTCACGTTCTAGCTCTTTGAGTTGTAGGTTTAGGTGATTTATTACCATTATTTCCTGTTTTTTGCAGTAGGCTTGTAGAGCTATGAACTTCCCTCTCAAGACTGCTTTCACTGTGTCCCATAAATTTTGTATTGTTGTGTTGTCATTGTCATTTGTTGCCATGATGTTTTTTATTTCTTCCTTGATCTCTCTGGTTACCCAGGCGTTGTTTAAAAGCATGCTGTTTAATCTCCATGTGTTTGATTTCTTTCTATTGTTTTTATTATAGTTGATTTCCAGTTTTATGCCACTGTGGTCTGAGAAAATGCTTGATATGATTTCTATCTTCTTGAATTTGAAGAGACTTTTCTTATGACCCAACATATGATCTGTCTTTGAAAATGACCCATGTGCACTGGAGAAGAATGTATATTCTGTGGCTTTGGGGTGAAATGTTCTGAAGATGTCAATTAATTCCATCTGGTCTAGTGAGTCATTTAGGATTGATGTTTCTTTGCTGATTTTTTGTTTAGAGGATTTGTCCAATGGTGACAGTGGGGTATTAAAGTCTCCTACTATGATTGTATTGCTGTCAATCTCTCCCTTAATATCCTCCAAGAGTTTTTTATCTATTTAGGTGTTCCTATATTGGGTGCATATATGTTTACCAGAGTTATTTCTTCTTGTTGGATTGTTCCCTTTAGTATTATGAAGTGGCCTTCTTTATCTCTTGTTATGTCCTTCACTTTGAGATCTAATTTGTCAGATATAAGTATTGCAACCCCAGCTTTTTTTTTCATTTCCATTTGCCTGAAGTACCATGTTCCATCCCTTCACCCTCAATCTGTGTGCATCTCTTTTCCTAAGGTGGGTTTCTTACAGACAGCAGATATATGTATCATGTTTTCTTATCCAATCGGTTACCCTATGTCTTTTGATTAAAGCATATAATCTGTTTACATTTAAAGTTATTATTGATAAGTACTTATCTGTTGCCGTTTTTAGTCCTTACCCCCGAGTTCCTTCTTTGCTTCCTCTTTCTTTTTATTACAGCAGACCTTTTAACATTTCTTGCATTACTGGTTTGGTGGTAATATATTCCCTTAGTCCTTTTTTGTCTGTGAAGCTTTTGATTTCACCTTCAATTTTGATTGAGAGTCTTGCAGGGTACAGTATTCTTGGATTCAGACCCTTCCTTTGAATGACTTTGTATATTTCATTCCATTCTCTTCTGGCCTGACAAGTTTCTGTTGAGAAGTCAGTAGCTAGTCTTATGGGGGTTCCTTTGTAGGTAACTTTCTGTTTCTCTCTGGCTGCTTTTAAGATTCTTACTTTGTCGTCGGTGTTTGCCAATTTAATTATTATGTGCCTCGGTGTCGGTTTGTTGGGGTTCATTTTGCTTGGGACTCTGTGAGCTTCTTGGATTTGTGTAGGTTTTTTCTTTTCTATATTGGGGAAATTTTCTGTCATTATTTCTTCAAACACGTTCTCTAATCCTTGTTCAGTTTCCACTCTTTCTGGAACCCCAATTATGCGGATGTTATTTTGTTTCATGTTATCCCAAAGTTCCCTTAGACTCTCCTCTTGCTTTTTAACTTTTTTTTCTAGAAGCTGCTGTACTTGGGTATTTTTTCCTACCGTGTCTTCTAGCTCACTGATGAGGTCCTCTGCTTCTTCTAGTCTACTTTTGATGCTTTCTATTGAGTTCTTTATAGCAGTGATGTCATTATTCATTTCTTCTTGTTTATTCTGCACCTCCTCTAGTTTCTTCTGCATTTCTTTTTGTTTATTCTGCACCTCCTCTAGTTTCTTCTGCATTTCTTCTTCATGCTTCTTCACCTCCTCTAGGTTCTTATTCGTTACCTCTTGGCTCTTACTCATATTGTCAAATTTGTCTTCCATTCTTTTCAACCACATTATGATAATTTCTCTGAACTCTTTCTCTGGTAGGCTTATTTGTGGTTCTATTTCGTTTACTTCCTTTTCTGGTGAAACCTGCCTTTCTGTCTTTTGTGGGCTGTTTCTTTTTCTGACCATGGTCTTTCTTCTCTGGGTGTCTGGTTATGTAGTGCTCTCTCCTACGTTGACTGAAAGGCACAAACTACAACACGACCAGGTACAGCACACAAGGCACTGAGTAGAAATGTATACAAGATGTTAATAATCACAAATAAGGTGACCACCAATGAAGGACAAATTAGGGGTAAATAGAGAAAGAAGAAGAGGAAAATGAGGAAGAAAGAAAAGAAAGAAGTGCCAAAATCAAATTGAGAGAGTGAGAAAAAAAAAGATAAATAAATGAACAATAAAATAAAATAAAATAAGAAAATAAAAAGGAGAAAAAGGAGAAGGAAAGAGGAAGAGAAAAAAGTCAGAGAGAAAATAAAGTGTATAAGAGAGAAAAGAGGAACAAAATATAGATGTCAGGAGAGAAGTTCAATAGAACAGTCACTAATCCCAATAAAGGCCAGCAACCAGTACCTAGAGATTGATGCAAATTGCAAATAGCAACTGGTATCGAGGGAGATGAGGGAAAAGAGAGGTAGAAAACAAAGCAAGCAAAAAGCAAAATAAAACAAGTAGAATAAACTAAAACAATCTCTCAAAAAAATTTTCAAAAAATCGATATAATCACTTTTCAGGCAAATAGCAACAAAAGGACGTA
This sequence comes from Lasiurus cinereus, assembly GCA_011751065.1. NCBI lineage: Eukaryota > Metazoa > Chordata > Mammalia > Chiroptera > Vespertilionidae > Lasiurus > Lasiurus cinereus. Next base: position 13,429,239 of record JAAGEH010000286.1, on the reverse strand, counting down.
GAGAAAAAACAACTTTTTGGCTAGTGAAGACAAGAGGGGAGAGGTTTGTGTGGACTTGTAGTAGGGGATTTGAAATTAGATATATAAATGGGGTGAAATTTTAACCAGGTAAAGAGAAAAATAGGGAGAATCTAAAGTTGGAAAAGGGGAAGAGAAACAGGACAGCAAAATGGGGAAAGTTAGGAGGAAAGTGTTGGCATAAAGGTGGAGTTGAGTTGGAGTAAAATTATGCTAAAGGGAAGATGAAAATAGAATGTAGAACTCTAATCCCGAAATAAAATAAAGAGAAAACAAAATGACACTTTTTTTTCCAAAAACTGTAAAGTACTAGTAGTAATTAATAATACTAGTTTAAGACAAAAATGTAGTAATTATAAAGGTAAAATCAATTGAGGCAGAAAGAAAAAAAATATTCTTTTAATTAAAATATGTGAAAATGAAAAATAAAGAATTAAAAATTAACAAAAAGAAAAAAGGAAAAAAAAAGAAGAAGAAAAATAGAATGGTCCTTCACTTCCACTATTATTCTGCTTGGCACTCCTGTTTCCCAGTAGGGGAGGTATTGCAGTTCCCTGTGTTCCCCTCTTGGTGTTTTAATCTCTTTATTCTCTTGTGGTTATGCGAGAGTCAATTTGTGTGTCATCCATTGGGTGGCAGTGTTTCAGAATTGATCTCTGAGACAAAGCACAGGACCTCTCTAGGCTGTGCTCAGATCCTGCTACTCTGTGGTTCCCAAAACCAGTTTGTGGGGGTTTTGCAGCCTGGACACTGCAATAACTCCCAGGTTGTCCCTCTGCCCCAGAGAAAAAGAAAAAAAAAAAGAGTTGTTTTCTGGAGCTCTCCTCTGTCAACAGCTCAGAGGGTTTGCCTTCACACTCAGGGATCACGCCCTGACCACCTCTGCGGACCTCTCCAGAGGCAGCTTTCCCGCAGCCCGGCTCCCACAGTGTCCGCGTCTCTGCCCTGCGGGGGTAGGAGACCGCACCCTGGCCCAGGCAAAATCTGATCCTTCCGCGCTCGCGCGCCCGCAGTGTGGATCTCTGAATCCTCAGTCTGAGTGTCTGTGCTGCCTGGGAAGCCAAGCTCTGGGTCCTGGCTGCTCTGTGGGTGCCTCTGTCAGCCGCAGCTTTCAGACCTGGGCAGACATCCACCTCCCCCTTAAGTCAGGCGCAATCTGACCTTTCCGTGTGCTCTGTGGATCTCTGATTCCGCCGCGTGTCTGCGCCGATTGGAGAGCGGAGTTCTGGGTCCCCGGGTCCTGGCTGCTCGATGGGTGCCCAGCCGAAGGCTTCAGAGCGCCGCAGACATCCACCTCCCACTGCAAGATGGCTTGGGCTCCGCGTTCTCGCTGGTGGTTTTTGTCTGGCCGACAAAAACCCCGTGGCAGTGGGGCTGCCTGGCCAGGAGAGCCCCTTCCAGCAGTTCTCCGCCTTCCCCTGGAGGACAACTGACCAGGCATACCTCATTTTATTGTTCTTTGCTTATTAGGCTTCATTGATGTTGTCTTTTTTACTAACTGAAGAACAAAAGCATTAATTATTTTGTTTTATTGCATTACTCATTTTGTTGTGGTGGTCGAGAACCAAACCTGCAGCATATTTGAGGAACGCTTTTCATAAGTTTCCACAAAATATGATCACAATGAAAGTTACACTAAAATCAAGCCAAATTTTAACTTGAAGGTTAGGATTGTGATAGGTTTTTGAGGCACTGAATTGGCAATAGCCTCAATTATTTAATCAAACCCAGAATCCCTGCAATCAGCCTTTTATAATTTCTTTCCCTTGCAGTACAGGTGGGACTGTGAATAGGAGGGATTTCATTCCAGGATTATTGTATCATATGACCCAATAGTTGTACTTCTATTCATTTATCCAGAGAAATTAAGACTCTGTCCACACAAAAAAACAAAACTGTACATAATTGTTTATAGAAATGTCATGAGCAATAGCCCAAAACAACTGAAAACAACCAACATGTTCTATAGTAGATGGATGGTTCAAAAAGCTATGATATACCCATAGCAGGTGACATTACTGGGACAGGGGGATATTGCTACATGATGCTATTTCACGAATAGATTTCAAGGGCATTGTGCTTTATTAAAAAAAAAAAGCCAGTTTAAAAAGGTTACATATTTGTATATAATACTAGAGGCCCAGTGCACAAATTCGAGCATGGGTGGGGTCCAGCAGACCCACCTAGATGTGGGCCAATAGGGTAGGGCTGGGGGGGAGAGGGGAAGCGGGCATGGGCAGTTAGCCAACCAGTCAAATCCCAAATCAAAGAGTTGGGACCGATCTGGGCTGGACCAGCTAGAGGACAGGTGGAGGACAGCCAATTGGGGCCTGGATCAGGCTGGTTGGCCTCTCAGTATGTGTCATAGCCACCAGTCATTATGGTAGTTCTGATAGTTCCACTGGACTGGTTGCTGGGCATATACATATACATATTATGTATATGTATGTGTGTGTGTGTATATGTATATGTATATGTGTGTGTATGTATATATAAAAATACACACACACACACACACACACACACACACTAGTGGCCTGGTGCACAAAATTCATGCATGTGGGGGTGTTCCTCAGCCCATTCTGCAACCTCTCCAACCTGGGACCTCTAGAGGGATCAGGCCTAAACCAGCAGTTGGACATCACTCTTGCAATTTGGAACTGCTGGCTCCTAACTGCTTACCTGCCTGCCTGCCTGATTGCCTCTAACCACTCTGACTTCCAGTCTGCTCACTCTCAAATGCCCTCCCGCCAGCCTGCTCATCCCCAGGTGCCTCCTAACAGCCTGCTCATCACCAACTGCTCCCATTGGCCTGATCACCCCCAACAGACACCCACTGATGCCCTGTTTGCCCTCAACTGGCTTCCCCTGCTGGCTTTCTCATCCCCAACAACTCATCCCCACTGGCCTGATCACCTCCATTGCCTCCTCCACCATCCTGATCACCTACAACTGCCATCCCATCCTGGCCTGATCACCCACCACTGCCCTCACCTCTGAGCCCTTAACCACCTCTACATCAGCCTTGCCACCATGGTTTTGTTCAGAAGACTAGTTGGAAGGTCTCTTGGAAGGATTCCAAAACTAGTTAGCATATTACCCTTTTGTTGGTATAGATAGAGGCCAGGTGCATGGGTGGGGGCCTGCTGGTTTGCCATGAAGTAAGTCCCAGATCAGGGTGGGGGTTTCCTTGAGGGGTGGGTGGCCTAGGCTAGGGGCCTGTGGTGGTTTGCAGGCTGGCCACACCCTTATTGGGGTGGGGATCCCTCCTAGAGATGGTGCTGGCCTGTGTGAAGGTCTGGGACAGTTTGCATGCTAGCCACCCCCTATGGGGTGAGGGTCCCTGCTGGGAGGCATGGACAGTCTGGGTCAGGGGATGGGGGCTCTTTGAAGGCTGGCCATACACCTAGTGAGGACTCTCACCCCATGAGGGCATGGCCAGCCTGGGTAAAGGACTGAGGACCATTTTTAGGCTGGGCACCACAGCCCCCCCCCACAAGTGAGGACCCTCACAGCAATGGTGTTATGGCCAGCCTGAATGAGGGGCTGAGAGCCATTTTCAGGCCCCTATCTTGGCAGCCAGTGGGAGCAACCTAAGCCTCCCACACACTCAGGCTGGCTCTATGGTCATCGCCCACAGGCCCCTTCTTCAGCGACCAGCCAGGGTGGGTGGGAAGCTTTGGTTGCCCCTGGCAATGGAGGAAGCTTGGTCAGGGGCGACTCAAGCCTCTCACCTGCTCCAGCTGGCTCTGTGACTCCTGCCATCTTTGTCCAACTAATTTGCATATTCCTCCTTATTGGCTGTGGGTATCACAAAGTGACGGTCAATTACTATATTTATCTCTTACTAATATGCATAAATTTTTTAAATGACCAAAGTATTGATATGGAGAACAAATTATGCTTGCCACAACAGGTTAGGAATAGGTGACTATAAAGGGATTGTACAAGGCAGATATTTGTATTAATGGGATAGTTCTATATTCTGATTGTGGTGGTCATTTCACAAATGAACACATCTGATACAAAGAAAAATGTATATATTGTTCTACTGTGAACCAGATGGTTTTGACATTTAACTACTGTTACATAAAAGGTAATCAGTGGGTGAAGCTGGGTAAGAATACACAGCACATTTCTATTCAATCTTAAAAACTTCATGTGATACTGTAACTATTTCAAAAAAATCTTCTACATTCTCTACCACAAAACACCACTTTTGCATTTTAATGGTCCCAATAGTAAGCATAGTTCTTATTTTATCAGGGGACTTTGAAGACAGAGATGAAACTATCACACAGAAAATTACAAACTTTGTCTTTATTCCAGAGATTGGTATTCCTTTCTCATCCATCTTCATCCTATCTTCTGGCCTTTAAGTCTTGAGTTCACAATTCTCCTCTCAGTGACCTACACTCTACTCCAAAATCACCCTCTCCCATTGTGAGTTAATGAAATGTCCAATGTAGGAGAGATTTGTGATTAGAAAAGCCTTCCAAACTCTGCTCTTAGCCATCTCCTGCCCTGGTGCACCACACAGACACCCATCTCATATGCCCCAGCTTCAACAACTCAGTACCTCACTTCATTAAATAAATGTCCCAGGAAGACAACCAACATTTACAAAGTACTTTGGTTTACAAAGGACTGGTACATAAGGGATCTCATGATGCTTGTTAGATTGGAGAATACATAAAAGCAGGAATTTATTTTCATCCCCATGTAGAGATGAGGTAACTTGGACTCAGTGAAGTAATTTCTCAAGTTCAATAGCGGCAAATAGTTAAGTTTCAGAATCACATGTCCTTGTTCCTAATTCTAAGCAACTTTAAAATATTCCATCCGAATGAATTAACACCCCATTCCCAGTCTGCTAATAGACATTTCATAACACAAAACTCTAGAACAATAGAAGGCAAATAGTTAATTCTAATGAATGGTCTGATCCCATTTAAAGTGGAGGTTCTCAAAGGTTGTCTAATCCTGAGAGCAGTGATATGTCTAGTGGTTCTAAATAGAGCTTTCAAAATAGAAAGTCATATGCACCTGTATGTAGTTAAAGTAATCAGCTTGCATGACAAGGACTAGAAAAGAAAGCAGATTGTTTACTTCAGCTAGCTTTACTGCTTTATGAAACTCACCAGCCCAAGTCTTTGAAGAAAGGGCACAATCACGGTGCTATAACCAAGGCTGAATTCGAATTAATTCCTCTCACATCTTTACCAAGAAAAAGAGCACCAAACACCATAGCATGAAACCTACAGAAAACATCATTATGACCTGATATTTGATTTTATGATTCTCCTTCTAATCTATTCTTTCCAGCTGAAGCAAGGCTGGGATTTGTTAGCCCTTGACCAAAGTGCCAGTAATAATAAAAAAGTAGGTCATTGAAAGATTATGGAAAATTAATCACATGAAAGATAGCAGTTTTTATAGCAGCAAATAGAAATGCAAATTAAATGATGCTAGGACTCCCACACCAGTAGAACAGTTCTTAGAACAAAAGTTGAGAACAAGATAATACACAAATAATACATAAAAGGAGCTTTATTATGAAAAATAGAAGAGAAAGTAAAACAAATGATCTTAAAATTGCTGATTATTATGTAATTATTTATTAGTCATAAGCTAAGTTTTTCATTCAAAGGTTTCTAATAGGATTAGGCTACTGCAGGACAAAAAAAGGGAAGATTACAAAATTCTTACCAATACGATATTTTAGTTCTATGGTGATTTCTCCTTCTCTAGTTAATTCTGTTACTTCACAAGTGTAGTTTCCTGGGACAGCGTGTTTCTTGTCCATCACCAAAGAGGCATTACCTGTTAGTAGTTTGTCTGGTATGATGTGTGCACTCGGAAATTCACTGTACGTGTAGGTTTCATCTTTATCTCCATCATAGTAGAAAATGAGTTTATCTTTGAATTTCCACCTTACAAACATTTCTTTCAGGCTCTTTGCCTCCACATTAGTGGCCAAGCATGGGATGAGAATAGTTTTATTGTCATTGGTGTATTCTACAGATTTGATTTTAGTAAATAATAGCTGCGTTTTAACTGGAAAAGGAAAAGAAAATAGTTTCATTTCACTATAGAATTCTATAGGGTAAGGTCCTAGGGATGCTACAAATCCTTAAGATAAAAGAGTAATGCTTCAATTGTCCCCTTAAGTAAGCAGTGCAGCTACAGAGAGAAGGCAGACCAGGTGAAGAAGACAAACATGTTACTTTAATATTAACATGCACAGATGTATGCACCATTGTAACTATTCTTTTATTCATTCTCAGAAATACACAGTATACATTACCAAGAGTATTGGGAATAAATTCAGCAACTTATGTTGTAACATGCAGGTGTAGTATTTGACTTCAGAAAGTTTGAAGTAATCATTGTTGCTCATGGATGTATGTAGAAAAATATTGTTCTTACCATGGAAAAATTTTTAACAGAAAATCAAACCAAACATTATATTCAGTCTCAACTTCTATGTTCAGCCACCAAACAGAACATGCAGACCCAGATGAAGTTTATCTATATCTTTAGGTTGTATTTCCAAACAATGTGTTGAGTTACACTGTACTTTAATATAAAAAGTAAATTGGGTGGAACACATTACATCTTTCCTTTAAGATGGAAAGTTTTAGAATGCTAAGGAAAAACATATTCTCTGGCTATATAGCATTGCAAAATACAGACAGCAAAGGACATTGGTATGCAAATATTATAAAGATATATATATATATATATATATATATATATATATAATTGAAAGACATTTTCTCACTCCCACATTTTATTGAAACTAAAGAACAACAATTTGCAAGTGTATATTACAGGTATCCTCCTAGAAACCATAAACCAATCAAAGTAAAACTAGGAAACAGTTGAAATCAAGAACAGATATTGTTAATAAGTAGGTATATTCTATTAAACACTTCTCATTAAGATAAACAACCAATTGTCTTACAAAATAAGGATTGGGAAGATAATTTCAATTAGTCATTTTTTCACCTACAATGTGCAATATTGTGGAGAAATTGTTCTCTTCCATAATTCTCAGCCATTTATTAAATCTTCTATCTAAGTAGTTAGTTGATTTTTTCCTGAAAAAAAAACACAAAGCACTAACAAATATAAATATCAACTTCAATAGTTCATCCTTATAATTTCTCCTTCTATTTAAATTGGAATAAAATGCAGGTCTATAATATGTTTTTATTCTAGGAACATAGTATTCAATAAATGCCCATTGAATTGAATGCTAGGATGCACAGTAAAATATGAACTGAACAATGTTTAGAAAGCCTGAGTATAAATGCTACCTGTCCTTTGTCATTATGTGATCTTAAGCAATTCACATAATTTTTCTGTGCCTTGGTTTACTCTCTGCAAGAAAGAGGATCAGAAATGACATGGGACTGCTTCACAAAATTATGTTGAGTATAAAAGGAGCAAATACATGTAGAAGTAAGTGCCCTGTCAACAATGTTGTGCTATACATATGCAGGTAAAACTCTAAAAACTGGGCAAAACAACATTTTTATGCAATGATCTAAACTTTCTCTAGAGAAAAAAAAAATGGCTGCAGAAAAAATAGACCTGTCTTGAGCCTTGTCCCAGAGCAGATAGAAATAACAGCTGAGGGTCACACAGGAAGTGTTTGTTGGCAAATGAAGGGACAGCTATACCCCAGGAGAAGGTGGGGGACTGCTGAATGAGGATCTCCTGAATGGGCATCCCCTACTGCTGCTGGTTTCCCTAGCAGAGTCACCAGCTCAGATTCAGAGACTACACCATCTTGAAGGGGAAAGTGGATGTTATAAGAAGCCTGAAAATCTATAATTACAGCACCCACTGTATAGCTGCAAACCCCAGAACATGAGTCCTCAATTGGCACAAACACATGGATTCAGAGGAATGCTACACTCCACCATGGAATGGTTAGATTTTGCCTGGGATAAGGTGAGGTCTCTGGTCCTGGCAGGCAGAGAAATGTACACACTGTGGGAGCTGGAGGACCAGGGGAGGTCTGCACCTAGAAATCTGTGGCTGTTGGGGCTGTTATGATCCATGAATGTGGAAGGGGTTCCTCAGAGCTGATATCAGAGGGGATCTCTAAAAAGTAACCCATTTTGATTTGACACAGAAGGACAGCCTGGGAGTTTTAAAATTGTGCTGGCTGCTTGGACATGAGGGGGGAAAGAGACTGTGCAGACTTGCACGCAACTCTGGTGTTCTCGCACTTGCACTTTTTCCTCTTTAGATCCTTGCTTCTGATTGCTAAGCCCAATACATAGAATCACCCAGTTTGGAACACTTTAAGAGACTACAGGGGGGAGTTGTTTTTTTGGAACCTGGGGATCAGAGCGGTGAGTGCCTGTTAGAGAATGAGCTCTGGGGCAGCCCACTTCCACAAATCGGTATTGAGTGCCACAGAAAAAGCAGGATCTAAGCACAGACTATAGAGGAACTATAGATTCAGAAGTCAATCCAGAAACACTGCAGGGTCTGAATCACAAATTGACTCTTGTATAATCACAAATAAAGGAATATAAGAAATTAAGACACAGTGCCTGTTTAAAAATTAGGACTGGCTTACAACACTGAGAAGCAGTGGAACGCAGGGAACTACAATACAGTCTTGACTTGGAAACAGGCGTGCCAAATGAACAATAGTGGAAGTAAATGACCTTCACTACTACACATTTTATTTTTTAGTTTTTAATTTTTTAAAAATCTTTTAATTAAGAAACTAATGTTTTTTCCTCACTTAATTATTACATTTTTATTTTCAATCAGTATTATTACTATTACCATTTTACCTTTTAGAAATGTGTCATTTTACTTTCTCTTTATTTTATTTGGGATTAGTGTTCTACATTCTATTTTCATCTTTCCTTTAGCATAATTTTACTCTGTGTCAACTCTACCTTTATGCCATCATTTTCTTCATACTTTTTTTCCCTTTGGCTGTACTGTTTTTCTCTTGTCCTTTTCTGCTTTAGATTTTCCCTATCCTTTCTTTTCACACTCTGTTAAAATTTCAACCTACTTATATATCTCATTTCTAATCCCATGCTCCAAGTTTACACACCTCTTTCTTCTCTGTGTTCACTATCAAAAATTGTTTTTCTCTCTGTCCTTTTGTTGTTGTTTGCTTGAATGTTCATTATATTGATTTTTTATGCTTTTTTGTGATTGTTTCACTTATTCCTTTTTTGTTTTGTTTTATGGTTCGCTTTGTTTTTGTTTGTTTTTTGCTTCTGTTTTCCCTCACCTTGCTTGACATTAGTTGTTGTTTGTAGTTTGTATTAAGCTTCAGGTACTTTTTGCTGACATTTGTTGAGATTAGTGGCTGCTCCACTTGAGTTTTCTCTCCATTTATATAGTTTGTTCTCCTTTTCTTTCTTATTCTATTTCTTTTCTCTCTTACTTTTTTTCCTTCATGCAATTTCATTTTGACACTCATTACTTCATTTTTCTCTCTTCTTCTTTCTCTCCTATCTGCTAATTTGCCTCCCTCTGGTGATAACCTTTATTTTGAGTTATTAATATTGTGAACACATTTCTGCTCAGGGTCTTGTGCATTGTACCTGGTTGTGTTGTATTTTGTGCCTTTAAATCAATGCAGGAAAGAGAAAACTACATAATCAGAGAAGAGAGACAATGCGGAGACAAAGGAACAGCCCAGATATGAAAGAAAAGCAGACATCATCATAAAATAAAGGAAATGAAATGGAGGCAAGCAACCTGTCAGAGAAATAATTCAGAGAAATTGTCATAAGGTGGCTGAAAAGAATAGAAAAGAAATTCAACAATATGAGTAAGAACCAAGAGAAATGAAAACTGACAACACTACAGTAAAGAACTCAAAAGAAAGCATAAAAAGTAGACTAGAAGAAGCAGAGGTTCGCATCAGTGAACTAGAAGGCAAGGTAGGAAAAAATACACAAGTAGAGCAGCTTCTAGAAAAAAAAAGTAAAAAGCAGGAGGAGAGCCTAAAGGAACTTTGAGAGAACAGGAAACAAAAGAACAAATGCATTATAAGGGTGCCAGAAGGAGAGAAAACTGAGTAAGGAATAGAAAACCTGTTTCAAGAAATAACAGAAAACTTCCCTGATATATGGAAGAAAAAAACCCACAAAAATCCAAGAATCTCAGAGTCCTAAGCAAAATGAACCCCAAAAGACTAACACATTATAATTAAATAGGCAAACACCAATGACAAAGTAAAAATCTTAAAAGTGGCCAGAGAGATAGAAAGCTACCTATAAAGGAACCCCCATCACATTAGCAACTGATTTCTCAACAGAAACTCATCAGGCCACAAGAGAATGTAATGAAATATACAGTCATGCAAAGAAAGGGTCTGAACCCAAGAATACTGTATCCTAGCAAGGCTATCAATAAAAATTGAAGGTGAAATCAGGAGCTTCATAGACAAAAAAGGAAGAAGAGAATTTATTACCACCAAACCAGCACTGCAAGAAATGCTAAAGGATCTGCTATAAATAAAAGAAATAGGAAGTGAAGAAGGAGCACAGGGATAAAGAATAAAAATGGTGATAAACAATTACCTATCAATAATAACTTTAACTGTAAATGAATTAAATGTCCCAATCAAAAGACATAGGGTAACTTATCCGATAACATGACCCATATATCTGTTGTCTACAAGAAACTCACCTCAGAAAAAAAGAGACACACAGATTAAAGGTGAAAAAATGGAAAAGGGTTTCTCAGGCAAATGGAAATGAAAAAACAGCTTAGGTAGCATTACTTATATCTGAGAAATTAGATCTCAAAGTAAAGGACATAACAAGAGATAAGGAAGGCCACTTCATAATAATAAAGGGAAAAATTCAATAAGAAGAAATATATCTGGTAAACTTATACACACCCCATAAATGAGAACCCAAATTCATTAAAAAAAAAAAACACCTCCTGGAGGATATCAAGGGAGAGATTGACAGCAATACAATCAGAGTAGGAGACTTTAATACCCCCCCTCACTATCACCATTGGCCAAATCCTCTAAACAAAAAATCAGCTAAGTAACATTAATCCTAAATGACTCACTAAACCAGTTAGAACTAATTGATATCTTCAGAACATTTCACCCAAAAGCCACAGAATATACATTCTTCTCAGGTGCACATGGGTCATTTTCAAAGACAGCCCATATGTTGAGTCATAGGCAAAGTCTCTTCAAATTCAAGAATATAGAAATCATATCAAGCATCTTCTCAAATCACAGTGGCATAAAACTGGAAATCAACTACAATAAAAACATTCCAAAGAAATCAAACACATGGAGACTAAAAAGCATGCTATTAATCAATGACTGGGTTACCAGAGAGATATAAGAAGAAATAAAAAAAAAAAAACATCATGGCAACAAATGACAATGACAACATAACAATCCAAAATCTATGGGACACATAGAAAGCAGACTTGAGAGAGAAATTCATAGTTTTACAAGCCTACTGAAAGAAAGAAAGAAAGAAAGAAAGAAAGAAAGAAAGAAAGAAAGAAAATAAATTACCTAACCCTACAACTCAGAGTTAGAAAGAGAGCATCAAGAAAAGCTCAGTATCAGCAGATGGAAGGAAATGATAAAAATCACAGCCGAGATAAATGACATTGAGACCAAAAACAACAATAAAAAAGATAAAAAACAAAACAAAAGCTGGTTCTTTAAAAGGATAAACAAGATTGATGAAGCTCTAGTTGGGCTCACCAAGAAGCAAAGGGAGAGCAAAATCAGAAATGAAAGAGGGGAAATAATAATAGACCTCAACAAAATACAAATGAGGACACAGCCTAGGTGCCCGTCAGCAGATGAGTGGATCAGAAAACTGTGGTACATCTACACAATGGAAAACTATGCTGCCATTAAAAAGAAGGAATTCTTACCATTTGCAGCAACCTGGTTGGAACTGGAGAGCCTTATGCTTAGTGAAATAAGCCAGTCAATGAAGGAGAATCATCACATGATCTCACTCATTTGTGGATAATAAAGAACATTATAAACTGATGAGCAAAAGGATAGATACAGAGGCAGTAAAGCTTCAAACAGACTGTGAAATTACAGCAGGAAGATTAAAGTTAGGTGAGGTAGATAAGAGATCAATAAAAGGACTTGTATGCATGCATATAAGCATAACCAATGAACACAGACACTGGGGGGTTGGGTTATGCCTGGGAGGGAGGGGGGCAATGAGGAGGTATGTATAAAAAATTAATAAAAAATAATAAAATTAATAAATAAATAAATAAAATATCAAAAAAATACTATGAACAACTCTATTCCAACAAATTGGACAACTTGGAAAACCCTGACATATTTCTAGAAAATATAACCTTCCAAAATTCAATCAGAAAGAATTTAAACATCTCAATAGGCCAATACTATGGAAGAAACAGAAGCAGTCATCAAAAAGCTTCCAGCAAACAAAAGCACAGGACCAGACATCTTAACAGGGGTGTTATACCAAACATTCAAGGAAGAACCAAAACCTATACTCCTCAAATTATTCAAAAAAATTCAAAAGAAAGAAATACTTCCAAGCTCCTTCTATGAAGCCAGCATCATCCTAATACCAAAAACAGATAAAGACAACATAATGAAAGAGAATTACAGACCAATATCTCTCATGGACATAGATGCCAAAATCCTCAATGAAATTTTAGCAAATCGGATACAGCAGTACATAAGGAAGATTATACAACATGACCAAGTAGGATTTTTCCTAGGAATGCAAGGATGGTACAATATCCACAAATCGATAAATGTGATACATCATATAAACAAGTTGAGAGATAAAAATCACATAGTCATATCAATTGATGAAGAAAAAGCATGACAAAATCCAACACACTTTCTTGATTTAAAAAAAAACTCTCAACAAGGTGGGAATAGAAGAATCAAACCTCAACATAATAAAAGTCATATATGATAAACCCACAGCTAACATCATAATCAAGGGCAAAAACTAAAACCATTTTTCTTAACAACAGGAACGAGACAAAGTTGCCCACTCTCACCACTCCTGTTCGACATAGTACTGGAAGTATTAACCATTGAAATTAGACAAGAAGAAAAAATAAAAGTTATCCAAATTGGAAAAGTAGAAGTAAAGCTGTCCTTATTTGCAGATGACATGATATTGTACATGAAAAACCTGAAAGTCTCCATAAAAAACTAATAGACTTAATAAATGAATTTGGCAATATAGCAGGATACAAAATTAATGCCAAGAAATCTTTGGCATTTCTATACACCAATAGTGAACTTACAGAAAGAGAGACTAAAACAGCAATCCCATTTACCATTGCACACAAAATTTAAGATACCTAGGAATAAACTTAACTAAGGAGCTAAAAGACCTATATGCATAAAACTACATGATTCTGAAAAAAGAGATAGAGGAAGAAGTAAACAGATGGAAGAACATATCATGTTCATGGATTGGGAAAATCAACATCATTAAAATGTCCATACTACCCAAAGCAATCTATAGATTCAATGCACTACCCATTAAAATACCAATGGCATATTTCACAGAACTAAAAAGAACTCTCCAAAAATTCATCTGGAATAAAAAAAAGACCCCCAATAGGCATAGCAATGCTGAGAAAGTAGAATAAAGTAGGTGAGACCTCAACACTACATTTCAAGCTGTATTACAAAGCCACTGTTCTCAAAACAGTCTGGTACTGACACAAGAATAGACATATCGACCAATGGAATAGAATAGAGAATCCAGATATTGACCCAAACCACCATGCGTAATTAATATTTGACAAAGGAGGCATGAACATACAATGGAGTCAAGACACTCTCTTTAATAAATGCTGTTGGGAAAATTAGACAGAAACATGCAAAAGAATGAAACTAGACCACCAACTTACACCATACAGAAAAATAAACTCAAAATGAACACAGGACTTAAACATAACATGGGAAATCATAAAAATACTAGAGGAATCCACAGGCAACAAAATCTCAGACATGTGCTGAAGGAACATCTTCACTGATACTGCTCCTAGGGCAATAAAAGCTAAAGAGAAAATAAACAAATGGGACTATATCAAAATAAAAAGTTTTGCCGAGACTGGTTTGGCTTAGTGGACAGAGCGTCAGCTTGCGGACTGAATGGTCTCAGGTTTGATTCCAGTTAGGGGCATGTACCTTGCTTGCGGGCACATATCTACTGTGGGGTGTGCAGGAGGCGGCTGATCGATGTCTCTCTCATCGATGTTTCTGACTTTCTATCTCTCTCTCTTCCTCTCTGTAAAAAATCAATAAAATATATTTAAAAAAAAAGTTTTTCCACAGCAAAAGATACCATTAACAGAACAACAGGAGAGTCTATTGTATGGGAGAACATATTTGCAAATGTTATCACTGATAAAGGTTTAATCACCAACATCTATAGGGAACTTATACAACTTAATAAAAGGAAGATAAATTATCCAATTAAAAAATGGGCAACAGACCTAAATAAAATCTTCTTGAAAGAAGACAGAAGGAAGGCCAAGAGACACATGAAAACATGCTCGAAGTCACTGATTATCTGAGAGATCCAAATCAAAACAACAATGTGGTACCATCACACACCTGTCAGAATGGCTATCATCAATAAGTCAACAAAGGACAGGTGCTGGTGAGGATGCAGAGAAAAAGGTACTCTCGTGCTCTGCTGGTGGGAATGCAGGCTGGTGTAGCCATTGGGGAGAACAGTATAGAGTTTTCTCAAAAAACTAAAAGTTGGTCTCCCATTGGATCCAGTAATCCCATTCCTAGGGATATATCCTAATAAACTAGAAACACCAATCATATATGCACCCCTATGTTTATAGCAGCACAATTTATAATAAGTAAGATTTGGAAACAGTCTAGGTGCCTGTCAGCAGATGACTGGATCAAAAAACTGTGGTACATCTATCAAATGGAATATTATGCTGCCATAAAAAAGAAGGAATTCTTACCATTTGCAGAAACTTGGATGGAACAGGAGAGCATTATGCTAAGTGAAATAAACCAGTCACTGAAAGAAAAATACCACATGATCTCACTCATTTGTGGGTCATAAAGAACATTATAAACCGATGAACAAAAATATAGACACAGAGGCAGTAAAGCATCAAACTGACTGTCAAATTACAGTGGGAAGGTTAGGGAGACATATGGGAGATAAGAGATCAACTGAAGGCTTTGTACACATGCATTTAAGCATAACCAATGGATACAAGACCCTGGGGGGATTGAGGGCATGTATGGTAGTGGGGTAGAGGGGCAATGGGGAGATATGTACACATGTAATACCTTAATAAAGAATGCAAATAAACTTTCTCTAATTGGAAATTGTTATGTTTCTATGAATTTGCAGTCTGAACCAAGCTTGTGGTTCACAAGCTCACTTCTTCCCAGATCTCTACACTTCCAGTCATCCCAATATTAGGAAGCCCCAGGCAAAACCTGGACTTCCAATTGCATTTTTCAACATCTTGGTGTTCTGAATTATTTCCCATGAGTTAGAAGCATTGAGGGGAAAGGTATAGTGCACAATAAGGAGAGAAGAAAGTGGTTCAGATGTTGGAATTAGAAAAGAAGGAAAGTGTCAGAAAATACGGTGCACAGTTTTGAAATGGAAAAAAGGATTAGTGTCCTTTCAGTGGTGATCTGGGCATTGTATGACAGATACTTTGGCAATATCTGATTTTGTATGGCCTGTCCTTTCACTGTGTTTTGTAAGTTGTAGAACTCAGACAGTAATACAAATTACTCCTGTCCAAAGAAGAGAAATAAACTTTGTTCTGCAATGTATTTCTGCCTGGTGGAAGAGAGTGTGGAAAAATTACATTTTATTTCCCTAAGGATAATGACTAATTGCATATATTCACTAATTCATTTCAGCATTACTGATTGCCTATATGTGTGTCTTTTCTCTCAATGTTCTTTAAAACGCAAGATGGTCTGACCATCTTGTTAGTATGCTTATTTGACAATTTTGTACTTAGAAAATGGATTTCTTGCAGAATACAGGAAGAACTAATTGCACTATATTTTTTCTTTTGTAATATACAAAATACTAATAGCTGAACCAATTTAAATAGAATTAGTGCTGTTGTTTAAATTCAAATAAATTGCCAAGACTGGTTTGGCTCAGTGGATAGAGCATCGGCTTGCAGACTGAAAGGTCCCAGGTTCAATTCCGGTCGGGGGCATGTACCTTGCTTGCGGGCACATCTCCACTGTGGGGCGTGCAGGAGGCGGCTGATTGATGTCTCTCTCTCATCGATGTTTCTGACTTTCTATCTCTCTCCCTTCCTCTCTATAAAAAACAATAAAATATATATTTTTTAAATTCAAATAAATTCACCTCGATAAGCCATAACTTGGGTAATTCTTGCACTATAATTAATAAATAAGGGTAGTCCAAAAATGTCACTCTATCAACTGTTAAACCACAAATTCATCTTCTATAAACACTTATGTAAACACTAAAGTAATAAAATTATCTGATTTGGATTTTCTCTCATTTACGTTCTGATGGAACAACAACGTGAAAAAAAAGGTTTGAAATAGACTAAATGAAGGAACACATAAAACTAACATGAGTAAGAAAATTTGAAAAATCAAGATGTGTCTATAGCAGTCTAAATCAGATAGAAGGGTATTAATATAACCATCAATGATGCCAGGGTTACAAATAAATTAAAAACAAAATGGATAATTATTTTACATTAAATGCTAAAAATATTGGATTCTACAATCTGTGAATACAAACCACAAACCTAAATATCTCTTCATGTAGTTCTGAAAATGGCCAACATGTGGTTTTCAGAGAAAGCCCAATATATGGCTCAGAATTTTTTTTTAAATGCAACAAACATTTATTGAGAGTTACCTAATCTGAAACATTCTAATAAGGTATGTGGCTTCAGTGTTTGGACTGGGAGAAAGTGTATGAATTTTCTTTTCAAAGTTTTGAATTCTGACTTGGGGGGATGATATGAGCAAAGTGCTCTGCAAGGGCGGGACAGGACAGAAATCAGTCTTACAGGTTTCTAAGAAAATGTGTGTTGCTACCTGGGGAACAACAGAAATGTGTCATAGTCTCTGTCCACTTGGGTGATGTTCAATCCTTTTAAATATGTTCCATGTAAAGTTTCTCTCCTCTGTAACAGCTCTTAACTCTCTTTCCTTCTGCAGGAGCTTATTCCATATTCTCCAAAGCAGCCCTTTCTTCTTATTTCTTAATTCAGATCGAGTCCATCAGTGATGCCAGATGAGCCAGACGCTTCTAATAATCCTTACCTTAAAATTGACCTGCAATCCCAGCAATCCACACCTCTCTCCTCTCCTCCCCATTTCTTCTCTTCAGAAATGAATCCCTTACCTAAGATGTAGTTTCTATTTTTCCTCCCCACCCATCAATTTCATCAAAGACTTTCCTAGTTGATCATCCTCCCACATGCCCCTATTCCATTTACATAGGTTTTGCTTTTGTTTGTTTTTAACATTTAAAAACATGTCAAATATGTATCACCTTTAGAAAATCTCTCATATTTGTTTCTCTGTCCCTAACAACATAAAAACAATAACCTAAAAACATTTCTTTATTCTGTTTATTTTCCTAAATCTCTGCCACCTAGCTGCCATCTCTCCACTTCAGCTTTACTACAATAACTTTTGCCAAAGCCACCAACAATCCCTTGTGAAAAATTTAATCTGTATGGTTCACTTTCTATCTCAACTTTTCCACAGTTCTCGAGCCAGTTGGCAGCTCCTTCCTTGTGCTTGTCCCTTGGCCTCTGTAACTACTAATTCTGAATTTCCTTCTACTGCTTTGTTTACCCATGCCAACTTCCTTGCCTTATTGAAACCTATTCCTGATTCACAATAAATATTAGTGTTCCTAAAGGCTTCATAGTCAGCACTGCCTCCCCCTCTCCAGTATTTACCCATATTCATGGATTTAACTACCTACACATTTTTTATTTAACCAGGTTCCACCTTTCTTCTCAAGACCTGGGAAAGCCACCTGTGTGTTGAGCATTTCTACTTGGACTTATTACTGTTACATCAAAATGAACATGTTGAAACGTCAATTTTCCCTCTTCTACCTTTACCACAAATCCTCATCTTCCTATAGTACAGTGGTACCTCAAGATACGAGTTTAATTAGTTCCGTAACCTTGAGGCGTGGGAAACTATGAGATGCTCAAGTCGCGGCAAACTGGTGGGTGGTGTGCAGCCGGCCAATCCGCGCGATTACTCCTATCTCAAATGTTGCTCGTATTTCAAAGCAAAAATCGCTTGCTCCACAGCTCGTATCTCAAAAATCTCATATGTTAGGACACTCGTATCTCGAGGTACCACTGTATTTTCTCTCATCTACCAGTTAACCAGCTGAGGCCTAAGAATCATGCTGGATTCTCTCTCTTTTTAGCTATAGAAAAATTTTGATAGACTCAGCCTATTTAATAGTTCCTAAATGCAATGTCTGTTGTATTAATAAATTAGACATTCCTCATTTTTCCATTGGCTACTGCTCTTTAAGCAGCTCTCTGACTCCAACCTCAACATTTGCCCATTCCAGACCTTGTGTATTTTACACAATTCCAGAAACAAATGTTCTAAATGTAAATGAGCACTCTTTTGCTCACTATAGTTTAACAACCCTCTTCAATCTCTTCAGGCTAAATAGTATGTGTATTATTATGGAATACAAACTAGGTTCTTCAAGGCCCTGTCCAGCACCACCTCCTGTCCTTCCTCATTTCCAAACTAAGGTAAAATTATAATGACCTTCCTGAAATCCCATGAATATGCCCATGTACTCTCATGTCCATGCCTTTGCACATGTTCCCCTAACCTAGAGGTCCTGACCCTCCTCTGGGTATATAGGTCAGAACACATATTTTGGAGTCAGACATTGGCTCACACCTTAACCCCTTCTAGAGATATAACCTTAGGCAAATTATTTAATTTCGGCACCTCAGTTTCCTCATCTATATGATGGGAAGTGATATAGATGAGAGTTTCTTAAGATTTAATGAGATAAAGAAGAGAGTTTCTTAAGATTTAATAAGATAAGGAACACAAAATTCTTATTTCATTGCCATTCACATACTTAGCAAATGCTCAATAAATGGAAGCTAGAGGTAAATAACTTTAGCTCTTCCTGCTAAAGCAGAGTTCAGATGTTTAATCCTGTTCCCCGTTCCTACCCGACTCAACTATATTTAGCCTCTCCTATTGCTCCTATCACTCCCTCTTAAGCTCTGTCACTACCCTTATTATTAAATATTGTAATTAATATTTGATTTAATTGGTCTCCCCATTAGGAGAAAAGGTAGAAAATCAAGGACAATGTCTTCACTTGGTAGCCTAAAGATTAAATCCAGGATCCAGCCGAAACCGGTTTGGCTCAGTGGATAGCGCATCAGTCTGTGGACTGAAGGGTCCCAGGTTCGATTCCAGTCAAGGGCATGTACCTTGGTTGCAGGCACATCCCCAGTGGGGGGCTTGCAGGAGGCAGCTGATCGATGTCTCTCTCCCTTCAACTCTGTAAAAAATAAAATATATTTTTAAAAAAATCCAGGATCCAGTAAGTTTGCCTCATTACATTCCTCATGAATGTAAAAAAGTTAAAGTATGAATCCCAAAAAAGGAATACCCAAAAATCTGTATCAGAGGGGATTCATGATTCTTCCATATTTCAAGAGAATCCTACACTTCTTACTTCTATAGACCTGATTATGTAACAATGAAGCTATACCTTTCAATGCAAAATTTCAACTAATTCAGTTGCAGGTGAGATGGAAGAGTTCCTTAGGTTTGGCAGGAAGAGCCAAATTTAGTCAACTCTAGCTGCCATTTATTGAACATTTGGTAAGTATGTGAAAACTACAAAGACCAAGAATATAGCTGATAATTGAAATCATGAGCATAAACAAGATTTCCCAGAGAGTCCTTTCAAAGCAACGGAGCAGGTATCATAGAATTAAATATTGGAGAATACCAATGATTATGGAGCAGATACCATATTTTCTAGCATATAAGATGACTGGGTGTATAAGACGACTCCAATTTTTCCAGTTAAAATATAGAGTTTGGGATATACTTGCCCTATAAAACAACACCTGGCATATAAGACGATCCCCAACTTTTGACAAGATTTTCCTGGGTTAAAAAGTCGTCTTATACACTGGAAAATACGGTAGTTAAAAAAGAACAAACTAAGAAAGTGAGAAGTAGTGTGAGAAGTAGGTGACTCAGCCAAGGCCTCCACTATAGACATCAAGAAAGTTTCTTAATATGAAAAGCATAGATGTCAAGCGTGATAAGTTCAAATAGCCCCTACATTAAAAATTACATCACTGGATACTTTATCTGTCAAACTGCAACAGACTAGTGGGATGGGAAGTCATATTGCATTGGGAATAAATGGAAGGGGAGAAAAAAGAGGCAATTATTCTTTCATTAAATTTGACAGTGGAAGAGAACAGAGAGAGAAAGTGATATTGGAAGGATAGGAACAGGGTAAGATTTTTTTGGTTCTTTTTGTACTTGTTTGTTTGTTTTATTGTTTTTAATATGGGGTAAAACCTAAGCATGTCTGCAAGCTATGGTGAAAGTACCAAGGGAGAAGGAAAGATCTAAGATACAAGACTGAAGAATTAAATTGATTAGGTAGATCTTCAAAGTGGTGGAAGTGAAAGAGGTATAGATAGGTAACCTTATACTTACAAAAGTGAATAGGTATACTTCTGAAACTGGGTGAGAAGGGAGAAAGTGATGAAGGTTATGTAGGATTTGATAAGTAAGTTTAGAAATGGTGGGAGGGAACTTGAAATAATCTATACCATACATCACCATTTTTAAAGTAGAGTAGGAAAATAATTTTCTGCTTGGAATGGCTATTCAGGAATGGGATAAGAAGTCTCAACAGTCACTAAGGTAAATGAAGCAAAGCTCAGGAGTAAAGATACCTGCTAGAAATGAATCCGTTTTATCACGATGTTGACCATGGAATGAAAAACTGGAGCTTCAAACTGTATTGGGTTAGAATTAAGGTTAAAAAAAGATGGGTTTAGCCCTAGTCTGTTTTGCTCAATGGATAGAGCGTCAGCCTATGAACTGAAGGGTCCCAGGTTGGATTTTGGTCAAGGGCATGTACCTTGGTTGCAGGCACATCCCCAGTGGGAGATGTGCAGGAGGCAGCTGATTGATGTTTCTCTCCCCTCTATCTCTGTTCCTTCCTCTCTGTAACAAATCAATAAAATATATATATTTTTTTAAAAGGTGGGTTTAATCAGATCTCTTTTCTATAGAGATCAAACAAGGTCTGAGGTAAAGTGGGGTGTCTCCTGATTGTCTAGTTCTGACTCAAATTAATAGCCTCTAGATTGTAAAGTGGACTTATAAGAAGTGTAGTGATTGAGCTAGAATTACAGGGGAAAGGGTAGTGTAAATTCTGTAACATCCCGCATTAAGGCCTTATTAAGGTACCTGGTATTTGCATTTTATGTTGATAAGAGGTATAGAGTCTGAAATTTTTCTCTATGTCCAGGAAGGCCTTGTAAAGTGCTTGGAGAATAGCAAAGGAACTCATATGTGGCTTGAAACAGGTAAAAACATTTTGACAGATCTTGCACTTGCCCAATTCCCTCCCTTGTATTTTAACCCATTAGTTTGACATGTATTGACATATGTATAAATATTCTCAATCCCAGAGTTGACCAGATATGGAGTCATATACAACTGCTCCATGGATATAGAAGGAAGTAGAGGAGTGTGTGGCCTCTAATTCCTATTTCACCTTCACATAATCACACAAAGGGGAATCCAGGTTCTACTGTGTTAGCCTATGTCTGTCAGAATCAAATTTCCTGGGTGCTCTGTATTTTTACTTTAGTATTACAAGTTCAGCAAAATTGACTTTCCCCCACAGGCACATACCTCCTAATCTCTATAGAACTCCATGATATTTGCAAACAGGGGATAAATGGGCAGCTGCAGCTCATCCTGTGCTCATCCCCATAACCTATCTCCAAGGCCCCCTTTTCTATAACTTTCCAGTGAGCTACAGTAGCCCTGCCATTGGCTGCTCTCACTATGTTGTCTCCCACACTCTGTTGACTGATTGGCACCTCATTTGGAATGTATTTTCAATAAACTCCATTTTGCTTTACTTTTATTTTCTGTTGACCTTAAGCTCTTTTCTGCATCAACGAAAAGAACCAAGTTCCCGGCCAGTAATCCCAAATGGCAACCAAAGCAAAATCAAAGTCTAAGTACAAATGACCATAAAAGACCATGGACTGTCTTCCTCCTTCTATAGTCTAAACTCAGTCTCTCAAATACCTTGATTTATAACTTCTTGTGCTCTAAGGATGCTAGCACCTCTTCACAGGTGCCCTTATATAACTTAATATTAAACACACAACAGAAATACATTGTTTTTTATACAACAATTAGAGGCATGATGCATGAATTCATGCACCAGTGAGGTCCCTACACCTGACCTGTGGGATCAGGCCTAACCAGCTATCTGACATCCCTTGAGGAGTCCTGGATTGCAAGAGAGAACAGGTCAGGCTGAGGGACCCCACTGGTGCACAATAGGGTCCAGGGAGAAACGTGGGAGGTTGGCCAGCTGAAGATGGACTGTGGGAGAGCTTCAGGGTGTGTCTGGCCTGTCTCACTCAGTCCTGATCTGCTGGACCTCAATAGCAAGCTAACCTATAGGTCAGAGCATCTGCCCCCTGGTGGTGAGTGAACATCATAGTGACTGGTCAACCCATTAATTGTCTGCCCCTGGTGGTCAGTGTTTGTCATAGTGAGCAGCTGAGTGGCCTAAGCATATCATTACCATATTACACATTGAGTGGTTGAACAGACAACCGGACGACAGGACACTTAGCATATTACATTTTTATTATATACTAGAAGCCCAATGCATGACATTTGTGCACAGTGATAGGGGTGTCCCTCAGCCTGGCCTGCACCCTCTCTAATCTGGAACCCCTTGGGGGATGTCAGACTACAGTATTGGGCCTACACCAGCAGTCAGGCATCACTCTCACAATCTGGGAATCTCTGGCTCCTAACCACTCACCTACCTGCCTGCTTGATTGTCCCTAACCACCTCTGCCTGCCTGCCAGATCATCCTTAACTGCCTTTGCTTGCTGACCTGATTGCCCCCTAACTGCTCCCCTGCTGGCATGATTGACCCTAAGTGCTTGCTTCCCTGCCAGCCTTATTGCCTCTAACTGCCTCTGCTTTGGCCTCCGCCATCATGGCTTTGTCCATAAGAAAGTTGGACATCTGGAAGATGTCCCGTCAACCCAGTCTAATTATCATTTTATTAGTATAGATAGAGGCTCAATGAATAAAATTTATGCAAGGGGCTTGGCCCTTGCAGCTGCAGCTTCATCCAGAAAGTTGTCTGGTCTAATTAGCATATTGCACTTTTATTATTACAGAGAATTATCACAGCTCAAGTGCATAGGGCCTCTATTCTGTTTTTCTTTTTTAGATCATTAACTTCGTACACTAAAATACCATACATTCTGAATTCTATGACTCTATAGGGACTTGAGCACATAGATATTATATGTAAACTAGAGGCCCGCTGCACAAAATTCATGTAAGAGTAGGTCTTTATTTCCTCAGGTGCTGGCACCAGCTTCCCTCTGGCACCTGGGGTCCGGATTTCCCTCGCAGCCCAAGCTTCATCTGGAAGGTCTTCTGAAAGGAAGTCCAGAAGGATGTCCACTCTAATCAGTATATTGCACTTTTATTATTATAGATGAGTGGTTATTATACATGATCTTAACTATTACGAACAGAAATGCCATCCCTGAAAGTAACATTATAGCAGTTCTTTCTAATCTACATGAAAACAGGACCCTTGTTTTTAAAACAATATATGATTTATCATTGTTATTTTTCAAAATAGCTGTTGATGCCTACAGTCTGATTTAGTGATATTACATCACAATTTACAATCTGGTTCAATATGCATTCTGATCAGGAAATAGGTTTCTGAAAGCAGTATTATTTTAGTTATTTTGATAGTAACAGCAATGAGCCATTAATGATAATGACAACCCTTCAGATTATAGACATAGTGATTATAAATAGCTCCAAGATTCCAGAATTTTCAAAGGATGGGGAAAGTGGTAAGCAGGGTCTTAAGACCATCTTGAAAATAGCTGAATTCACAAGGATTTATGAATGGCCATGAGGCTAAGTATCAGTTTAACTTAATTAAATTCAAATTATTGAATTAAATATAACAATTGCTTGTTACCTTCTCAAACTCAATTTGCATCTTAGAAAGAGTTAACAAAAGGGTCTTTGCATGTGAAATGTGACAGGCATAGCCTATAGAGCCACACCAAAAAATCATATGCTTTCCTCAGTTTTTAGGAAGCACATGTTTTGTTTTGTTTTTTTAAATAATCATTTCCTGAAGCTTGGGGCCAAAATGCCTTTAGAATAGAAAATCACCAAATTCCACTTAGCTGCAAATTGTCTTCATATTTCAAACGAAATCCACTGCCATTAAACTGTTCCTCAAATATAGGGGGAAACTTGAATATGCTCTTTGGACTCTATTGAAAGTGGTTGGTGGGGCGGGGAGGTCGAGAAAGTTTCCAGGAAGTCTATGTCTAGGGTTTAATAAATTTAAAAAATGGGGGAGGAGGCGGGGTGCGCAAAAGATTCTTCAGATTAAATGGTGTGTTGGAAATAAAACTTAATTGTATCAGGTATGTCTCTCTTACTTCCTATGTTCATGTGGGAGGGCAAACAGGAAAAATAAAACCATCTTGCAGACTTGGCCAAAATGTGCACTTCAATGGCTAGAGAACCAGGCTCTCCCACTCTCCCGCCTTCATCCCAGTGCATTTAAGCATCTAGGAGGGAAGAGGAGTGCCAAAGAAGGGGATCCTAACAGCTGCCACCCACTCGCTAAGGAAGGCACCTTTTCTTTCTAGTTAATTTCCCCGTGAGGTGTGAGGTTTGGAGTCTTTCTCAGTGTGTGCCTCTGGAGGCTGAGAGCAGGGGAAAGAGATGAAGGGCTGTCTGTCACCTGGGGAAGATGAAGAAGAGCAAAAGGAAGGAAGGAAGGGACCTTCTGACTAAACACGGGGTCTCCCACTTTAGCACCAGGCAAGCAGCGAACAGCAAACAGCGCGTCCAGCACTTGCCACCCTCTCGAGGGAGCTGCGGGGCCAGAGTGACGCCATGGAGAAGGGATCCACCGAGCCAGGATAGGGGCCACTCACCGCAGCTCGCCAAGCCCAGCAGCAGCAGCACCCACAGAGGCCACATAGCGCCAGCAAAGGGGCAGAGGCTGCTGCAGTCCCCACCAGGGAAGAATCTTGGGCAACCACTGACGTCACAGTCAGAACCCTGCATTGCTGCCCGTCATCACAAGCAGAACCCAACGCCCAGGGGGCATTCTGACCCGCTGGCCATCCCACACCTGCTCCCACCCAGCCCATCCAATGTTGCTGATAAAGGAGTCCCTCAAATTCCTGGACTCCTCCTCATTCCCTGATGCTCCGCCGAGACCCTGAGCCCCTCCAGGGAGGTGGCGAATGCTGGGCTTCAGGGACAAAGGTTTCTTTGCCCACCACCATCCTTGCTCCAGGGTCCTGGTTCCTCTGGCCAAGAGAGACTTGGAGTATGTGCCCTGGCTCACTGAGTTTTCACTGTCCCTGCCCCTCTCCAAGATTCCTGTCCTCCTCCTTGTTCCATCCTGGGCTTCAGGATCCTCCATCCACTGTCCTCTCTTGTTTGAAAAAAAAAAAAAGATTCAAAATGAGGCTACAAGCCACAGTATAAACAAGGCCTTCCTTCAAAAAAAATAAAATAAATTTATTAGAGTGACATTGGTTCACGAAACTGTACCGGTTTCAAGTGTACGCCTCAATGAAATATCGTCTACACTCTGCATCCTTCTGTCCCCATTCCCTCTTCCCTCTGACAACCTTCATCTACACTCTTCCCTCTCCTGTCAGATCCCCCCCCCCCCCCCCCCCCCCCCCCTAAGGCATCAATTTAAGCAGGGAAGGATCCTAGGTTTGATTCACTGACAAAGACACAAACCTAGATTGCCGGTTTGATGCTTGGTCCCCATCAGGGCATGTGCTGGATGTGCCTCTGTCACATGGATGGTTCTCTTTCTCTCTCTCTCCCTCTCTATCTCTCTCTCCCTTCCACTTTTTCACCTTCCATTCTCTATAACAAAACAAAACAAAACAAAACAAACAAACAAAAAAAAAGAAGGGAAAAAAAGCAATGAAGATGTATAATCTGGTTAGGATTAACAAAAAAGATAAAATAGAGTACACTTAAATCAGGTGAATAAGAGGCCACCTAGGTGACCACCTCAGCTCTTGGGAATCAGCTGGGATGTGTTTTTATGTTGAGGCAAGAGGTGGCCTATTCTAGGCAAGCTTCCTAGGTTTGATTAGCTTCTCTCTGAGATAACTTTCTCCAGTATCTAACTGTCTTGTATTTCTGTTTCCATTTTAACATTTCTAAGCATTTTTATTTGGATGTTGAGCTCTTATATTTACTTAAGGGTTTTTTGGGGGGTGGAAATTGAGAGAGTAATGTGTAGTAGAATATTTTGAACAGAGGTGATTCACATTCTATTTATTACCAAAATTAATCTTCACAACAGGCATGGAGTGGGTATTATGATCTCCATTTTACTGATGAGGAAACAAAGGCAATGGGGAATAATGGGCACTTGACTTGTGATTATATGTAATACTTTTCTCTCTCTCTCTTGTTTAAGTCTATCTTCCTAAATTTTTCTCCACTTTTTCTTTTTACCCTTTAACATCTAACTACCCCTTCCATTGCACTTTGTGTATGCTGCTAATAAAATGCATTTATGTACTTTTTGTACATATCTGTCACCTATTCTATCATGTTAGCTAGGAGAAAATGAATCTTTCTGGAGTATATTTGTATTTCCAAGGTCTTTCACAGTGCTTGGTCGAGACCTAAATGTTCTGTATGTGTGTTGAATCGGCAATAAAATCCCTGTGATGTGTAGTATTTCAGAAACACTTTAGCTCAGGTTTGAGTTTACATCTCTAGCCACACAACATGGTTGACCTTGGACGAGTTAGTTAACATTTCTGAGGCCTCTTTTCCTCATTTGTGAAGCTGCATAATAAAAGTAATGAAATTAACCCCATTAAATTGCCTTGTTAACACTTTTACAGGTACATAGAGCAGTGCCTGATACACAGTTAGCACACAATCGATAGTACTTCCTATTATTAGTCTCCTTATAGTGAGGTGAGTCCCTGAGAAGGACAGGGAAATATTGCCAAAAGGATCACCAATTGCTGGTCTGAAACCCTGAAGAGGCACTGGGATTGGGCCAACTGTGTATAATTTTGACTCAAGCCAGAGGCACAAGTCTGTACCCGGTGGATAGCCCTTAGTCCACGTGTTCTCATATACACTTTGATGGTGATTGAATGCTGAAGGACCCAGATCATTGATAACTGGCTCAGGACCCAGTGACCAAAGGTGTTACTTAAACTTGACCTACTCAGAAAAGCACAGTTGCCCCAGTCATCAAACGAAGCACTGTAGCAGAGTGTCTGTGCTCAAGAGGCCAGGACTGGGTTTAGATGGTTAGGCAGCTGGAAGATATTGACATGTGGTTAGAGAGATGGATTTGGCTCAGGGGAACAGAAGGAAGGCTCCAGTAGCAGGAAATGATCTTCCTGGCCTGTGCTTCCATGAGGGACAAGTATTAGAGACAGAAACTCCCTCCTAGTAGGAGGAGGCAGGACTGAGGGTTTGAGTAGGGGATATTCTACAGGAGGGATGAGAGGGCATTTCCATGGGGAAGTCCTTGAGTCCAGACTTGATTTTCCCAAGTCAGGGACAAGCATAGCTCTTCCCACTCCCCCTGCTGCTGTTGCTGGAGACTGCTCGGGTAGGGAGCCCACACTCACCACAGCTAGAAGGCACTAGAGAGAGCCAGTTTCCAGGTTAGTTGTAAAACCGTAGTGTCTCTATTTCTTTGAGAGCACATAATTTTTGGGGTCCTGGGAAGGCCTCTGTATCTTGCCTCACTGTCCCCTTTGGAACACATAATATACATGTAGAGGGTGCTTACTATGCACTAGGACCTCATCATGCTGTAGTACTTACTATATATCTCTGCCAGAAGGAATTACTACAAATTTAGGGGCTTAAAATGGTACCCATTCATTTTGCAACAGTTCTGCAGGTCAGAAGTGTAATGGTTTCTCTGCTTCTGGGTCTCCCACGGCCAAAATCAAAGTGTTGCCTGTGCTGTGTTTCTTCAGAAGGCTCTGGGGGAGAATTCACCTTCAAGTTCATTGAATCATTTGTCAGAATTCAGAGTCTGTGGGACTGAGCTCCCCAGTTCCTTTCTGGCTGCCATTTTGGAGGGGGTCAGCATGGACAGGCTGGCTTTGGGTAATTGTGTGTAGTGCCAATGATGCATTAAAGCCTTCTCTGTCTGTCCTGCCTCCTCTTCTTCTGCCACATTTCGATGACTGACTCTTCCTCCCCTTCTACCTTAAATACTCAAGTGATTAGATTGGGTGTCTCTGGGAATCCAGGATAATCTCCCCATGTTTAGGCCTTTAACCTTAATCACATCCAGAAGTCTCTTTTGCTATAAAAAGTAACACATTGGAAAATCCCCAGGGATTAGAGCTTGGAAATTTTGTGAGGCATTGTTCTGCCTACCATATTTCAGTTCCTTTTATATTCGTCTCCCTGGATTCTTAAATGACCCATAAAGAAAGCATTGCTATACCAAATGTGTATATATAAAGATACTGAGTTCCAGAGAGGTTCATACATCAGGTAATAATTGGTGGAACTGAAGTATATCTTGCTTCTGCACTCGGCTTCTGCCTGAATGAAGGAATGTAAGAAGCAAAGCAATTGTGTGGTGGTTGGTCCCGCTCCTTGAAGTTCCCACTGTTGCTTCATTAGTGCTGATTCTTTACTCAGTGAGGTGGTCTCCACTGTGGCCACCAAGTTTCCAGCTCTCCAAATAGTACAATAAGTATATCCACTGATTCTCAGCAGAAAAACAGATGGCGTGCCCAAATGAAGATGCTGAGAGGAGATTAATAAAGGAACTGTTTACAAGGGTGTGGGCAGGGTTAAGGGAAAGTGACAAGAAAAGGAGAAGTATTTTGACCTAACAGCAGCTGTTGTCCCCTTGTCTCTAGTTCTGGAGGTGCAAGGAGAGGATGCTTAGGAGAATCCTGAGAGAATGGGAAAATCCAAGGAGGGCTGCATGACAGGAGCTGGGGCTTTGGGGAGAGGAACAGCCACTACCAGCCTGGCAGAGAGGAAGGTGGCCAAGGAAATACCATGACTCCACTCACATCCCACCTTCCAAACTCCTGCTCTGGGCAAATCTCAACTGCAGTTAGATAGAAAGAAGCCTGTTTATGCAATTCCTGAAGTTTGGCTTTGTGGGGTCAGAGTATGGAAGGGGAGAGTATGGATCTGAGGGAAGTCTATTCAGTACAGTGGGACTGTCCCTCGCAACCTCTTGGAATTGGGTGGAGCAATGTGACTTGCTTTGTCCAGTATGTTAGTTTCATAGGGCTCTGATAAGTTATAAACAAGGAGGCTTAAAATAAGAGAAATTTATTTGCTCATAGTTCTGGAATCTAGACATCTGATATTAACATGTCAACAGAGCCATATTTCAGCTTCTGAAAGATCTTAGCAATCCTTGTGAGGAAAGACACTAAGAAGCTAGGGAAAGTCCTTGGCAAGTGAAATAAGAACAACTGAGACAGAATAATTAAACATGCCAAATAATCTGAAAAATGTACAGCCAGCTAATGAATCATAAAGTTTTTTTCTTCCCTAACTAATTAAACTTGGGGCAAAAGGGGCTCAGTCCAAATCCTTTTTTGTTATTGTTTAAAGTATTACAAATAGTAGTGCTTATGTCTCCTTTTTTTTATTGACCTTTACTTGGCCTCTCCTGCCCGCCAGCACATGTCCTCACCCCACCCCCAGTGTCTTATGTCCATTGGTTATACTTTATGCATGCATACAAGTTCTGTGTTTAATCTCTTTTCCCTCTTCCCAACATTCCCCAGCCTCCCTGCTGTAATTTGACAGTCTGTTCAGTGCTTTACTGCCTCTGTATCTATCTTTTTATTCGATAGGTTATAATGTTCTTTATTTTCCACAAATGAAAGAGATCATGCGGTATTTTTCTTTCACTGCCTGGCTTATTTCAAGTAGCATAATGCTCTCCAGTTCCATCCATGCTGCTGCAAGTGGTTAAGAATTCCTTTTTTATAACAGCATAGTATTCCACTGTGTATATGTACCATAGTTTTCTGATCCAGCCATCTGCTGATGGGCTTTAAGCTGTATCCAAATCTTAGCTATTGTAAATTGTGCTGCTAGGAATATAGGGGCACATATATCCTTTCTGATTGGTGTTTCTATTTTCCTGGGATATATACCTAGAAGTGGCATTGCTGGGTCAAATGGCAGCTCAATTTTTGAGAAAATGCTATACCATTTTCCACAATGTCTAAACCAGTCTGCATTCCTACCAGCAGTGAAGAAAGGTTCCTTTTTCTCCGCATTCTCACCAACCCTTGTAATTTTTTGATGATAGCCATTCTGACAGGTGTGAGATTGTACCTCATTGTTGTTTTGATTTGTAGCTCTTGGATGATTAGTGACTTTAAGCATGTTTTCATGTGTCTCTGGGCTTTCTGAATGTCCTTTTTCAAAAAGTGTCTATTTAGGTCCTTTGCCCATTTTTTGACTGCACTATTTATTTTTCTTTTGTTAAGTTGTATGAGTTCCCTGTAAATTTTGGAGATTAAACCCTTATTGGAGATAACCTTGGCAAATATGTTCTCCCAGGCAGTGGACTTTCTTGTTATTTTGTTGATCGTTTCTCTGACTGTGCAGCTTTTTATTTTGATGTAGTCCCACTTGTTTATTTTCTCCTTAGCCTCTTTTGCCCTAGGATCTGTGTCTGTAAAGACAATGCTACAACATATGTCTACAATTTTGCTGCTTATGGAATCTTGTAGGATTTGTATGGTGTCCCATACTATGTTCAAGTCCTTTAGACATTGTGAGTTTGTTTTTGTATACAGCATCTCCTTTGATCTAGTTTCATTTTTGTTTGCATGTATCTGACCAAATTTCCAAGCACTATTTATTAAACAGGTTGTTTTGGCTCCATTGTATGCTCTTGCCTCCTTTGTCAAATATTAATTTAGTATAATGGCTTGGGACCATTTCTGGGTCCTCTATTCTCTTCCATTTCTCTATGTCTGTTCTTGTGCCAGTACAAGGCAGTTTTGAGAACAGGGGCTTGGTAATATAGTTTGATATCTGGTATTGTGATCCCTCCAACTTTGTTCTTCTTCTGAGGATAGCTGTGTCTATTCATGGGCTTTTTGTTGTTGTTGTTGTTCCAGATGAATTTTTTGGAGAGTTTGTTCTAGATCTTTGAATATGCCATTGGTATTATAATAGGTATCGCATTGAATCTATAGATTGCTTTAGGTATTATGGACATTTTAATGATGTTGCGTCTACCAATCCATGAACATGGTATGTCCTTTCATTTGTTTATGCCTTCCTCTATCTCTTTTTTCAATGTCCTATAGTTTTCTGGGTACAGGTCTTTTACGTATTTGATTAAGTTTATTATTAGATATCTTAATTTTTTTGATGCAATGATAAATGGAATTGTTTTTTTCATTTCTCTTTGTGTGAGTTCATTATTGGTGTATAAAAAGGCCATAGATTTCTAGGCATTGATTTTTATCCTGCTACATTGTCAAACACCTTTATTAGGTCTAGTAGTTTTTTGATGGAGTTTTTGGGGTTTTCTATGTATAGTATTATGTCATCTGTGAATAAGGACAGTTTTACTTTTTCTTTTCCAATTTTGATGCCTTTTATTTCTTCTTCTTATCTGATCTTTATGGCTAGTACTGCCAATACTATGCTGAACAGGAGTGGTAAAAGTGGGCATCCTTGTCTTGTTCCTGTTCTTAGGGGAAATTAGTTTAGTTTTTGCCCATTGAGTATGATGTTGGCTGAAGGTTTGTCATGTAGGGATTTTATTATATTGAGGTATGATCATTCTATTCCCACTTTGCTGAGAATTTTTATCAAGAAAGGTTGTTGGATTTTGTCAAATGCTTTTTCTGCATCAATTGATATGATTATGTGATTTTTGTCTCTCAATTTGTTTATGCGATGTATCACATTTAGTGATTTGTGGATATTGTAACATCCTTGCATCCCTAGTACAAATCTCACTTGGTCATGGTATATGATCTTTTCAATGTATTGCTGAATCTGATTTGCTAGAATTTTATGGAGAATTTTACTATATATGTTCATTAAGAATAATGACCTATATTTCTCTTTTTCTGTGGTGTGTTTATCTGGTTTTGAAATAAAGGTAATGCTGGCTTCATAGAAAAAGCTTGGAAGTATGTCTTCCTCTTGGATTTTTCAGAATAGTATGAGGAGGATAGGTTTTAGTTCTTTGAATGTTTGGTAGAACCCCCCTGTAAAGAAGTCCAGAAAAAGGCTTTTGTTTGCTAGAAGAATTTTGATTACTGCTTCAATTTCTTAGGTTGTTATTGGTCTATTCAGGTTTTTTTTTAATTCTTCCTGATTGAGTTTTGGGAGCTTGTACCTTTCTAGGAATATGTCCATTTCATCTAGGTTGTTCATTTTGTTGGAATAAAGTTGTTCATAGTATTTTTTCCAATAATAATTTGTATTTCTCTGGGATCAGTTGTTATTTCATCTCTTTCATTTCTGATTTTTAATTTGGTTGTCTCTCTTTGCTCCTTGGTGAGCCTGGCTAGAGGTTCATCAATCTTGTTTATCCTTTCACAAAACCAGCTCTTGATTTTGTTGATTTTATGTATAGGGTTTTTTTGTTTGTTTGTTTGTTTGTTTGTTTGTTTTTGTCTCTATTTCACTTATCTCTGCTCTGATCTTTATTATTTCTTTTCTTCTGCTTATGCTGGGCTTTTCTTGTTGGTCTCTTTCTAACTCTTTGAGTTGTAGGGTTAGGTAATTTATTACCATTGTTTCTTGTTTTTTTGCAGTAGACTTGTAGAGCTATGAACTTCCCTCTCAAGACTGCTTTCATTCTGTCCCATAGATTTTGGTTGTTGTGTTTTCATTGTTGTTTGTTGCCATGATCCTTTTTATTTCTTCTTTGATCTCTCTGGTAATCCAGTCATTGTTTAGCCTGCTATTTAGTCACCAGGTGTTTTATTTTTTTATTGTTTTTATTGTAGTTGATTTCTAGTTTTATGTCATTGTGATCTGAGAAGATGCTTGATATGATTTCTATCTTCTTGAATTTGAAGAAACTTTGCCTGTGACCCAATATATGCTCTATCTTTGAAAATGATCCATGTGCACTTGAGAAGAATGTACTACTGAGTGTCCAGATTTTATGATATGTGAACACAATAATATGGCCACTTAGTATATATCCTATATAATAAAAGGCTGATATGCAAATTGTCCCCTCAACCAGGAGTTTGGCCAGCAGGCAGGCCAGCCAACTGCCATGTCCTTTCCCCCTGGCCAGGATGGCTGGACCCCACCCATGCACAAATTCATGCACCAGCCTCTAATCCTACCTAACAAAGAGAGAATATGCTAATTGACCACCATGCCTTCACAAAGATGGTGGCACCTACAGCCAATAAGGAGGGAATATGCTAATTGACTGCCATTCTATTAAAGATGGTGGTGCTCCAGCCACAATATGGTGGCACCTAGTCCCTTCACCCCACCAGGGCAGTAGACATGCAGCATGGGCAAGCCTGCCCCCAGATGGGTCCAGCCACTCTGTGTGGCTGCCTCCAGAATCCCCCAGTCCCATCAGGCCCCCAGCTGCCCAAGGGTCGCCCAAGGTGCAGGAAAGCTTCAAATGGCAACTTCCCACCAGCCCTGGGCCACTGAAGGCTCAGGTAACCAGGGCTGACTAAGGCTTGCACTGAGGGCAGTGGCAGCAACAGAGGTATATTGGGAGCGTTACCTTCTCCTGATTACTGGATTGCCTCACATCCCTGAGGGATACTGAACTGTAAGAGGGGGCAGGCTGGGTTGAGGGACCCCCCACTCCAGTGCATGATATTTAATCCACCAGGCCTCTAATATATATATTTAGTAGAGGGCCATATTATATATATACTAAATGGCCACATTATTTTTCATTCAGAGATCATAATAATCTGGCCAGTCAGTGTATATTCTGTGGCTTTGGTGTGAAATGTTTTGAAGATGTCAATTAATTTTATCTGATCTAGTGAGTCATTTAAGATTGATGTTTCTTTGATTAGTTTTTGTTTAGAGGATTTGTCCAATGGTGTTAGTGGGGTATTAATGTTCTCTACTATGATTGAATTGCTGGCAATCTCTCCCTTGATATCCTCCAGAAGGTTGTTTTTTTTATTGTTTTTTTTTTATGTATTTGGGCTCTCCTGTATTGGGTACATACATGCTTCCCAGATTTATTTCTTCTTATTGGATTTCACTATTTAGTATTATGAACTGGCCTTCCTTATCTCTTCTTATGTCCTTCACTTTGAGATCTAATTTGTCAGATATAAATATTGCTACCCCGGCTTTTATTTCAATTTCTATTTGCCTGAAAAATCTTTTCCATCCCTTCACCATCAGTCCGTTTTTTTGAGGTGGGTTTCCTGTAAATAGTAGATATATAGGTCACATTTTCTTATCTACTCAGCTACCCTATGTCTTTTATTTGAGAAATTTAATCTATTTACATTGAAAGTTATTATTGATAGGTACTTGTTTGTTGCCATTTTTATTCTTTATGCATGTGTTCCTTCTTTGTTTCTTATTTCTTCTTTTTACAGAAGATACACTATCATTTCTTGCATTGCTGGTTTGGTGGTAATAAACTCCCTTATTCCTTTTAGTCTGTGAAGCTAATTATTTCCCTCTCAATTTTGAAGGATAGCCTTGCTGCGTATAACATTCTTGGAATCAGACTCTTCCTTTGCATGACTCTATGTTTCATTCCATTCCCTTCTGGCCTGATGAGTTTCTGTTGTGAAATCAGTCTCTAGTTTGATGGGAGATCTTTGTAGCTAACTTTATGTCTCTCTCTGGCTACTTTTAGTATTCTTATTTTGTTGTTTTTGTTTGCCAAATTAATTATAGTGTTCCTTGGCATCAGTCTCTTGGGCTTCATTTTATTTGGGACTCTGTGAGCCTCTTGGATTTGTGTGAGTATTTTCTTCCCTATATCAGGGAAGTTTTCTGTCATTATTTCTTCAAACAGGTTTCGTATTCCTTCCTCAATTTCCTCTCCTTCTGGCACCCCAATTATGCAGATATTGTTTCATTTCATGTTGTCCCAAAGTTCCCTTAGGCTTTCCTCCTGTTTTTTAAGATTTTTTTTGTTTTGTTTTGTTTTGTTTTTAACCAGGTGCTGCTCTGCTTGGATATTTTTTCTACCTTGTCTTCTAGTTCACTGATGTGGTTCTCTGTTTCTTCTAGTCTACTGTTTATGCTTTCTATTGAGTTCTTTATAGCAACAATGTCATTTTTCATTTCTTCTTAGTTCTTCTTAATTTCCTCTTGGTTCTTACACATATTATTGAATTTGTCTCCTGTTCTTTTCAGTGACCTTATGTCCATTTATCTGAATTTTTCTCTTACATATTGCTTGCCTCCGTTTCATTTACTTCCTTTTCAGATGATGCTTCCTTTTCTTATGCAGGCTGTTATCTTTGACTCCCCATGATCTCTCTTCTCAGGTTATCTTGATATATAGTTCTCTCTCTACATTTCCTAGGCGAAATCTGACCTTTCAATCAGAAGGTGCAGAGCTCATCCATGTCTGTGTATTCATGCTGCTTGAGGTTCGATGTTCCTGGGTTCGCAGCTGTTCCCTGGATGTTGTTTTTGTAGATTCCCAGGATGTATAGTCTTCTGATAACAACCACTCTCCCTAGTCCTTATTAGATAATATTCTTGGAAATTAAAACTAGCCAGAAAATAACTCTGGTCCCTCTATATGTATATTTTGGTAAATCAACATATTGAATGGCACACCTCTAAAGCTAATGAATATTATGTTAAGACCCTGCCATGAGATCTCCCCTGGATTCTTACTAGCTAAAGAAATATAAGGAACTTCAAGAGAAAGGAAGCACCAAGAGCTAGAGAATACCCACACTTTGTATCTCTACTTTTTCCTAAACTCTTACGGTCCCTACAAGACTTGCAATCTATGGAGCAGTGAGCAGCAGGATATCGTCCTGGGCTTAACCCTTGAATCTGTCTCTGAGGTCCTCCTTTTCTCTGACTTTCCACTGAGCTAATAGCAGCCCCGCCTTGGCTCACTGCTATCACTGTGACTTTTACTTTGCAATGAGTTCATGCAGTCCAGCATGGCCCACACATTTCCTATAACATTTATAAAAAGCTAAGAGAGTTCTGCATAGGCTCTCTCTTATTGCTTCTTCTATCCTAAGATCTTCCTTTGTTTCAATGTCCCCAGTTTTAAGAAATACAAGCTCAAAAACTACCCGGACTTGTGATATGAAATCTTTTTTGTAGGAAGTCAAGAACCCACACACTACCAACTGGCTAAGGCAGTCCTGCTCTAGGCCCAGAACCTGTCCTTTAACACCTAGAGTTCCTCAGCTTGAGCTGCAACACTCTGATGTCTGCCTCCACCTTCATGTGGCTGCCTTCTCTATTTTAATGTCCTCTCTTTTTCTTACAAGGACACAAGTTATTGGATGTAGGGCCTACCCTAAATCTAGTATAATATCATTTCCAGATTCTTAGCTAAATCTATCTGCAAAGATCCTGTTTCCAAATAAAGTCATATTTTGAGATTCTGGAAGTAGATATTTATTTTGGAGGATACCTTTCAATCCACTATGGCCAATAAATGTGATATTTCTGGGGAAAAGCATCAAAACCCAGCATGCAATTTGCCACTCTCCCACCCCCATGGAAATCTGCAATGCTCCAGACAGTGGGTGCTCCCTCAGCCTGAGTCCTGGAGTGAGGATGTGTCAAGGCATAATCCCAGTTGACCTACATGGGAAACACAAGTATAGAAATTAATGTGTTACCTCCCGGACAGACATCTTTGGCAGTATTCAATAATCACACAGTCCAGCCCTTCAGAGATAATCTCAGCAGTTCAGGTAGCTGCCCACTCCCTTACATATGAAAACACCTTTGAATACTGAATTAACCAAAACCAGTTTGCAGGATCCATGTTCCTTTTAGTCCCAATTCCATTGGCAATATTTAACAGTATCATATTCCCTCTTTGGGGGCTAAGTATAGAAATAAACCAATGTTTAAAACAGTATTTTGTGTTCATAGAGGGGCAAGTTTTCTAGGGTAAAAACACTAACTGCCAGAGCACATGGGTATTCTTTAACATTAGTTACAGACTAGCTGTGTTTCAGCTTGCTAGTCTTATCTTTGGTTCCCAAAGAGTTACCTGCCTACAGCAGCCAGGAATATTTGCTGAGAAACCTTCATTCTCTGCCCTGAACCCAGACGGTCTAGGTGTGTTCTTCGTGCCCTGCCATGGCCACCTATGCAGAAGTGCTGGAAACACTGGGCCCCATGAAACTTGTTTATTAGTGCTACAATGAGTCCGCTGGCCACTAGGATCAAACTTCCAGACCAGATAGATGTGCATCTTTGGAATCATGAAAAGGGTTGTTAGTCCAAGTCCCTTTAGCCTCACTTTCTGTCTGTCTTGAGTGGCAGCATGGACTTGAGGGCTTCCACATTCCAGCTGCTGAAGCCCTTACTGCCTAATTCCCCAAGCAGAGTCCCTGAATCACAACAGTGGAAGGGAAGGGAAAAGGTAGAGAGATACACTTTGGGATGGTTCTCAAAGTGTGCTACCTGGATATGCAGCACCTGAAGCATGTGGGCACTTCTTAGAAATGCACATTCCTGGCTCTACCTCAAACCTCTTAAAACAGACACTCTGGTGTGGAGCCTGGAGATCTGTGGATTGAGGAGTCTTCCAGGTGACTCTAGTGCACACTGAACTTTGAGAGCCACCTGAGTAGGGCCAAGTGGCCTGCAAGGATGTGATCCATCTTGGTAAGAATATCATTAACAATGCTGTACCTTTGATCTGGTGGGAAAGGTCCACCTGATTACATGGTGGGTCCCTGGGAAGCCTGGATATCTCCTGGACCACTGGGAAGTTTGTATAGACCATGGTTATGACAGCTCCTGGAAGGAAGTGTGTACACTGTGGGAAGCACCCAGGACACAGAGTCCTGTGGCTCCATGAGAAGGCTCTCACGTGGAGCAG
The DNA here is from genome assembly GCA_011751065.1 of Lasiurus cinereus. Classification (NCBI taxonomy): domain Eukaryota; kingdom Metazoa; phylum Chordata; class Mammalia; order Chiroptera; family Vespertilionidae; genus Lasiurus; species Lasiurus cinereus. Next base: position 13,390,794 of record JAAGEH010000286.1, on the reverse strand, counting down.
GGATTCTGTGCCATCTCATGTGAAGGGACACATATCCCACCTCTGTCCTGATAGAAACCAGTATGTCCTTCTGAGTGACTTGAGGATTTCTTTAGTCTTATATGTAGTGGTTTTAGATGTGGTTTAAGGGCCTGGTTTCCCTGTAGTTTACCATCTACCTTTTTGTATGTCCATCAGGGTACTTAGTATCTGAAATCTCTGCTAATCTCTTGTGAGTTTCCACTTGCAAGAGGCCATTTTAATAAAATGTATAAATCTTTTGTATTTCTAAATAATTGTGTCCCTTTGTCTAAGGAACTAAGTAAAGAAAGTGGAATATTTCCTGCAGGAATGAGAGATCAATACACATTTTACCAGATGAGGAATTCAGAGGCATCTCTTTTGGCAGCATGTGAAGTAGGGGAGAAACAACTTATCCTATATCATAATCCAATAAATAAATAAATAAATAAATAAATAAATAAATAAATAAATAAATAATTTCTTTTAGACAGCACCTAGACTAGTCCACCTAGATTTGGTTCTGGTAAATTCGACAGAAAACCTCATCTTAATCTGCTCTGTCCTGGAACTAGGCATTCTTGTCCATGGAAAGAGCATGAGTGCTTTTTTGGAGATGTAAGAACAGCTCCTGATACAGAAATCAGTCAGATTGGCTGATGTATATATTCTTTTTCTGCAGTAATTTAGGTGATTCTCTTAATTTTGTCTAGCCATACTGGATTGCCTGAGAAAGTCTACTGCATTCCTTGCACAGTGCAGAATCTTGTGAACCAGGATTTTTTTCAGGGTGGGAGTGTTCTTTGTCAGAGGAAAAGTTGCATTTCCCAATCTTTTCTCCCTCACAACCTCCTTGTGTTTTGAATGTGGGAAGTATGGCCCCAGAGGCCGATGGAACATGTTTGTGACTTTATTTGCTCCAAAAGTCACCTCCTGTTTCTCTCTCTCACCTTTTTAGAGGCTGAGTCCTATTCCTATCAGTTTCCTTTTCCTTCCCAAGAAATAGCTTTGTGATAGTGGACCTGTAATCCACATGAAAAGCTATCAAAGCAGGAACAGAAGGAATCAATAGTAATATATGTAAGCATGTACATGTATCATAAGTGACAGACTCATTTCCATGCAAGTTAAGATGTTCCCAGTGCCTCTAATTGACACCCTGCATGTCTGTGTGCTCTGACATGAAGGAAATATATGTAGCTGGTCTCACCCTTGATATCTGCCCTGTAGAGGCAAAGTGGGCAGCTGCTGTTGGGCTGATATTGATCTTGCTGCTGAGATCTCTCCATGGCTTCTCCAGCTGGTTCAGGCCTTTTTCCCACTGGGAATTCCCACATCACTGGCCTCTTTGGATTCAGGCACTGAAAGTTGCTTAAATGCAAATTATTTTCTAGGAGGTAGAGTCATTATTATTCATTAGTATTTGGACTTTAATGAGTCTATGAGCTTAGAAGGGAATGGGCCAGAATCTTTTGGTAATAGAAACCAGGGAGGGGAGATATGTTTTAATAATGGTGTGTGGAAAAGGAAGAGTGAGATCTGAAATGCTACAGAATCTATAGCCTGTCTTGTTCCTGTTCTTAGGGGAAATGGTTTTAGTTTTTGCCCATTGATTATGATGATAGCTATGGGTTTACCACATATGACTCATTACGTTGAGATATGATCCTCTATTCCCACCTTGTTGAGATTTTTTATCAAGAAAGGGTGTTGGATATTGTCAAATGCTTTTTCTGTATCAATTGATATGATTATGTAATTTTTATCTCTCAATTTGTTTATGTGATGTATCACATTTTTTGATTTGTGGATATTGTACCATCCTTGCATTTCTAGAAAAAATCCTACTTGGTCATGGTATATGATCTTTCTGATGTACTGCTTGATCTTATTTGCTGGAATTTTGTTGAGGATTTTGGCATCTATGTCCATGAGGGATATTGGCATGTAATTTTCTTTCATTATGTTGTCTTTATAGGGTTTTGGTATTGGGGTGATGCTAGCTTCATAGAAAGAGCTTGGAAGTGTTCCTTCCTTTTGAATTTTTTGAAATAGTCTGAGGAAGATATGTTTTAGTTCTTCCTTGAATGTTTGGTATAACTCCCCTGTGAAGTTCCTGGCTTTTGTTTGCTGGAAGCTTTTTGATGACTGCTTCTATTTCTTCCATAGTTATTGGCCTATTGAGATGTTTAGATTCTTCCTGATTGAGTTTTGTAAGGTTATAATTTTTCTAGGAATATGTCCATTTCCTCCAGGTTGTCCAGTTTGTTGGAATAGAGTAGTTCATAGTATTTTTTAACAACACTTTGTATTTTGGTGGGATATTTTGTTATTTCCCCTTTTTCATTTCTGATTTTGTTTATTTGAGTCCTCTCCATTTGCTTCTTGTTGATCCTGGCTGGGGGTTCATCAATCTTGTTTATCCTTTCAAAGATAAGGTTTTGTTGATCTTTTGTTTTTTCTGTTTCTTTTTTTTTTTTGTCTCAGTGTCATTTACCTCCACTCTGATCTTTATTATTTCCTTTCTTTAGCTTATATTGAGCTTTTCTTAATTCTCTCTTTCTAACTCTCTGAGTTGTAGGTTTAGGTAATTTATTACCATTGTTTCTTGTGTTTTTTTTTTTTTGCAGTAGGCTTGTAGAACTATGAACTTACCTCTTTAGACTGCTTTTACTGTGTCCCATAGATTTTAGATTATTGTGTTTTCTTTGTCATTTGTTGCCATGATTTTTTTTTTCTTCTTTGATCTCTCTGGTAACCCAGTCATTGTTTAATAGCATGCTTTTTAGTCTCCATGTGTTTGATTTCTTTGGATTATTTTTATTGTAGTTGATTTCCAGTTTTATGTCACTGTGATATGAGAAGATGCTTGATATGATTTTTATCTTCTTGAATTTGAAGAGAATTTGCCTATATCCCAACATAAGATGTATTCTTGAAAATGACACATGTGCACTTGAGAAGAATGTATATTCTGTGGCTTTGGCATGAAATAGTCTGAATATGTCAATTAATTCCATCTGCTCTAGTGAGTCATTTAGGATTAATGTTTCTTTGCTGATTGTTTGATTATAGGATTTGTCCAATGATGATAGTGTGGTATTAAAATCCCCTACTATGATTGTATTGCTGCCAATCTCTCTCTTGATATCCTCCAGTTTTTTTGTTTTTTTTTTTAATATATTTGGGTGCTCCTGTATTAAGTGCATATATGATTACCAGAGTTATTTCTTCTTGTTGGTTTGCCCTTTTGTATTATGAAATGGCCTTCCTTATCTCTTGTTATGTCCTTCACTTTGAGATCTAATTTGTTAGATATAAGTATTGCTACCCCAGCTTTTTTTTTTTTCATTTCCATTTGCCTAAAAAACCTTTTTCATCCTTTCACTTTCAGTCTGTGTGTGTCTTTTTTCTGAGGTGGGTTTCTTGTAAACAGCAGATATATGGGTAATGTTTTCTTATTCAATCCATTACCCTATGTCTTTTGATTGGAGCATTTAATCCATTTACATTTAAAGTTATTATTGATTGGTACTTTTTTGTCCCCATTTTTATTGTTTACCCTTGTGTTACTTTTTCACTTCCTATTTCTTTTATTTACAGGATATCCTTTAGCATTTCTTGCATTGCTGATTTCGTGGTAATAAATTTCCTTTTATGTCTGTGAAGCTCCTGATTTCATCTTCAATTTGGATCGATGGCCTTGCTGGGTAGAGTATTCTTGGATTCTGACACTTTCTTTCCATGACTTTGTATATTTCATTCCATTCCCTTCTGGCCTGATGAGTTTCTGTGGAAAAATCAGCCACTAGTGTGATGGGGGTTCCTTTGTAGGTAACTTTCTGTCTCTCTTGGGCCACTTTTAACATTTTTACTTTGTTGTTGGTGTTTGCCAAATTAATTATAATGTGCCTTGACATCAGTCCTTTGGGGTTCATTTTGCTTGAGACTCTGTGAGCTTCTTGGATTTCTGTGTTGTTTTTTTCTTCCCTATATCTGGGAAGTTTTTTGTCATTATTTCCTCAAACAGGTTTTCTATTCCTTGCTCAGTTTCCTCTCCTCCTGGAATGTCTATTATGTGGATGTTGTTTTGTTTCCTGTCCCAAAGTTCCCTTAGGCTCTCCTTCTGTTTATTAATTTTTTTTTCTAGAAGCTGACTTACATGGATAGTTTTTCCTACCTTGTCTTCTAGCTCACTGATGTGCTCCTCTACTTCTTCTAGTCTACTGTTGATGTTTTCTATTGAGTTTTTTACATCAGCAATGCCATTTTTCATATCTTCTTGGATCTTCTTCATTTCCTCTTGGTTTTTAAACATTTTGCCGACTTTGTCTTCCTTTCTTTACTGCCACCTTATGTCCATTTATCTAAATTCTTTCTCTAGCACAGTGGTTATCAACCTGTGGGTTGCGACCTCTTTGGGGGTCGAACAACACTTTCAAAGGGGTCACCTAAGACCATTGGAAAACACAGATATTTATATTACGATTTATAACAGTTGCAAAATTACAGTTATGAAGTAGCAATGAAAATAATTTTATGGTTGGGGGTCGCCACAACATAAGGAACTGTATTAAAGGGTCACGGCTTTAGGAAGGTTGAGAACCACTGCTCTAGCAGGTTGCTTGCCTCCATTTCGTTAACTTCCTTTGCTGGTTTTACCTGTTTTTCTTTCACATGCAGACTGTTCTTTTATCTTCCCAAGGTCTCTCTTCTCTGGGTGTCTGGTTATGTAGTTCTCTTTCTCCTGCATTGATCAAAGGCACACGATACAATACAACCAGGTACAATGCACAAGGCACTGAACCAAAATGTATTCACAATATTAATAATCCCAAATAAAGTGATCAACAGAGAATAGGAGATAAAGAAGAAGAGAGAAAAAAGAAAGGCATGCAAAATGAAATTGGGAAATGGAAAAAAAAGTAAGAGAACAGAAAGAGAATAAAAATAAGAGGGGGAAAAGCTACATATGCCTGCAACAAGTACCTAGAACAGCTCAACAAATGCCTGCAACAAGTACCTGGACATGAATACAAACTACAGACAACTTGTATCAAGCAAGGTGAGGGAAAACAGAGGCAAAAAACAAACAAACAAACAAAATAATAATCAAAACAATCTCACATACAAAAAAATCAATGTAATCAAGCAAACAATAACAAAAGGACAGAGAGAAAAACAATTTTTTAGATAGTGAAAACAGAGAAGAGAAAGATGTGTATAGACTTGGAGCAGGGGATTGGAAATAGATATATAAGTAGGGTGAAATTTTTACAAGGTTAAAAAGAAAGAATAGGGAAAATCAAAAGCAGGAAAAAGGTCAGTAAAACAGGACAACAAAGGGGGAGATATTAGGAAGAGAGTGATGGTATAAAGGTAAAGTTGAGATAGAGTAAAGTGATGTTAAAAGGAGATGAAAATAGAATGTAGAACATTAATCCCAAATTAAATAAAGAGAAAATAAAATGACACTTAAAAAACTAAAATAGCAGTAGTAATAATACTGATTAAAAATAAAAATGTAATGAATAAAAAGGTAAAATCAAGTGAGAGAAAAGAAAAAAAAACTCGTTTCTTAAGTAAAAGATAAAAAATAATTAAAAAATAAAAATAAAAATGTGCAGTAGTGAAAGTCATTCACATCCTCTACTATTCTGTTTGGTATGCCTTTCTCCTAGTCAGGACAGTATTTCAGTTCCCTGCATCCCACTGCTCCTCAGTGTTGTAAGCCAGTCCTGATTTTTTAAGTAGGCAGTTAGTCTTAATTTCTTGTATTCCTTTGTTTGTCATTACATAAGAGTCTATTTGTGATTCAACCCCTGGGTGGCAGTGTTTCTAGATTGACCTCCAGGTCTTTAGGTCCTCTCTAGCCAGTGCTTATATCCTGCTTTCCCTGTGGCACTCAATGCCAGTTTGCGGGTGTGGGTTGCCCCAGAACTGGTTCTCTGATGGTTATTCCCTGCTCTGATCCCCAGTTTCCAGAAAAACAACTTTCCCCTGCAGTCTCAGTAATCAGAAGCAAGTATTTAAAGAGGGGGAAAAAAAAAGAGCCAATGTTAGTGTGCGAACTCCAGGGCTGCATGCAAGTCTGCGCAGCCCTTTTTTCCCCTTTGAGTCTAAGCAGCTGGCAAACTTAAAAAATTTTAGGCTGTTCTTTTGCGTCAGATCAAAATGGGTTGTTTTTTAGAGTTCTCTTCTATTAATAGCTCTGAGGACCTCCTTCCAGATCATGCCAGCTCAACATCTACGGATTTTTCTAGGCACAGATTTTCCCTGGTCCTCCAGCATCTGCAGTACATGTATTTCTCTCTACTGCTGGCACCAGAGACCTCACCTTATCCCAGGCAATATCTGACCTTTCCGTGGTGGTGTAGAGCTCCTTTAAATCTGCATGTTTGCACCAAGTGGGGACTGGTGTTCTGGGGTTCGCAGCTGTTTGCTGGGTTCTGTAGATTTTTATGCTTCCAATAACATCCGCTTTTCCCTTCAAGATGGCGTGGTCTCCATGTCCCAGCAAGTCGCTCCAGGAGGGAACCCAGAAGTAGTGGGGGCTGCCCAGTCAGGGAAGCAGTCCCCCACCATCTCCTGGAGTATAGCTGTCCCTCAACTCACCAATAAACACTCCATGTGTGACTCTCAGCTGTTCTTTCTATCTGCTCCAGGACAAGGCTCTGGACACGTGTGTCTATTCCGTCTCCATTTTTTTTTATCTCCACTTTAATATTTCGGCATGACTTAATTCATTCAAGAAATATTTGTGTGCCTTGGACATTTCAGGAGTTGTATAATATTCTGGACAGAGGAGAATCAGGAAAATATCCTATTACTAAAAGCCTATGTGGTCATCACACCCTCACACCATGATGCCTTCATGTTGCAATGAGTAATCACCAGGAGGCTGCATGTGCAGCTGGCTAGGGATTTCAGAGAGAAAGGGAGAAACATAGATAATGAGAGAAAATAGATAGTTCTTTTGTTAAGGGAGATTTTTTTAAGTGCCATCAATAAATAATCACATATTTCTTCATACTGACTTTATATGAGAGTCCCAATATGTGATTCTTTGCTCTATTATATGTAGTATATGTGCTTCCAAATCCCCTCGTCAGAATTAATCACTCCTACCCTTGGTGTCAGGGGGGAGATGTAACATCAGATTTAAATATACCAAGTTATGCACTTTGCTCTTTGTCCTAATGCATGTGAATTATTCAAATGAACATGCTGCTCAGTGCACAAAACAATCGGCACTAAATGAAAGAAAAAGGACAGTGCAGAAATGCTTGCTGTTATAACAAAGATAAAAGAAAGATTTCCAAATGTTGTTCATATTTATCATGTTTTCTTCCTATGCAAAGTAGATATATTACAAAACATTCAGCTGCTATGGGTGGCAATATTATTAATCTATAAGCTCTCAGCATTGTTTTATTTTTTTAACTAGCAGCCCAGCACACAAAATTCGTTCACAAGTGTGTGTGTGTGTGTGTATGTGTGTGTGTGTGTCCCTTAAACCAGCTTTCACTCTCTCCAATCTGCGACCCCTTGAGGAATGTCCACTGGGTTTGGGCCTAAAGGGACAGTTGGACATCCCTCTCACAATCCAGGACCCCCTTAGGAATGTCCACTGGGATTGGGCCTAAAGGGACAGTTGGACATCCCTCTCACAATCCAGCACTGCTGGCTCCCATACACTTACCCAAATGCCTTCCTGAGTGCCCCTAACTGCTTCTGCCTGTCAGCCTTATCATACCCTAACCACTTCCCTGCCAGCCTGATCAATGCCTAACTGCTTCCCTGCCAGTCCAATTGCCCCTCACTGTTCTCCCCTTCAGGCCTGCCCCCCCCCAACTGCCCTCCCCTGCTGGCCTGGTCTCCCCCAACTGCTCTCCTCTGCCTGCCTGGTTACCCCTCACTTTCCTCCCCTGCTGGCCTGATTGCTCATAACTGCACTCCCCTGTAGGCCATTGTGCAGTGGCTATCTTGTGTCCACATGGGGGCAGCCATCTTTGACCACATAGGGGTTGCCATCTTGTGTGGAGTGATGATCAATTTGCATATTACTCTTGTATTAAAGAGGATTATTATTATTTTAAGTCATTTATGCAACAACCTTTTTTGAAGATATACTCAGTTTCAGTACATATCCTGATACCCTGCGTGGTAGGAAGTTAATTAAGATACAGTCCTTCCCTACAAACCTGCCCTCCTGCAATACAAGGGACAGGGCCAGAACTAGGTTCGAGGGAAGAAAGAGGGCACCATGGAAAAAATATTCAGGGAAGCACTGGGGATGGAGAGGGTAGCTGTGTAAATTGCAGCTTGAAGGAAACATTAAGTGGGTCAGGCAGACCAGCAGGAGAGGTATTGCCCCTTCTGGAAGTTTGGAAATCCTAGAGGCATTCCTGGTGGTTGATGGGAGGACAGCTCTGGCATTTGCTGGATGGAGGCCCAAGGTGCTAGGTGTCCTGCTATTCATGGCTAAGCTTATACATCAAAGAGTCTCTTGCATCCAAACTAGTATTTGAGTATCCCTCCAGACATTTATGTAGATGAAAATCTGGTTATTAGAATCTCAACTCCAACCCAACTGTTGTCACATATAAGCATAAAACCTGCTTTGCACAGTAATAATAAAACTTCAATTTTGCAGGAATATGAATCCCCAATGAAACAAAGAAAGACTGTGTTTTACTCTCATTGGAACATGGCCGAGAGTTATGTTTTATCACTGGCAGTGTCATTGCTCCTGGTATTTGTGTCACAAACACAATATCCCTGAACCTTCAATCTTCATTTATATCTGTCAATGCCCAGTGATTCTAGGTAAACATTTCATTACTTTATGAATGTTGTCTCCAAGCATTTTCATACAGAAATATGGTACACATTTTACTCATATTACTTGCCTTTGTTATTACTCTAGTTAGGATATTATAGTGGGTTTTTTAAGTTATGAGTGTAGATACGGTATCCTTGACATTTATTTCAATATAGTAAAGGACAGATTACATTTTAAAAATATATATGAAGGGAGCACTGAATCTTTAAGCTGGACCCAGTGAGATGGGCAAAGTAGGTGGAAAGAACATTGTAGGCAGCACAGGAGGTCCTCGAATAAGAGGGGTTTCATGATAACATTAATGAGTTTCAGTACAGACTTGGCTCTTATATCAATTAGCCTATGGCAGTGGTTGGCAAACCCCAGCTAGTGAGCCACATGTGCCTCTTTGGTCCCTTGTGTGTAGTTCCTCCACAAAATACCATGGCCTGGGTGAGTCTATTTTGAAGAGGCGTTAAGAAGTTTAAGTTTTAAAAATTTAGCTCTCGAAAGAAATTTCAATTGTTGTACTGTTGATATTTGGCTTTGTTGACTAACAAGTTTGCTGACCACTGGCCTATCATTGGTTCTATTATACATGATTTGGCTTAGAGTCTCAGAACATATGAATGAGAATTTATTGTACTCTAAAATTTTAATGTGTGGAAGAATCACTGGAGGGTTTTGTTAAAATGTGGATTTTATCTTATTAGGCCTGGGGTGAAGCCTGAGAGCCTACAATTCTAATGAGCTGGTGGCTGATTCTGATGTTGCTGGTCCATGTACAGACCACACTTTGAGTAGCAAAGTCCTAGACAAAGGGAATTACCTGGGTGAAGGTACAGAAGCCTGAAGACTTTTTCTGGGAAACAATTAGTCATTTGGTATAATCAGAGCACAACATGCAAGGTATTGTGTGATGAGAGATGAGGTTAAAGCAGAGGACAGGGTCAGAGCAGGCAGGAACTAGTCCACCCTGTTTGAACTTAATTTTGTAAGGAACAGAGAACCATGAAAGGATTTAAAGTAGAGTGTGAGATGTTAGATATCTGCCACCGTGTGAGACACCTCTGCTGGGCACAGGAAACAGGGAGCTCCATGAGAAGACTTTTCCAATTATGTTGCTTAAACATAGAAATAATAAAGAGGAACTGAGGAAGACACAATAGAGTGAAGGTATTTTGGAGTTAGATTTCCTGGGACTTCATAATGGATTGAGTGTGAGTGGTGAAGGCAAGGATCAGGGATGACTTGCAAGTTTCTGGTAAGAGCACTGGTGAATAGTGATGGCTTTGCCAGCAAAGGGAGCAGAGGAGATGCAAGCTGGAAAATTGGCTTTTAGGTAAATGAACTCAAGAAACTTCTATCAAAACACAGGAAGTTATCCAACTGGACTTTGATGTGAGGGCTTTTATTAACAGTGTGCTGTTGTGGAGAAAAGGGAATCCTTGTTCACTGTTGTGAGGAATGTAAATGTGTGCAGCCATTATAGAAAACAGCTTGGAGGTTTCTCAAAATGTTAAGAATAGAATGCCGTATGCTCCAGTATTTTCACTTCTGGGTATGTTATAAAGGAATAAAGATCAGAATCTCAAAGAGATATTGTACTCCCATATTCATTTCAGCATTATTCCCAGAAGCAACTCATATGCCAGGGACAGGTGAATGAATAAAGAATATGTGATATATACATATAAAATATTTTCAACCTTAAAGAGAGGGAAATCCAGCCATTTTCAACAACAACATGGGTGAACCTGGAGAACATTATGCTAAATAAAATAAACCAGACATAGAAGGACAAATGATACATGATACCATTCATATGAGAAATATGAATAAGTCAATTTCATAGGGGCACAGGGTAGAATGGTGGTAGCTGGGCTTGGGCGAGAGGTATTAGTGAAAGGGTGAAAAGTTTGGTTACACAAAATGAGTAAGTCCTAGAGATATGCTCAGTATCAAAGTGCTGTATTATATACTTTAAAATTTGCTAAGAAGGCAGATCTGATGTTAACAGTTCCTATCACAAACCAGTAATAAATAAGAGGGCAGAAGGAAGGCGCATTTATGGCATGGATGAGGTGATGGTTTCACAGATGTATACTTATCTTTAAATTCATCAAATATATATTAATTATGTAAAATGTATTTTATACCAATCATACCTCAATAAAGTGGTTTTTAAAAACCACTGTATTGGCCCGGCTGGTGTGGCGCAGTGGTTGAGATATGAATGAGGTCACAGTTCCATTCCAGGTCAGGGTACATGCCTGGGTTGTGGGCTCGATCCCTAGTAGGGGGTATGCAGGAAACATCAGTTCAGTGATTCTTACCATTGATGTTTCTATCTCTCCCTCTCCCTTCCTCTCTAAAATCAATAAAAATTAAAAAAAAAACAACGTGTATTTTAACAGGAGTCATTCAATACAGGCATGTTCACTCGCCATACTTCAATGAATTTCTGAGGGTGTGGAGGAGGAATAAGATCCATGGTTATCCAGGCTGGATGATGTACTAACATATTTACTTTATTATTGGAAGGAGATTAAATATTGTAATTAAAGACACAGGTGGGATAAATATCCTGCTTTCTTGGCTGCCGTCTCTTTCTCACACACATACACCACACACATTTATATCTCCCTAAAACCCCCCTATTTGTTCAAATATTCAGGAAACAGTATCTCAGCTACCCTCAAGTAATGTAAGTTTATTGTAAGGCCATGTTTCTCAAAAGAAGGCCATATCTCAGAGAATTACATCAGCCAGCCAGGAGTTATGGGAAGCAACTGGGGAAAAATGTGGCATAGCTTCTTCAGTTGTTCACTTTAATCAAAGGATTAAACATTCACTCTTATATAAAAAAATTACTACAGGTCTCTTAATGAGGAAAGTGCAATCTTCTCATGCAATTTTAAAAATAAAAGCAACTGCAAAGAAATGCTGAACTTGTGGTAAACTGCTGGGCCAAGACCCAGACTGCCAGTGGTACACATCCATTTCTTTTCGCTGGTTAAGAGGAAAAGTCAGAGAAGTATTATATAGGACTCACACAGAAATCAAGACAATTAGTAGCAAGAGCCCCACAACAGTTATCGTTAGAGTGGAGATACCCATTCTTTCCCAACTGCCTATTTTCAGAGCTGAAGGGCTGCTGCCTCACCTAGTCCAATGGCAAATAAACAAGAGTCTTTACATAGAGTTCTGATCATTAAATCCACTGACTCCTATGAAGTCTGCAGCGCTGTCTTCAACATTATCCTTGTCCGATCACCCGTAACTCAGGGTTAAAAACTTCATTTCCCTCTGATGTGATGAATTAGTGCTTGAGCATGAAGCTTACATGCGCAAAATAAATATGAGGAGGAGTTCCGGCACAGCCTCACTCCTCACACCAAATGTTGTCAGTCCTGCTTAAATCTCTAAGCTCCTGGTGAAATCTGGTCTTACATGGATGGTGTTACCATAATCCATTATTTTCAAAAGGTGTCAAGCTGGAGACCTTGAGCTGAAAGGTGCCGCACAGAAAGGAAATCCAGTTGCACTTAGACGCCTGCACTCCTGGGAGCTCTCAGCAGGTGGAGGAAGGTCTGTGCCACCCAGAACAGCTTTCTGTGCAGAAGGTGGGCCATTAAATGCTTCTGAGATCCATTGTTACTCCTGCTGAGGCTGAAAAAGTCCTCATAAATGTGCAAAAATTAAATTGCCTATGAGGTAAAGAATGAGATTGTCCTTTGCTGCTAAACATTATTTTCTGTTCAAATACTCTAGAATCACCCAGGGGACACAGAATCACGAGTCCACATCTGCAAGGAATGCAGCACTGACGAGTTCTGGGTCCCAAATTCCAATGACAGCTCATCATCTGATAATGATGCTCTGATCTGGCTTCAAGTTAACTTCCCCTCATTACCAGCACCACTCCAGAGGAAACCCTCACCTCCATTCCAGCTAGCTCCAGGCCTCATGCGGGCTCAATCAGAGCATCAAGTGCCTGGTTTCCCTGAGTGAGGGCCGCACAGGACCCAAGCAGAGCACCAGGTACAATCTGGGGATGAATGGGACTCATGAGAAAGAGAGATGTAACTCCATTTGCTCTCCTCTCCTCCCTGAACTAGGAAGAAGGTGGGTCTGGGACTGCAGTCAGCTCTTTGCCTTAACACGAGATCTGGGCAGGAAAGCAACAGGAGAGGAAAGCTGAAGAAAGTAGCATGATATTGGATCCTTCTGATACTGTTTTAGGCCCAGAATCCAGTTGTACATCTGAATTTCCAATCATGCTAGCCAATAAGCCCCTTTTTTCTTAGATTTAGGTTTCCTTTCATGTCCCAAAAAATAGTCCTAATTGGTAACCAACCAAAATGGAGGTTTAGATTTAAGTTCAATTTTGGAAAAGGATTATCTCATTCTACAAAAGAGGACACTGAGGCACAGGTAGGTGGCTGTTCTTACCTGCCAAACTCCTCTGCTAGTTAGCAGCCTAGCCAGGATTAGATTCTCCAGCTTTCTCGTAAGCTGTTTTCACTAAACTGTGGGGAAAATCAACATGTAGGATTTGTTTAAAACTTTTTTTTCCCATTTTTGTCAATCATCATTGGAGGATATTATTTCCATTAATTTTTTGAGGAGAGAGGAAGATTCAGAGGGAGGGGGAGAGAGAAACATGAACATGAGACACCTTGATTGGTTGCCTCCCACATAGGCCCAAAATGAGAGGGGAGTGACCTGCACACCAGGTGTGTGCTCTTGATCAGTAATGCCCCTCACACCACCTAGCCACACTGATCTAGGCTGATTAAAACTTTTGCTCCAGCCCTAACCGGTTTGGCTCAATGGATATAGAATAGGCCTGCAGACTGAAGGGTCCCAGGTTCGATTCTGGTCAAGGGTATGTACCTAGGTTGCAAGCGTCCCCAAGAAGGGGTGTACAGGAAGAAGCTGATCGATGTTTCTCTCTCATTGATGTTTCTAACTCTCTATCCCTTTCCCTTCCTCTCTGTAAAAAATCAATAAAACATATTAAAAAAATTAAATACTTAAAAAAAGCTTTTGCTCCAACTAAAAGTTTCCTTGTTGGATAATATACTTTAAAAAGTATTTATAAATTAACATTTCAAGTGATCCTTTTAATTGTTGACTAGAAAAAACATTCACAAATAAAATTTCTCAGAAATGTCCTGTGGTCTGCTGTAGTAACAAGAGAAATAGCCCAACAAAATAGCTTAAAATGTTTTATTAAGTATATGTAATTACAGGGTAATATTTACAAAGTTATGTTTTTTAAATAAAAAAGTACCTTGGCAAAGATTGCAGATATTCAAAGCTTCAACAGTGATAATTGATTTAATACATATATAAAAAAAAACTTTAACGGTAACACAGCTGTAAAACAACTTTGGTCTTTAAATCACTTCGGAAAATGGCTACTGACAAATCGCACACCTTTAATTGCTATGGAAAAAAAGCCCTCAAGAGAGGATCTTGCACATAGCAACACTAGATTTTTCTTTATTTAAATTGGTTAGTGGACATTCATCTGGTGTGGGATGTAATTCTCAATGATGGCTTCAGTAAATAATGCTCCATTTAATAAAAAAAGAAATGTCTTCCTTTCTCACCAACCCTAATAATAACACATCTAAGATTTCACTGACGTTGCCTTACAGAGAAACTTATTACAAATGCTCCCCTTTTTTTTCCTAAAAGATAAATTTATGGCAAAACTTGTCTTAAATGATAAGTAAGAGCTGTCAAAAAACCAAAGGCAGGAAACTGCCCATTCACTGCTCAACTCTTGAAAATTACCTGGATTATCCCTTTTAGCCATGGGAACTCACAAAGGACCCCAGTGGGAGTTAGTGATTTTGAAAATACAGCATATGTAAAACTTTCTGAACATACTCACCATCAAATTAAAAATCATAAAAAGATAAAGGGTTGCCCAACAATCATTTCTCTAGTTTCCAAGGATAGGTAGATAAAGAGGATGTATTTCCATACATAACATGACAGATGTCTAATTTTGAATACTCACTTTGGGACAAGAGATATTAGAGGTGGAATAGAACATAATTCTTATTGAGATGAAGAATTAAACTCATCAGTTTTGAGCATTATTAACTCAAACCACAATTTGTTTGGTCACTTACTGAAGTGACTACAGCATCCTACAAAGAGTAATACTTTCAATTATGGGCTAGCCTCATTATTTTATTCTGACATTCTCAGAATTTTAAACAGAATGAACCTGGCATTTCCAGGTGAAAAAATCACCACCTCTGAAGGTTTTCAGAGTATGTGAAATTTGTCCTAAAAAGAAAACTCTTGCTCACCCTATTAAAATTAGTGGGACATCTACATATAACCAACTCTCAATCATCAAATATATACTGAGTATCTAATGTATGTAAGACATGGAAGGGAAAAGAAGTGGGGGAAATCTCTTGCTATGGAAGAATTTTCAAATCAAATGAGAGAAATGGGGAGGAAGGACTGAAAGATAATCAGGAAAATTTAATTTGGCCAGAATGTTTGAAATAGTTGTTGCAAAAATGACAAATGGCATCACTCTAAGGACATACAATAAAATTGAACAGAAGAATCAATGGCAAAAATTAGATCAGTGAGTAAAATGCAGATTATAGGGGAAACAGATATATGATGCCCAAAACATTGCTAACTGTTTGAATTAGGTGCGACAGAAAGTTGGGAGCCATGAAATCTGATAGAATGAGAATGCACTGGCCCAATGATGCCCAAGCAAGAGGGATGCTGCTGCTGTGGTCCCTTTTCCAGAGAAGCTGACCAACTACTCAGAAGACTGGCATTTATCCTGCTACCTCTCTGCCTTGTCTCATGCAGTGAATGCCTCCAAAGATAGGCTGCATTAAACAGAACACAAAGGATGGATAAGTCTCAGTTGATTCCCAAATAAAGGAGAGCTTACTACATATTAAAAGGTACAATGTTAGTGTATAAAAAAGTTCACTCTAAAGATTTTAATATCTGGCTTTTTCTTAATAGAGAATAAGAATTTGGATATTTTTCAAGTCTACCTGCTTTTTCCCTCCTTTCACTGAAATTGTTTTCTAAAGTAATAAACAATATTCATAAAATATAAATATTTTCAGAAAAAAAGAGCAGCAGGAGCCATGCAAGTTGTATAAAGGAATACAGCTCCCTCTACATAAGATAGTATTTTGGACAGCAACAAAATAGGGAAAAATTCGTTGTGTGGGTGTGTTTTTTTCCAAGAAGTGCTGTCTTCATAGTGTGTTCGGTTTTCTGAGAGGCATCACAGGTCATAAATTCTGGTTTGCCTGGGCAAACCACTTGGTCCCAACATGAAATATGACAATCAATTTGACATTAAAGAGGCACATGGGGACATTCAGTGAACTGAGAAATATAACTATTCGTAATATGACTACAAATAGCAATGTCTTATTATTACACAAGCAGGAAGAATCACTAGTATTTTTAGAGGGTATTGGTGAGCAGTTGAAAGACTTGGCATCTGACCTAGAAGTTTTAAAAGTTTTAAGTGATCAAATATTCTCATCAAATATAATCCCACTCAACAAAGATCTCTGTATTTAAATGTTTTTGCTAAAAGCATGAATTAGCATTTGCTCCCCTGTAGGTACCCCATTTTTATTCGTACAGAAGAAGCATGTGCCTGTCTTATACATGTGCACATATAAATACACACCCACAAGGAGGAAAACGAGTGCTAATAACCTAAACATTCTCCAGGTGACCACACTGTCAGAACGTTAATTTTTTTTCTAACATCATAGAAAATGGGGGTTTCATTTTACTTTTCAATCATGGAGTCAGGGGGGATATGAGGCAGGACACAGGAAGATGATGAGTGTATATCATGCAACATAGATACAGTAGCAATAGAACCACCTTTTGAGGACTGGTCTATTGGCCTGACAGTGACACACACTTTGTTGCCATGCAGGGGACATATAGTTAAAACCTCCATCTTGGTTTTTCATGCCCCAAATCAGAAGAGAAGTGAAGAAACACCATAGACTGTGCCTTCAAAGCCCAGGAAGGGAATACATATGTTACAGCCATCGCTACTTTCGCTGAAACGTGTGAACACAGTTCTCTGAGAACAAGTCTGGCTCCTTTCTGCAATGACGCTACCATGTCACTGAACCATGTTCAAAGAGGAGAAAAGGTGCTACATCTTGCACAGCAGAAGCAAACAACAGGAGGACAAGACAGGGTTGAAAGGTTGTGTGATAATAGAAAAAGGCATCCATCAATAAAATCACCCTAAATCTATTGAAGGAAGAATGTGTGAATGGCAACCCCCAAGAATGAACACCATGATCTCCAAGAGTGTCACATCGCACAAAAACAACACATAAATGTTTCCAACTAAATTCCTGTCTGTACTTAATTTGATATCTCCTTGATGTAGAAGTGGCAGACACATTATTCGGCTAACACCATAACTGCCAAAGTGGCTGTAAATCTGAGTTTGCTAAGGTTCGAAGGAAGTCACGATTTTTCAGTGACATCTCTGGGTAACCACCAGGTTAGTCCCAGATAATTCTCCCACGGAACCAATTTATACTGGTAATTGAAAGTCCAGAGGTTCTAGGATCTGAAAGGCATCATTCTTGGAAGTTGCCCACTCTACTTTTGCCCTTAATTGAAGAAAATTAACAATTGAAAAACTGGATCGCAATTGGGCACACAACACAGATTATAATTCTTTTATTAACTAAATCACAAATGCTTTGAATAAAAACTTAACTGTAATAACCATTTAAAACTCAATGATTTACTTTCTCTTATAGATGAGAGTCACTTTTCTTGTTTTCTTCTCTTGAACAGTGAGTGAGTCAAGGCCAAGGTCCTTAAACATAAGTGCATTCCTTTCACATCTTACTACTCTGCAAGTGAGAGTCCATCACTTCAATTCAGTTACTCTGAAAAATTGAGAAATGAACATGTAATGTGTCTATTTTATATGCATTAATAAGTTGATTTATCTTAAAAATTTGGAATTGTTTCAGATCTATAATATCTAAAAATAAAGTATTTAATCTTAAGTTTGCAAAGGTCACAGTTACAAGGCAGGCAGATCATTAGCCATTTTTGTGGCAGTAAGGGAAAGGGCAATGCCAAATGAGAGTAAAGATCACCAAGTCTGATCACTTTCATTTGCTGGGTTAGCTTAAGACAAACCAAGGGATGCTGATTTTGTAAAAGAAAAGATACTGCTCATAGAATTTAGAATATTATTCCATCACATTCACTTTACATCTATATCATTCATTTAATGCAAGTGAAACAAATATGTGTTTAGGTATAAATCAAATAGGAAATGGTCCCAAGGAGGGTACTTTGAACCTCACTCATGGACAAGGCAGACACACTGAGCATCATGCTGTTAGCTGTCAGCTCAATGATCCCACCATGCAGACATTTAAAGTTAACCGACAAATTCTGAACAGCTAAATATTAGTACAATTAAGGACATTTCAAAGATCATTATACATTTTATGTGCTATGAACAAAAACTGCTATATCTCCCCATCCAGTAGTTCAAAAAAAGTCATATCTTAAGGGAAATTAACAAAGAAAGTGGTACTCAAGGTTTTATACTGGTTTTTGACCATGGGGAAAAGGGGTTTCATTTCTCTATTCAACTAAAGAAGAATGACTCCACCATAGAAAAGGGAAGAACAAAAAATTAAAAAATATAGGACACCAGAATGAAAACATGAGCAAACCATGCCATAGTTCCACGCACCATTGTTTAATACCATTTTGTTTATTCCTACTAACTACAATATTTTTGAAGGGTCGTAATTAGTATAATGAAATGTGAATGTTTGTAATAAAGGCTGTGATACACAGCTACAAAAGTGGGATCATTCTGTGCCTCCTTATTGAACACAGCCTAAACATTGTTTTAAACTTAATCCATCTAGAGACATTCAGTGTGATTTTACTCTTATGCAAACATTAATTGAACTGTGGAATACAGCCTCTTGAGTTAATTCTGCACTTTTGATAGAAAGGTGAGCAGGTAGTCACAGATTTTAAAACAGTAAAATGGAAAGTAAACTATTTACATGATCAAGACATGACAGTAAATACTAAGCATATGAAGAAGTTTTTGACAAGGTAAAAGCACATTAAAGTGTAAATAGAACTAAATGAATACTTATAGCATTCAATATCTCTGACTTCTCTAACAAATGCATCTGTTTGAAATATTTAATAAAAAATTTAAATTGTTAGCCCAGAATCCCCCCAGCAAAAAGAAAAAAAACTGGAGTGGCCAAAATTTTTCTCTCTCTCTTTTTATTTATTTAAGGTACATGAATTAATGCACAGGTGGGTCCTTTGGCCTGGCTGGTGATCGGGGCCAATTGGTGCCTTCATGCCCAATCAAGGGCAATTGGGGCTGGCTGGCCAGGGGTAGGGACCACGGGAGGTTGGCTGGCCGGGGGATTGTAGGGAAAGGAAGAACCGCAAGAAGGTGCCTGTGGGGGCACACTGACCATCCAGCTGGCTAGGGGAAGGGACTGCAGGAGGTTGGCTGGCCATGGGAGATTGGCTGAGGGAGCACACTGACCATCAGGTGGCAGCTCCTACATTGAATGTTTGCCCCTTGATGGTCAGTGCATGTCATAGGGACTAGTTGACCAGTCATTCGGTTAACTGGTGGTAACAGTTACTTAGGTTTATATATATATATATATAAACACACACACACACACTAGAGGCCTGGTGCATGAAATTTGTGCATGAGGAGTGGAGGTGAATTCCTCAGCCTAGCCTGCACCATCTCCAATCTGAGACCTCTTGAAGGACAGCCTGTTTAAGCCTTACTTCTATCTGTCAGCCTGATCACCGCAAAACTACTCCCCTGCCAGCCTAATCCACACCTAACTTCTGCCCAGCTGGCCTGATTGCCCCTAACTAGCCTCCCCTGCTGACCTGGTCACCCTTAACTGTCCTCCCCTACAGGCCAGGTCACTTCTAACTGTTCTCCCCTGCAGGCCTGCCCACCCTCTCCCTCCAAATGCCCTCCCCTGCAGGCCTGGTCACCTCCAAATGCTCTTCCTTGCAGGCCTGGTCCCCCTCACTGTGCTCCTCTGCTAACCTGGTCACTCCCAACTGCCCTCCTCTGCTGGCCTAGTCACCCCTAACTGCCCAAAACTGCCCTCCCCTGCCAGCCATCTTGTGTCCACATGGGGGCAGCCATCTTATGCCTTGGAGTGATGGTCAATTTGCATATTACTCTTTTATTAGATAGGATTTTTAAAGGAAGGCAGGGAAGAGTTGGTGTTCGTTAGTTTTTAACACTTTTTTTGTTGATTTCCAGAGAGAGAGAAAGGAAGAGGGACAGAGAGATAGAAGCATCTATGAGAATGAAATATCATGAATCAGCTGCCTCCTGCACTGGGGATCAAGCCCACAACTTGAGCATGTATGGAACCAGTGACCTCCTGGTTCCTAGGTGGGCACTCAACTGCTGAGCCACACCCACTGTGCTCTTTCTCTTCTTTTAAATCCTCTCCCTAAAGGTTAGAACCAAGTTCCTTTATGAAAAAGCAGAGATATTAAGCTGCCATGGGTTAAATGCAACAAAATTACCAACACAAGCACTAAAGAAACTCTGTCAAGATTATAAAGATTTGTGCCAGATTATCTACATGTCACATAAAAACCACTTTACAGTAACTGTCACTACACCAGAAAGGTGTTTTTTAAAAACCAAGTTTCTCTTTGCTGTAGCAGTATTAATGGAGAGCTAATGGGTGACACCTACAGCTTTTATATGACTAGTGGTGCAATTTTAACAGAATAGATTTAAGTTTTATAAATCAAGACATGCAAACCTTTATGTTTTGACAGAGTCCCTTTTATTTAAAAAGCTGTATTTCCAAGAAGCAATTTTATTTATTTTCAATGTCCATATTTTAACCAATCTATAATTGTATGTGCTTTTTATACTTACCATCATTCATCATTCCTTTCGATTCTTTAAATGCTAAGAATTAGTAACAAGCCAAGCAAGCAATTAGAAAGGTTCCACAATTAAAAATCATTTCTAAATAAACAACTAGGTAGTAATATCATTCCAACTATTATACAAATTAATATATATACAAATTAATCTTAATTAAGGCATTTGATTGCAATGCCTTTCTGTGGGTCATACTCATATCCCCCCACAGAGGAAATAGTCAGTTGAGAAAATAAATCTAGATTTAGAGAGAAAGTGAAATGTTTTGGGCTCACTCCATGGTGAGAGACTGTATCTTCCTAAAATTTATAAACCAGAAATTATAACTAATTGAAATCCTTCTATATTGGGGGTGCTACAGCATTTCATATTGGCCAATATAAGAAAGCAGTAGTCCCCTCACCCAATATCACTTGTCTAATGCATGCAACTACTTGGGAGACACAGAGCAGTGCATTTTTCTCAGAGGTGAGAAAGTTACAAAATAATACTCTTAATTCTTGATTAATAATCAAAAAAGAGAGGTCAAAGAAGAAAAAAAAAAGCTCTGGATTTTTCCCAAAGCATAGACAAAACTGCTTTGGGGACCAGTTCAAATTATGATCTGGTAACGAATCAAGAAAAATATACAAATGTGTAATAATCACATACCATTAAGGGGTTCCTCTACAGCTTTCTGAAAAATATGTAAAATACATTTATATAAAAATAGAATCTACTTTATGTTCTTCATACTGAAATTTATATATGCTAACATTTAAACTATATAGTAAACAGTGAATCCTATGGTCTGAAAGCAAGGCAATAAAGGTTAAAAAGCAAAGCTTGCCAAATCTCACTAATAGTTTAATAATAACTTTTATTCTCAACATTCTTTTTCTGTGCAGAATTTCCCACCCCATCTGGTCTCTATTCAAGAAATCCTAACTTCTTGAAAAACGTATTAAAGCACAAAATAAAGAGCAACATAATAAATAATATAGTTAAACAAGAGATGAGAGTAAAACAATCATTTGTAAGTCATGCAAAGAAATTGTGTTAGGATTTAAGGGTCTAGTGAATGGGTAATCTCTAACAGAGGCACAAGAAAAACTGCTGTGTGTTTGTGACCATGTAGCTAGGCACCCGTCTCAGAATAAACCCACGGGGTAGAGCACCCCTGCTCCCCCTTGCCTTTCAGGCATGTCTGTTGAGGATTGTCAGAATTAACAGCATATGCAAACCCCACTTCCTGCCACACAAGAGTCTCACCTGTGGCATTGCAGGTACAGCTATCATTAAATCCTTTATGGGAAGATGAGTACAATACAGTCCTTTCCAGGTATTATTTGTGTAAAGTAGCTTTTGTGCCTGTCACCATGATGAATCTCTCTTTATAAAGTTTTTCTTTTAACCCATCACATTTATTTCTCTCAGTTTATCTCTTAAATTGACTCCTTTTCTTGGAATTTTCCCAGATAGCTTAATAAGATAGCCAAAATGTAGTGAAAATGACAATACAGTGTGGAGGAAGGAAAATGCTTATAAAATGAGGGACATGAATAATAATTCAGAACAGATACTTTAAAGCAACATTTACATTTATTTTATATATTATTTTAAGTAAAATCAATTTAATATAAATTTATCCCTCATTTTAAACCTGAAATTCTGTTTTGCATATGTACATTAAATTAATCCAACAGGTAAGGCGATATACTGATGTTAGCTTTCCTTCAGCAGACACAATGATCATTATTCTTACACATAAACTTTTCAGTACTGGGTATAAGAAGTCTGCATTATGACAAGGAATCACTTATTCTATCCCATTGTTACTAAATGAACCAACATAGGTTTTAAAATAGAATTGAGTTCAATTATGCAGAAGTTATTAAATGACTTCAAAGTTCTCTTAATTTTGTTACACTAAACAGACAACAGAAGAGTTCAAGACCTCAGTTACCATTCTTCATTTGAAACAATCAAGTGATCAGACCCAATTCATTTAAGAAATTTTAACTTACCCTAGGAGGCTGTATAGTCCTCTGATTGGAAGCTGATAAAATTAAAACATAAGAAAACAATTAATATATAAATGAAAAAAATTAAGCCAATATACTATTTAGTATATCGGAATCAGCCAATAGATGATTCTCTCTGATCATTGATGTTTCTCTCTCTTGTTCTTCCTTCATTTCTAATATCAATAAAAAATATTTCAAAAATACAGAATGTTCTGAATTATACAAATTGACAGATTAAAATGGTGCAAATAATCCACTTGTATCAAATAATAAACATACCCATTTGCTCACTTACATATACCATATCTCCCCCACTTTGTGGGGTAAAAATGCTGTCATCTACTCACCCCACTGTGGACTCAACATCCTCCCTAATAAGTGGGCAGAATGAGACAGTGACCAATCTCTGCCTCTGCTCCATCACCCACCCTTAGCTCACTGCTCTTGTTACTTGTGGCCTATTTTTTTTCCTTTCTTTCATCTTTCCAGTTTTCAAAGCTCCAAGTAGGTAACAAATGAAAGAAAATATTCAGGTCCCTCTGAGTTTAAAGAGTTACTTTAGAAGGTTAGTTTCATCTACAGCCAAGATCTTCTCTGTGCTGCTTCTTAGCTTACCCTTCACTACTTCTGAATAGGTTAGTTAATGAAGATAAAGTAATACAGGGCATGAAGAATGCGACAAAGGAAAAAGAACTACTCTAGGCACATAGAGAAGAGAGAACTGCCTTACAAAATCCAAATGATGAGTACTCAGAGCAGCTAAAACCAGTCCTAAATATAGAATCAGAGTCCTGCAGATACAAAAGCCTTAACCAGCTACATCCTGTGAATGACTCTGTAGGAGGAGGATGCTACCAGTTACAGCAGTCAACCCCACTGCTCACTGAATTGGATACAATACTGGATTTGCTTATTAGTAGGTTAACACAGGCCCAAGAACTGCTCTAGTTTTCTATGCTATTTATTTACTATCTTTCTTCCAAGGTAATTCCCAAAACTGATGGGAAATGCAGATGAGTGAAACCTAACTCAAGGGCAACCACTCTCTAGATGGACCAGAAAGGGATAAGGCTCTGGAACAAGGAAAATGACTGCTGACTGGCCTGGGAAGTTTCTTCTTCCCCTGAAATCTGAAGGGAGAATATCAGATAAAGAGTGGAAATTTGGCAATGGTAAAGGAAGGTGACAAGAAAAGTAAGCAAGGAGAAGCTCAAAGCTTACAACTCTAGGTAAGAAAAGCTATCAGTGAAAAGACAAATAGGGTGAAGAATAAGAACCAGAAAGGAGAGGATGAGCTAGTTGGCTAGCAGGTAAAGAACCACAAAGAGAGGAAGCAAGTAACCGTAACTAGCAGAAGGGCTTACTGACTCTTGTTCCCGAGAGGGCAGTATGATGGTTCAGTCCTTAGAGACATACTGGATCCTTCCACTTCCTGAACAGCCTACTGTTCCACTCTCTGTGAGGCCACTTACGTATCATCTCCTATGAGATTCCCATCACTGTTACTGTCATTTTAAATAAAGCTCCCTCACTGGAGGTACACAGAAAGTGGTTTGGTCCTTGCAACCAACCAAGAAGAAAACCTATTTTTATAGTACTCTGGAAAAAATTGGGTTTGGCAATATTAGTGAATTCACATTTAGCAACTTTCCAAATGGACCAAGCAGAATTACAGAACTTTATTAGGCCCATCAAGGTCACATATATATAACTCACTTCAACTAAGCCATGTCCTCTATGCAAGAAAATTACTGATTGATAAAGTGAAGGGTTGGAGATCAGATTTTAGAGTTATATTTTTGAGCTCAGAAATTTATGCACCAAAATTAGTAATAAGAACTGCCAAGCTGTTCCTTTCTATCCTAATCACATATAAAGAATAGTTTATGAGTTCCAATTCTCAGGCACGAGGAACATCAGCTTTGCCAAGACCATTCTGAAAAAAAAAAAGGGGGAGGCGGGGAGAAGATCTATAAAGAACGGTCATTCAAAGGGACACAGTCAGCTGTGGAACCTCTAATATAATAAAACCAAACAGCACAGAAGTTAATTTTGCCTGAGTTAATCCTCTTCAATAAGCATCTGACCTATGTAACAGAAGAATGACTGTAATGTATCTGCAGCCACCATAGGCCTAAGGCATCAATAGCCACATCTACATCACTATAAAACCATAAAGCCTTAAGCGTTTCATATGAGCTCACTTGCAATGTTTTGACTTATTATTCTCTCCTGAAACACTTGACACATGCCATAAATATAATTATAGTTTGTGAATTTTCAAAAATACTTTTTCTATTGATACCAGAATTCACCTAACCTCCACAATGGACATGACAATTTCACTGAAATTTTTATATATCTCGCTCTCTATTCCATGTCATTCTAAAATATCTGAGGTGTGGTTAATATGGTTTCTGAATGCTACTAGGTTGATTTGTATCAAAATATGATTATAGTCCTTATACTGGTAATGGCTTTAAAAACTTAACAAGTATATAAACACCCTATATGAATAACAAGCCTAACTTTTAATCTTCTATATGCTCTCATATTATAATTGTTTCCAGTGCCTAATTTAATTTTGTAAAGTTTAAATGCTTCCATGAAAAAGAATCCAACACAGCTAAAGAAGAAGACCAGAGAAAAGGAAAGTTAAAATCTTACTCCTTGCCGAAACTGGTTTGGCTCAGTGGATAGAGCGTCGGCCTGTGGACTGAAAGGTCCCAGGTTCGATTCCGGTCAAGGGCATGTACCTGGGTTGCGGGCATATCCCCAGTAGGGGACGTGCAAGAGGCAGCTGATCGATGTCTCTCTCTCATTGATGTTTCTAACTCTCTATCCCTTTCCCTTCCTCTCTGTAAAAAATCAATAAAATATATTTAAAAAAAATCTTACTCCTTAAAGTAACAGGTAAGGGTACAAATTTAAACTTGGAAATAATGTAAATGATCTAAGTTAAACTTCTCATAGGAACATTAACTTAATATAAAAAGATAGCTTAGATTTTTTAAAAACTATCTAAGGATTTTATTGCATTTAAGTTGAGACACATTCATTAGGCTTTTCAAAAACAGAGCATTTCCAAGGAGCAAAAGTTTTTCTGGAAATGAGTGCTATTTTTACTTCCCGTTTCAAATGCTCAAATTTGCAACCTTAATGTTACACATACTCAGCTTCACAGACTCTATAAGAAACACGCATCCATTTTTCTAGTCTACAGCAGCATCTACAGAGAGCAACGTTCCTTTGCTCTTCTTGCCCTTCAACTGAAGGCAGGTTGATGTGAAAAGGTAATTTAGAATATTCTTACCATATCAATAAAATGGGTTAAGTTCTTAATTTATACATGGAGTATTTAAGTATGATAGATATAAAATAACCTGGTGACTTTTCTTAATCTCCCTTTGCTTTTCACGTGAGAACAGTACGTTTGTAATTTTATGGTTTCATAGGCTTTTTAGGGATGTTGGCAATGGAGAAGGGGGGAGATCAAGGTCAAGGGGGTGGCAGCTGGACAATGCCTGTCTCCACTTAAGTCAGCATCTCTGAACTTATTGGCTATTGTACTGCACATCCTTCTTTGTTAGACTTGAAAGGCATGGGGGTATGGTAATAAAAGGGAGGACAAACCAGATAATGAAGGGAAAAATAACAAAGATCTGACCATCAGTGACTGACATCTAGTACTACATAATGCTGTATGGATACTGTAGCTCACATACTGTTCTCAGGCATTCATAGGGAGCAACATAATCAGCAGTTCCATTTTCCAGAACCAGACAAATGGTGATTAGAAGGAAGATTCAACAAAAATAGAATATGTACCGACATTCATAATATGATGCTCATGATAGCTACCGAATGAATGCATTCTACTTTATAATTGTATTTTAGGAATTTATGAGGCATGAACTGAGAAAATTTCAGTGACAAAATCACCAAAACTTTATGAACATATAAACTTAAGATAGGTAAATTCTGGTTAAGTACTGTGTTTTAATTGTTTAATAAGCATTTATTAAAGAGAGACAAAGAATATATAACAGAATTGAACTCTATGACCAGTCAGCAAAAGCTGAAGTTTAAAAATAAAGATAAAATTTCTTTGAAAGAACTATGCAAGTCATATGGAAAATTATTTTACTATTTGAATTTATTTAACTCAAAAATTACTTGAATTGAGTAATTCAAGTTTTATATGATTATTTATAAACACATAAGTTATACCTAAAGTAAAGTACAAAGACTAATTTTTTACTTCATTAATTTGTAACTTTTGAGTATTTTGATAAATGTTTAAGAGTTTGCTTTACTTCATAAATTTAGAGTTAAAAAAACACTAGGAAAAAACAGATTGTAGAGAAAATCTTTAGGCACTCACTATTAAAAGCACATACCTCATTTTATATGTATTAAAAATAACTTATACAATCTGGATGGTGTGGCTCAGTGGTTGAGCTTTTACCTATGAAGTAGGAGGTCACAGTTTGATTCTGGGTCAGAACATATGCCTGGGTTGCTGGCTTAACCCCCAGTGGGGGCCATGCAGTAGTCAGCCAAGCCAATCAATGATTCTCTTTCATCATTGATGTTTCTGTCTCTCTCTACCTGTCCCTTCCTCTGAAATCAATAAAAATATATTTTAAAAAATAACATACAAAAATCTATATATGGAAAATTGGCAGATTAAATACAAAGTTTAGAAACAATAAGTTGATTCCACAGATAATAATTGATTTTAAAAATAACAGAAGCCTAAATTTAAAACACAATATTTTTATTATAGCATAATACTTTTAACTAAAAATATTTCAAAATCAATTATCAGAGGACACTTCTCTTTAATTAGCAAGAATGACAGATTTTGAATTTCAATTCCTATCCACTTCTGGGCATCAAGGCCTATAACCAGTCCAGTATGCAAGAAAAGCAATGAGAAGTAGGTCTCTGTGAAAGAGCTCTATCTCACAAACAATGGCCAATTCAAAACCCTCTTCTATTTATTAAAATCAATTCTCAACCAGTTCTTCTTTTCCATAGCATTAAAAAGCTTATGCACTGAAAACATACAGCCATTTTCTTTTAAACTAGTCTATAACCTAAACTTCTCAAAATCTCATTATTTCTACCGTTTTCATTAGTTTGCAATACATTTCTTTGATCCTCAGCTGTAAGAACCAACCAAAAACATTTTCCAAATAATAGTATATTTGAAATTCTTGGCATAGACTAATAAAAATGAAAGCTGACTTACCAACAAATTTCATATAAACTAATCCAAGTAATTCTGCTAAAGCTATAATACCCAAACCTGAAATCAGAAGAGGACCATGCATTGGGGTGCACTCTGCAAAAACAAATAAAATTTTATATTAGAAATTCACATGAAATACCTGAACTTCTTAAAAGAAACAATAACAGTAGTAAAATTAAGTTTTAGGGAGAGTAATTATTTTTCTCATCATCAAGAAACAAAAATTACCTACATTATTAACTCAGTCAATGAAATGATTCCAAATTACTAAAATAGAAAAAAAGCCTTGTTGGCATAGCATATACCTTATCACATCAATACTAACTGGAAATAGTTTGTGAAGCCTAAGCAATCCATCCAATGTTTATTTTAAAAGCTCGTCCATGAATATAGGAAGGGCAGTTTGGTCACTAAACAAACAGCCCATAAGCTATATACAGCCAATAGAAAAACACTAATCTCAGTGGGGACAAAATGGTAGTGAAAAATGAAAGAAGCTCACAACACTAAATGCTGACAAGAATATAGAGCAACAGACATGTGCATTCATTGCTGGTGGGAACACAAAATCGTAATTTACTGCAAAACTAGATATATTCTTAACATGCAATCTAGCAATTGCACTCATTAGTATTTTCCCAAATGAAGATGAAAAGACATGTCCACCCAAAAACATGCATTTCTATAGTGTGGGTCTAGTTCTGTGATTTTATAACAAATCAATACCTTTCCCATTTACTGAAAGCAACCAAGATGTCCCTCAATAGGTGAATGGAAAAACAAACTATCATCCATTCAAACCATGGAATATTATTCAGTGATAAAAAGGAGTGAGTTATTAAGCCAAACAAAGTCATGGAGGAACCTTAAATGCACACTAAGTAAAAGAAGCCAATTTGAAAAAGCTAGATATTTATTATATGATTCCAAGCTTAAGACATTTTGGAAAATGCAAAACTATGGAGATGTTGACAGTGGAGGAGACTGTGAGTAGATAGAATAAAGGGGTAAAAGATCAATGGTTGCCAGGCGTTTCTGAATAGGGAGGATGAATGGGAAGAAGAGCACAGAGGATTTTTAGGGCAAGTAAACTTTTCTAATAATATTCTATGACTATGATCCATGTCATTATCTATCTATCTATCTATCTATCTATCTATCTATCTATCTATCTATTTATCATCTATCTATCTACCAAAGCCTAAGCAACCCTTACAACCAAATATCCGGAATGATGGGCACTGACCCAGACCTTGCTGCTGGGGCCCTGACAACCATGAATCTGGTTCACCCATATCCCGAACCCAGACAGGAGGGAGGAGGGAGACTGATTCCTCACAGAATTGACTATTGGTTAGCTGGATGCTGGGGCCAACCTCCTGTGGTCCCTACCCCAAGCCAACTTCCCCCTCACCCCATCGCCTCCAACTGCTGGCCAGGCCACAGGATCCCATCTGTGTATGAGTTCATGCACTAGACCTCTAGTACATTTATAAAAATCATAGAGTGTACAACACCAAGATAAACCCTAATATAAACTATACACTTTGGGTGATAATGCTGTGTCAATGTAACAAATGAACTGAGATGCTGACAGTGGAGGAGGCTGTGAGTAGATGGGTAGAATGGAACTCTATTTCCACTCAATTTTTCCATGAACCTAAAATGCTCTAAAAAATAAAGTCTATATATTTAAAAAAATAAGAAAAACAAAGAAAAGGGAAGAGAAAAAGAGCTCTATGAGATATCACTGGCAAGAGAGAAATTGCTTGAAGAAGATTGTGACCCTTACCTGACACACAGAGGCTTAATCCGACCACAGAGAGCACAAAGCCCAGCACCTGAAGGATCAATATGGTGATGCTGAAGGAGGACATCCCAATAGCTGGAGCTTCAAGGAAAAAGCATGTTGCGAGTGTTTAAGAAGCAATAACTTCCACTTGTATTTCGTACAGTCAAGGTCAATATCCTAGGACCACAGACTGACTCTGGAGCTCCTTGTCAGAGGGTGGCTGCTTTCCCAGTGACCTACACCATTTATCTCCACTCCCAGAGTCACCTCCACATTCACATCCTCAGCAGCCTTTCATTTCTGCAGGAAGCTAGGCTGGATTGGAAGTTTTTACCCCAGATCTTAGAACAATGCTGCTTTTACCACACGTGAGTATTTTACAATAGGAGTGGCTACTAGCAGGGCTTCAGCACAAAATCACTCTGGTGGAGAACCACTGTGTAAACATTAGACATAACCCCTAATTGTGTTTTAGAACAAATTAATACCATGTTAATATATAGCAACCCAGAAATAACCTCTCATACCAAGAGTTATATGTACAAATGGAAAAAATTGATTCTTTAATAATAAAAATATTTGATGATTTAATCCCAAAATGCATGAAAATTGTTACCTATTGTAAGTTGGATAGCTCTATCATTTTTAAAAACTACAATGTTAAGATTTGCAATAACTTTATTATTTATAACCCTATTTTGTATAACTAGATTTTTTAAAGAGAGTTTTAGCAAAATAAGAGAACGAGAATGTTAATATCTATTTATAACTTCAATAACTGAAATAAGAATAAGAAGATCATTATTAAGAAATTATAAAGCATAATTTTAAAAATCCAATATTGGCATTAATATCTCTCTGAAAATCACTTTTTTTACAAAATAAATACCTTGATAACTTAACATAACATTAAAATTAATCCATATAGGGAAAAAATTTAACTAAGAATAGCTTTTATTGTATTATAAAAACCTAACTCTTATTGTATTATATAAAACCATACAAAAATATTTTAATCAAAATGTTGCTTTTTAAATGAAAAAAAAAAACATAATCACGCTAAAACGACAAATACTTACCTATCATAAACACAGAGTACTGAAGTAGTATTAATATTATTGTAGGAACTACAATTAAACCAAGTCCACTGGCCCTCTTTGTTGAATATTCACCTGTTGATAAATAAAACTAACATTTAAAATATTTTCCTACTTCTTACTCTATCAAAAGTTAAAGTACTCAATTTATTAAATGTATTCATCTCAATACTACGCTTATAAATTGCAAAATGTTTAAAAATAAACTCGTACCCTAAAACCTCACACAAAATAAGTGACATTTTTTTAAGACCAAACTGAAGACATCTAAGTCTCAACAAGTCAAAACCTTCCATTGGCTTCGCCTCCTTCTGACTACCTTGGAGACTCTTACCAATCCCTTTATTTGCTATATTCAATCTGTCCCAAAATCAAAATAACTATTCTTTGTAGCTGTCTACTTAATTCATTTTTCTCCTCTCCACACCCTCAATAACTCCATTACAAAAAGAGCTGCCAAATTTCTTTTCCTAAATATTGCACCCACATTGTATTCTGTTAATAAAATGCTTTCTACCATCTACATTTCGAGTCCTAGCCTATCCCGGCTGTTTTTTTCATGTGCTTCATACTTATTCCCCAATCCCATTCCCAACTTCCAAAGGCAAATGTAATTTAAGATTTATTTGTTCCCCATGTTCATTCCCACTTCCATGTCTTGCCTGATGAAGTTTGCCTTTGTAGTGGGTTAAATGGTGGCTCTAAAGATCTACCTACCTCCTAATTCCTGGAATCTGTGAATTAGGATGAGCATTACATTATACAGCAAAATATATGAAAAAAATTATGATCTTGAAAGAAGGGACTTATCCTAGATTAACGAGGTGGGACCTAAATTCAATAAGTGTCTTTGGAAGAGAGAAGCAGAAAGAGTTTTAACACAGTGGAAATTGGAGTTATGCTGCCAGAAGCCAAGGAATTGCAGATTGCTAGCAAACACCAGAATATGAAATCAGCAAGGAATGGATTCTCCCCAAGAGTCTTGGGAGGGAATATAGTTATGATGACATCTTTATTTGAGACATAAGGTTTTCAGAACTGGGAGAATTGCTATTGTTTTGTAACACCCAGTTTGCGGTATTTGGTTACAGCAGCTCCACCCCCAACCATGTTCTCAACCTCATCAGCCCTGATTTCCTCATAGTAAATGCACATCTTACCTGGGACAAAGAGGATGGCTCCAACAATGATAAATGTAGTGAGCACTAGTCCAGCCACAAATAAAAGAATGGTTTTCTCCTTCGTAACACTGGCATTATATTTCAGTGCTTGAAAGAAATAAAACACACACACACAAAATAAATTCCATGAACTAAGTCTCAAGAAGTGAAGCCATTTCTGTAACTTAAAAAGTGCAGGGATAAACTGATAACTTCCTACAATCTATCTAATAACCTTTGAGGAATAACTCTAGTATATCATGTCAAGCCCCCTCAAATATTTTTTATAAATCAGTCAATGATTAAACAGTGTCATGGCAGTATAAATATGGGTGCTGAATTTATGGGAAATACTTTCATTCCCCTATACTTTAAAGATAAAGTCATATATACCATGCTTACTCAATTCGGGCATTATTAACATTTAGGGCCAGGTAAGTCTTTATGGCAGAAGGGGGCTGCTTTGTACATTTAGAAGATTTAGTAGCATTCTTGCCTCCCTCCAAACTGCACACCAGTAACAGCCCCAATTGTACCAATCAATTGTGAAATGTCCCTTGAGGAGTAAAACTGCCTCAGTCTTACAACTAATATAGAAAATGCTGATGGGAAATAACTGGTTAATTGATAATGCTGAGAAAAAGAGAACTTTGTTCCATCTTACATAAAATGATAAACATCTGGAAATCTAGAAATTTTTTTGGAAAAAATAGAATAAAATTGGATAAATAACACCCTTTTCATATCAGGAGGGGAGAAAAGAGAATGCTTAAATTGTTCAACTAAAATCTATATTTACTAGAGGTCTGGTACATGAAATTCATGTGCACTGAACACCAGGGGGCAGATGCTCATCACAGGAGCTGCCCCAGCCCACAGCAGTGGGGGGCAAGGCTGGCAAGAGGGCAGCACCAGGCCAGCCAAGGCAGGTTCCAGCAAGGGCTCTCCGATCACCTGACCAGTTACCCTGTGATCTTTTGACCTCATGGGGGCAGTCATCTTGTGTGTTGGAGTGATGGTCAATCTGCATATTACTCTTTTATTAGATAGGATAGAGGCCTGGTTCATGGGTGGGGGCCAGCTGGTTTGCCCTGAAGGGTGTCCTGGATCAGGGACAGGTTCCCTAGGCCTGGCTGACAATCAGGGCCAATCTGCAGGGTAACCAGTCAGGTGATTGGAGGGTCCTCGCTGGAACCTGCCTTGGCTGGCCTGGTGCTGCCCTCTTGCCAGCCTTGCCCCCCACAGGCTTGATCACCCATAACTGCCCTCCTCTGCAGGCCTGGGTCCCTCCCAACTGCCCTCCCCTGCTGGCCTGATCATCCACACTGTCCTCACTTGTAGGCCTGGTCCCTGTCAACTGCCCTCCCTTGTTGGCTATCTTGTAGTGGCCATCTTGTGGCCACATGGAGGCAGGATCTTTTGACCACATGGGGGCAGTCATCTTGTGTTGGAGTGATGGTCAATCTGCATATTACTCTTTTATTAGATAGGATAAGGCCTGGTGCATGGGTGGGGGCCAGCTGGTTTGCCCTGAAGGGTGTCCTGGATCAGGGTGGGTGTTCTCTTGGGGCATGGGTTCTGGGTGAGAGGTCTGTGGTGGTTTGCAGGCCGGCTATGCCTCCCAGTGATCCAAGTGGAGGTCCTGATATTTGGGATTTATTTATCTTCTACAACTGAAACTTTGTAGCCTGGAGCAGAGCCAAGCCTTCTGCAGGCACAGCCATTGAAACTTTGTTGCCTTAAGCAGAGCCTGTATGTGTGGAATGCTTGGCTTCCTCTATTACCAGGGGCAACCCAAGTCTCACTCCGTGGTGGCAGCCATTGA
Organism: Lasiurus cinereus; assembly: GCA_011751065.1. Taxonomy (NCBI): domain Eukaryota; kingdom Metazoa; phylum Chordata; class Mammalia; order Chiroptera; family Vespertilionidae; genus Lasiurus; species Lasiurus cinereus. The sequence continues at coordinate 13,356,820 of JAAGEH010000286.1, read as the reverse complement.
AAGTTTATTGCTTTAAGCAGAGGCCTGGGCTATCCAGGATTTGTGGAAAGCCTGGCTTCCTCCATTGCCACATTGCCAGGGGCAACCCAAGCCTCCCTCCTGCTCTCTCTGTGGTCATAGCCATCTTGGTTGGGTTAATTTGCATACTCTGATTGGCTGGTGAGCGTGGCTGAGGGCGTGGCTTGTGGGTATAGTAGAGGTATGGTCAATTTGCATATTACTCTTTTGTTAGATACGATAAAAGGCTAAGCGACAGTCCCACTGTCCAGTAGCTATGATGCACACTCACCATCAGAGGGAAGATGCTTAACTCAGGAGCTGCCGAGCTGTGGTCACTTAGCAGCAGCAGTTCTAGGGTGACACACCCAGAACCAGAGAGGAGGGAGCTCAATTCTTCACAATTCCTCTCACATTCTGGGACCCCTTGGAGGATGTCAGAGAGCCAGTTTTGGCCTGATCCCCACATGCCAGGCCAAGGATCCCCACCTGTCAGAGGGACCCTGCTCACTCCACAGATGCCCTTCAAGCAGTAGTGCTGGCTCAGGTGTGGCCAGCAGGGAGGGAATGCAGGAGGTTGGCTCCAGGGCATGTCTGACCCATCTGGCCCCATTCCACCCCTCCAGCAACCAATTGGGACTGCCTGCATTAATCCTTGCACCAAAGGGATTAATCAATTTATTTTGATGTGCAAGAATCCATGTACTAGGATACTAGTAATTTCATAAAAATAAACTATAGATACTCAATAGGACTCATTTTAACTCTACTGTCAAGAGGAAATAATAATGTAATGGATAAGCCTAAAAACATTATTTCTTTTACTATATTTTCATCTTAGGGGTTTTGTTTTGGTTAATATTAAAATTAGCTTTGTAACAAAGAAGTTGTTAAAAGTAACCTCAAAGCAGACAGAGTAGCAGAGAAAAACAGTGCATGACTGAAATTCTGTTTTATCATCTAGGCCATTAATCAATATCTTAAGGGAGCAATTAAAAAAAAATGTTATATTTAGCATTAAATTTACTTCCACTAAAATGAAAAACAGATTAAATATAGTAAGAACAACAAGAACTCCTAACTGACTATAATAAAATCTATTTTTAAGGTATTATAACTTAGGGTTGTATAATAAACTATAGTTAACATATTTCAGGTATAATAGAAGACATAAAAATCACTACTTACTCATACCTTAGATTGCAAACTTCTACCTTATTCTCATTAGTGAGGTGTTGGGGGCAAGGGAAGGGAGATGGAGAGGTAATCAATCATCAATCCTGAAGCTGAGTAACTGAAATCCACATTAATCAGCAAAGAGTGAAAAACAATATGGCAAAATTCCCCAAGCTTTCATTTGATCCATCCAGGCTTGGAACTTACCCCTCAATTACCTAAGTCTTGACTCAGCATGGCTCTGCCTTCATATAGGGCACAGATTCCCAGATTCCCTATTTTTAGCACTGATGAAAGCACTGGTATGTATAAAATTCATTGTATAGCTTATAAAAGGCACAGACACAGACAGAAAAATAAACTTCCTTTAGACATATGTCAAGTTTTCCATTTAATTCAATGCATATTGTTATGTAATAGAGTTTGAAAGTTCTACAAAAGGGTTATGAAACAGAAGCTGTTTCAAATATACTTCACAATTAATCAAACATTCAAAAAACACACTTCCAGGCTTAACTGAATTCATAAAAGAACTACTAAGATCAAGGAGCAAGAATTCAGTTTTAGTGTACAGTAGAAATTCATGCAAAAAAAGCTGACTTAATAAGAGTTTGATTCCATATAAAATTCAACCTCTTCAAGCTTAGAAGAGTTTTAGGAGAAAAATAATACCAACAATAGCAACAAAAATAAAACACCATAAAATACTACATTGACAGTATTTTACCATAGAACAACCTTTTCAAGACCTTTGCATATAAATATTGGAGGTAGCTTTAGTTTCTGTTGATTGGTTCAACTATTTACTACCTCCAACCCTCCCTTAAATTAGGCAACTACATTTTTATATATATTTTATTGATTTTTTACAGAGAGGAAGGGAGAGAGATAGAGAGTTAGAAACATCAATTAGAGAGAAACATTGATCAGCTGCCTCCTGCACCTGCGGGGGACCCCCCCCACACCCCCCGCTGGGATGTGCCCATAACCATGGTATATGCCCCAGACTGGAATCAAACCTGGGAACCTTTCGGTGTGCAGGCCAAAGCTCTATCCTCGGAGCCAAACTGGTTTCGGCAGGCAACTATTTTGTTGTTGTTGTTTTTATTAATCCTCACCCAAGGATATTTCCCCATTGATTGTTAGAGCATGTGAAAGAGACGGGGACAGACACAGAGAGAGAAACATGGAATGAAAGAGACATATGGATTGGCTGCCTCTCACATGTACCTCCCCAGGGCCAGGGATAGAGCTTGCAACCAAGGTATGTGCCCTTGACCAGAATAGAACCCAAGACCTTTCAGCCTGTGGCTTGATGCTCTCTATCCACTGAGCCAAACTGATTATGGCTAAGCAACTATTTCTTTATTATTATTATTATTATTATTATTATTATTATTTCTTTTTATTGATTTCAGAGAGAAAGAGAGACATAAAAACATCAATGATAAGAGGGAATCATTGATTGACTACCTCCTACACATTGGACCAAGCCCGCAACCCAGGCATGTACCCTTGACCAGAATTGAACCTGGGACCCTTCAGTATGAAAGCTGATGCTCTATCCATTCAGCCAAACTGGCTAGGGGCTAAGCAACTATTTCTAACAAATATGTAAGTGAAGTCTACTTAATTAATCACAGGCAATGAAAGAGGATCCATCTCCATGTTTTGTTCAGGTAAACTTTTAAAAAGAGTTTCTTTTGACTCATTTTCTTTGCCACATTTTAGCACATCTGACAGAAAGTGGGGAGAAGGTATTTTGTAGTCCAGTTGTCAATTTTTTTCAGTGTAGCCAAAGGCTTTGCAATCTGATATAGATGCTATAGAACTTAGTAGTCACAAGTATTCTTTTTTGGTGATCTTTATTTGTCCTTTTAACAGGTAGATTATCTTTATTTATCAAATCTATAAAAATTTTAAATTCAAACAAAAAAATTCAAGTAACTCCACAAACACTTAGCATTAAGATAAAGCTAATCGAATGTGTCCTTAGTGGGCTCTTATCAAACTTCCCGGTATGATTTCTGGCAAGACAATCTATGTAATTTTAAAATATGTATAGTACTTTAAAAGATTCCCCTCAACTAAAATCACTGAATTCAATACACAAAATAAAATATAAGAAATAACAGTAATTATTCTTTTTAAATACTTTTTAAGCATTGTCTTTGATTTACAACAAAATTTAGAGGGAGGTTTAGGGTACCCCCCTAAACTCTCTGCCCCACACATGCACATCTCTCCCCATTATCAATATCACCCACCAAAATGATGCAATTTTTATCAATGGGGACCTACAATGAGACATCATAATTACTCAAAGTCCATAGGATGCCTTAAGGGTTGTATATTCTATGGGCTTGCACAAATGCAAACTGACATCATTTTAATACATTTACTGTAGTAAATGTCCTCTGGCTCTGCCTATGCACCCTGCTTGCACCCACTTCTAGGAATGACTAATTTTTTTCAATGATTCCACAGTTTTGCCTCTTCCAGAATGTCTTGTAGTTGGAAACATACAGTGTGTAGCCTTTTCAGGTTGGGAATATGCATGTGATAGCTCATTTCTTTTTATCTGGATGTATCCCAGTGCATGTTGCCACTCACCTACTGAAATTCATCTCGGTTGCTTCTAAGTTATGGCAATCATGTTGAAGCTGCTATAACTATCCATGTGCAGGTTTCTATGTGGACATAAATTTTCCATTCCTTAGGATAAATACCAATGAGCACAATTGTGGGAACATCATGTAAAATATAATTTTGTAAGAAACTGCCAAACTGTCTTCCAGAGTGGTTGTACCATTTTGCATTCCCACCAGCAATGTACAAAGCTTCTTTTGCTCCACATGTTGTCAGTGTTTACATTTTTTAAGCAAAAGTTATAACCTTAGTACTACCTGACACAGGAAAACCAAAATCATTGGGAGACAAAATTAGATTTTTGTGAAAAACTTAAGAATTCTACAGTTTTCCTCTTATACAACCTATAAAATTATTAAATCTAGCCAGCCGTATCTCAGAATGCATTAGGTTGTGTCCTTCATTTATTCTACAAATATTTACTATGTAGTTACAATATACCATGCATTTTTATTAGTCCATCTCAACCAAATCAAGTAGATTACTTTATTCAAGAATTGATTAAACACCTACTATGTGCTGATCATTATTCCAAGAGCTACCTCAAGACCCTAAGTTCCAATGTGTGAGTGAGTGCCTATGTTTGGGGCAGGGAAGGAGTGAATGACTGAAAGTGTTATTCCCAGATCTTCCACAGTTAAATAAAAGGTATGGGATTGCTCTAGACTAAGAAAGTCCCCGTATGTAATCTTTCAAGTTCATAGATCGAAGAAATGGCATATCCCTCTAGTCACTTGAAGATACAGCAAATGTTAGAAACAGATACTCCAGTAATAATTCTCATTTCCTTGTCACTGATATAAAGCACATAAAAGACAGAATGCATGTTGTACTTGATGAAATCTAGTGCAATTAGCAGGTCAATTTGAAGATCAAATGATAACTATCATCTTAATTTTCATGAAACTCTGAAGACAGAGTTTGATAAGCCCCTATAGACCTACACAGACCACTGTCTAGGAACAAAACCACAAATTCCAATAATTAAATGCCTCTTTCAAAGATGTGACCTTTAGATGTTCCCTCACTAAGGAGATGGTAACTTGATGATAATACAAGAAGGATAATCAGTGAGAAATAATGCATCTCAGATTAAGAATAAATCATAAAAAGTAGATGTTTTTTATTTTATTATCATACCAATATTTTCTGACACAGGATCTTTTGGATAATTTTTGTATCTATTGAGTTGAAAATCAATATTGTCTTCATGGCAGGATAAAGCAGATATGATAATGTTAAGAATAAAATTATAATTTCAAGTTTTAAAATTATTTAATTGAATTTCAAACACTATTTTAAAAGTACTTAGAACCCTCATACAAACATACACATACACATACACACACAAAAAAACAACCAGAAGTCAAGTAAAATAATTTCATAATAAACTCCATACACTATCCAATTTGTTTTGATGACACAATTTTGTCAAAATAAATCATAACTAGACATTACATTCTCAATATACAAGATCTAGAAACAAAAGAGCCAGGCTTTGTGCAGCAAGCACCTTGAATATAAAAGGTTAAAGAAGAGACTGTCCAACACACTAACTTCCTTTTCTTGATTCCAAACCTTCCCTGGTCTTGTGATGATACCATAACTTCAGAGTATATGTAGCAAGGTGGGGTTGGAAAAAGGTCAAAGGAATAGCAACTAATGTCTATAAATAGCAACTAATGTCTCAGTATATTGCTGAACTGTAGTTTTGTTCAGTTGCTCTTACAATAAAATCAGTACAGGAAACATTATTTAATAGAAGAATGTGATAATTATGTGGATGAGACCAAGGAAAAGCACTGGGAGTTCAATATTATTTAATAGAATTCAGAGTAAACTTAATAACGTAATTCTATTAATAGAGACATCAACTAGGTCACAGAATGATTCGTCATAATATTTATGATGATGATATTTTACCTTCTTCAATAGAAATTTCCCAATGGACATTAGTATATGTCCTCATTTCTTCAAAATAAGCTTTCCAACCTACAAAGACATCCTCTGGTCCACTACTTCTTTAAAATGTGCTTTCATGGCCCAATTACTTTCAATAGTAAGCTAGTCCTCAAGATTGAGCTCAAGGAGTTAGGATCTGAAGGCTGTAGTGATGGAGAATGTTTCTCTTGAATTCCCAACAATGATTTCTTCAGGGACAGCTACCCAAATACCTCTGAATATAGTATCTAAAATCCTTGAGAAATAATTTTATGCAAGAACTACAAACTTAGAAAATGAAATGAAAGATGCCTAGATTATACAAGTTTGAAATAAATTACGGCAGTCCTGGCTTTGCACAATTGTCATATTCATGAACAAGAGATACCATGATTTATTTAGTTAAATAATATAAGTCCCCTAAAATCACAGTTCAAATTTCAGTACCACAATATATTCATTGAGTGATTACATAAACTTCGCTGCCATCTGTTCAGTTGTCCACAAATCACTATCTAAATAACAAATGTGCATCATGATTAGTGACCAATCCTGTCACGTCTTTGAAAGACTGTTGAGGATGGTCACTGCACATCTGCTATTCCTCTCATGCAAAGACAGTAAAGCATATGCTGTGCTACCTCCTGTTTCCCAGTGATAAAACACTGACATTTTACAATGGATAATCAAAAGAGGCAACTGGGCAATAAAGATGAAAGAGCAAATAAATGAAAAGTGATAATACTAGAAGTGAAATTCGAATAGAACATAAATGACATCACAGGAGGAAGAGCTAACTGGGAATGTCAACACTACTGCTATTCAAGAGACTAGATATGTAGCCAGGGGAACTTAGTAAATGTGAACTTATTGGCATAAATTAGGACAGTGAGGAGGTTGTGACACAAAGAATAAAGATGACCCATAAAATGTGACTCTAGCACTGGGCAATGTGGCTCAGTTAGGTGAGTATCATCCCATGCACTGGCAGGTTAGAGAACATACTCAGGTTGTGCACTAGATACCTACTCGGGTGCATGTGGAAGGCAGCCAATCAATGTTTCTCTTTTTCTCTCTCTCCGTCTTCCATCCTCTCTCTCCAAAATCAATTTTCTTAAAAAATGAAGTGACTCTAACAAAAAAAAACACACAAAAAAAACTTCACATGAAAGGAACTCTTAGAGATCATTCATGATACTGAAAATGCAAAGAATAAAATGTTGGAAGCTGATCTGAACTTAGAAGAAGTATGACAATTTACAAAGCATAGAAAGGATGCTTGCTCTGTATTCAAAGTTTTATGACAAGCATTGTTTAAACTACTCTTGATGAAATGCTTTCATTTTCAATGTTTGTAAAGTTTTAACATGTACTAAATATTAGTTTTATAGTCGTTTCATTTCCTAATACAGTTATTACTGAGAGTTTAAAATTATTTTTTCAGCTACAGCTGGCCTATGCTACTATAGTAGTTTTAGGTGTACATGAAGAGAGTTTTTAATGTTTTGACAAAAAATTCAGGGATCATGGAGCAATAGTAATTTTTCATACTCATGAGTAGATAGCTTTATAGCGTTTCGGCTTACATGGTTATGCTTATGGTCTCCCAGGTCTGTGTAAAGCAAATATACCTGTAAACAACAAAAGTTCAGTGAAGGGAAAGGCAAGCCTACATTTACTTATCTCAAATAATTTAAAAATGTTAGCCAATTCTTGAGGTGGAGTTGGACCTCAATCTTGCAGGAACAAGAGGTCTTGATAAACAGTGCTTGAAATCATTTATCAAACATCTCAACAGTGGAAAGTACCTGTTATACTACCAAAGAATGAGGAAGAAGAGCCATGAAAATCAACCAGGAATTTAATTGCCAGTGGAATGGAAACTGTGAGTAAGAACAAAATAGTGCCTGAAAAGCAGCACTGTCAGAGAGTTGATATTTTGGTTAAAGTTTAGTGTTTGATTGCAGTCATCTGTGAGCTACTTACTAAGTATAAGACTCAACTTACAAATTGGTAAGTTAAAACTAAAGACAAAGGTATTTAGGAACACTTCACTATAGAATACTGGTACCTTTGTCTTTGAATGATGATCTAGGTCTCACTGTATGTGAGAGCTCTTGGCTTGGCTTCAGGAGTTCAGAGTCTTCTCAGGCTTCATCCTCAGAAGATCAATTCAAGATACTGTCTGGGATAAGAAAACTCTTTCTCCTCAAAGTGAAAAAACAAACTGTTGTCTCTATGAATGTTCGACCTATGGAAGTTTCAGGTTTTGTCTTAAACCACCAAAAGACTGACATGCAGAGCTAGAAACACCACTGAGAGAAACCCCTGGTGGTCGAGAACAGACCATACATGGTCATCAAAGAAGTTAAGGAGTTATCATTTATAGTTTAAGAGCTATAAGATACCTCACTCTAAAAAGTATATAACCCAAGTTTTGGTCAACATGATAAATAGGTAAATACAGTATTTGCATCCTCCCACAATTACCTAAAAACTACAGCTAACCCACAGAACAACTGTGATAAAGAACTGCCTGAAATCTAGCTGAATGGAAGTCCTACAACTAAGGACAAAAAAAAAAAAAGGCATATGGAGAATGTTAAAAGGGGTAGAGAGGAGAAACAGGCTATTGCACATCAACACATGGTGGGTAAAAATTAGAAGGGGTATCTCCATTGTGGAGGTCCTTCCTGAAGTTGGAGGTCTCCCAGCCCCACCAGATCCCCCAGTCCAGGATTCCAGCACCAGGAAAAAAGTCCCCAAAACTTCTGACTATAAAAAAAAAAGTGGGAATTGTGGCTGAGGGAGACAAAGGGCTTCTGGAGTCCCAGGCAGTTCCTTGGGAAAAGCCTAAGCAAGGACTTCTTGGACTCATTGGCTCTGAACACTAGCCTGGGACCTAAGCCTCAAAGACATGTCAGTGACATACGGGGAGAAGCTAAATGGTCTGGCGTTAAGGGCAGGGCTGAAGAGTCAGCTTTTCCCAGACTTAAGTGCTGGCAGCCGCTATTGTTCTGTTGCTGAGAACCCCCACTCTCCCACCTCAAAGAGCCAGCAGATCAGTCCCATATTTGTGTCTCCTTCAACCTAGCTCACCCTGCTAGCTCAACACTGGTGATTCCCTGAGACTCAGTGCCATCCAACTTGCAGGCTCACCCAAGCCCTTTCCAGTGGCTTTTCTATACAAACAGTTTGTTTTGGCTCATGCTTTAAACTTTCCTAAAATCTTTCAGATGTTCACAAACACAAAACAAGCAACATCTGACCTCAGTGTGCCCTAAACCTCTTACTAAGTGGCCCCAGATGCAGCACTAGTGGTGACCAACCTTGATACCTCCAAGCTCAGCACAGATAACAGCCATTTGCAGATTGCTTTGTACTCATACCAGATGGCCCTGGGCAAGGAACAGGCAAATAGGCCTGCTCCTACTAGAGCTAACAATTTGGTGGCCAGCTTCAGGAACACCACCCAACAACTTCCACTAGAGACACACTCAAGGGGCAGACTCATCAGGCACCAGAGCTCTGATGAAGTGAGTCTTGCTCTGTGGAGTTGGGTCCTGCAGAGCAGATCCTGTGCTGTGGTTGCTGCCAGTCCTCACAGTTGACTGTCCTGGGTGTAAATCCCTCCCAATGACATGCCAACAACAATCAAGGCTCAACTATAACAGAAGGGTGCATACAGCATACAAAGAGACATGTCTGGAGAGCCTAGCTTGGGTGACAGAAGATGCTGTATCACTGGGCCCTAGAGGAAACCTACTACAGAGGGCTACTCTACCGAGATTGGTAGACATAGCAGCTCTGCCTAATGCATAGAAAGAAACATAGGGAAGTTATCAAAATGAGGAGAGAAGGGAACATGTCCTAAACTAAAGAATAGAACAAAACTACAGAAAAGGACTAAACAAAACAGACAAGCAATCTACCAGTTGCAGAGTTCAAAACAATGGTTATGAGGATGCTCAAATATTTCAGTGAGAACTTCAACAAAGAGATAGGAAATATAATGGAGATAGAAAACATAAAGAACCCATCAGAAATGAAGAATGCAATAACTGAAAGGAAGGACACATTACAGAGAATTAACAATAGAGTAGATGAAACAGAGAATCAAATCAGGGATTTGGAAGATAAGGAAGCAAAAAAAAAAAAAAACCAATCACAACAGGAAAATAAATGCTCCCCTGCTTCCCACCCCTTCCCCCCCGCCTCCAAAAAAAAAAAAAAAAGTCAGGACAGTGTAAGGAACCTCTGGGACAATTTCAGCTTATCAATACCCAACATGAGGGTGCCAGAAGGAGAACAGAGAGAATAAGAAATTGAAAACTTATTTGAAAAAAAATAATGATGAAAATTTTCCTAACCTGGTGAAGGAAATAGAGGTACAAGTTTAAGATGGATAGTACTTTACAAAGTGCCCATCATACAGCACAAGGACTTCACAAATGTTTAGGGGCTATTTTTATACACACCTTCAAATCTGTGTTCAGGCTGAATGAATCAAATATATTATGTACCTTACAAATAACCATACATACACACACACACACACACACACCACAGTTATTTATTCTAAGATGAGCCTCAAAATAAAATATTGTCACCAAAATATTTAGGTTCAAAATATTTAAGTATATTCCTTAAAACATGACTAGTAGAATAAATATAAAAAAGAACATTCACCTCACTAACACAAAAATTAAAACAGGATTTTTTTTTCATTCATCAAGTTAGCAAAGATTTTATAATTATAAAGATGTCAGGACTATGTGGAGAAAGTCAGGTATTCTCATCTGCAGTAGTTGATGCAATGTTTTTTTTAAAAGCACTTGGGGGTATGTATCAAAAGCTTTAAAATATCTCTGCCATTTACAGTTTTACATATCTTTAGTAGACTTACTCTACTAGTATATAAAAAATGTAAAACTAAAAACATCTTTAATATCAATCAAGATTAGATTTGAGTAAATTACATGCAGCTATGAAAATAGAGCAGAAGCAGCTATACAAGATTTCTGAAAACATGGGGGGAGGATCATTATGTACAAGTATATATGCTATATGACTCTAATTTGGTTTTTCTTTTTTTAAGAAAGGTTAAAAAAAATGTAGAAAAAAAACAGAAAATTCGCTACACTAAACTAATAATTTATTTCTAGACTAGAGGCCCGGTACACGACTTCATGCACTGGTGGGATTCCTTGGCCTGGCCATTAATCAGGGCCAAGCAGGACTGACTCACCCAGTTCCCATCTGGGCTGATGGGGGCCAGCTGGCCAGGGAGGGGCAACGGGAGGGCTCTAGGGCATGTCTAGTCCTCTCGCCCAATCCTGATTGGCTGGACCCCAGCAGCAAGCTAACCCACTGATCAGAGCATCTGCCCCTAGTGGCCAGTGAACATCATGGCTACTGGTCAAGTGGTAGACCAAACATTCAACTGATTGGTTGGACACTTACCATATTTTGCTTTTATTATACAGAATTGTGGGATTCTGGATTACTTATGTTTGTTCTATATAACTTCCTATTTATCCTATCTAATAAAAAAGTAATATGCAAATGGACTGTACCTCTCTTACACCAAGAAGCCACACCCACCAGCCAATCAGAGCGAGTATGCAAATCAACCCAACCAAGATGGCTATGGAAACCACCACAGGCTCCTCACCCAGGCCACCCCACATCGAAAGGGAACACCACCCTGATCCAGGACACTCTTCAGGGCAAACCAGCTGGCCCCCACCTGTGGAGTAGGCCTGTATCCTATCTAATAAAAGAGTAATATCCAGATTAACCATCACTCCAACACACAAGATGACTGCCCGCATGTGATCACAAGATCCTGCCCCCATGTGGACATAGGATGGCCACCACAAGATGGCCAGCAGGGGAGGGCAATTGGCAGGGATCAGGCCTGCAAGGAAAGGCACTTGGGGATGATCAAGCCTGCAGGGGAGGGCAGTTAGGGGTGACCAGGCCAGCAGAGGAGGGAAGTTGAGGGTGAGTGGGTCTGCAGGGAAGGGCAGTTGGGGGTTACCAATCCCACAGAGTAGGGCAGTTAGGCTGGCAGGGGAGCAGTTAGGCATCAATCAGGCAGGCAGGGAAGTGGTTAGGGGGTGATCAGTCTGGCAGGCAGAAGCAGTTAAGGGCCATCAGAAAGGCAGGCAGGTGAGCAGTTGGGAGCCAGCAGTCCTGGATTGTAAGAGGGATGTTGGACATCCCTCAAGGGGTCCCAAATTAAAGAGGGAGCAGCTGGGCTGAAGGGTACACCCCCCTATGCATGAATTTGGTGCACCGGGCCTCTAGTATATATATATAAAAGCCTAAGCAACCAGCTGACTGTTTAACTAGCCAGTAGCTATGATGCATACTGACCACCAGGGAGCAGATGCCCAATGCAGGAGCAGAAACCACAGGCATGGAAACATGGAACAGATTAATGAATCTCAGAGGGAAGGGAGGAGGGGGGAGTGTGGGAAGAGATTAATCAAAGATTTTATATACATACTAGAGGCCCACTGCACAGATTTGTGCACCAGTGGAGTCCCTCCACCTGGCCTGCAGGGATCCAGCCAAAACTGGCTCTCTAACATCCCTTGAGGGGTCCCAGATGGAGAGAGGGCAGAGACCAGGCCAAGGGACCCTACTGGTGCACAAATCTGTGCACCAGGCCTCTATTATGGTATAAGGTATTCTAAAGTGATATGTAATACATTTTTAGTCAAAAAACAAATGTATAAATCTAATTTTGTCAAAACATTGACAGGTAATTTTGATAGGAACTCTCACTACTAATGAGAATGCCATGATCAACAAACTGAAGTCAATCTGAATGCAACAAATCACACTCTGAAATGACTCCATGTTCTTAAAGCAAGGTAAGTTCCTACCTTAATTATATGACAAAGGTCTTAATGCCAGGGTTTGCCACCAGGGTTCAAGGCTTTCCCTAATATCAGGGACGATTGATGATATTTTGATGCTATACCAGTCTTTTGCTTGACATAAAAGGCCTTTTGAAAATGTAAGAAAAATTCCACAGGAATTCTAGACAGCGTTTTGAAAGTGAGAGTTGTGACATGTCTTGACAGTTGTCACTGTTAGCCTTTTACTTCCCCTTTTTTGTCTTTGAAATCACAAAGCATTTCCAGAGTGCCCTTAAATAGATAAGCAGTCATCCCCCTTTTTCATTTTTATATAATCATTTTAGATATACATGCCTTAAACTTCTAAGTAAGAGTAAAATTCATGAAATTTACAACAGGCCAATCCGCTATAATATTTTACTAATTTTCACTGGTTTTAAAGCTTTCAGAATGAAATAAATACATATAATCATCATTATTTACTCCTTGCCTTGCATAAATGTTCACTGGCCTTCAATAACTATTTCAGTGTACTATTGGAAGGCAGGAAACATATCTTACAGATTAAAAGTTTGAAAGTTTAAAACTTCACTAATTTAGTGAATTTCCTTTACTAAACTGGTGTGGAAATACAGTTGACCCTAGAATAACATAGGGGTCAGGAGAGCTGACACACCCATCTCGTGCAAAAATCCACATATGGTCCAGCTGGCATGGTTCAGTGATTGACCATAAACATATGAACCAGGAAGTCATGGTTAAATTCCTGGTCAGGACACATGCCCAGGTCGTAGGCTGTGGGCTCAATCTCTAGTATGGTGTGCGCAGGAGGCAGCCAATCAATGACTCTCTCCCTCATCATTGATGTTTCTATCTCTCTATCCTTCTTCCTTCCTCCCTGAAATCAATAAAAATATGTATTTTTTAAAAATCCACATATGACTTTAAATTCTCCAAAAACTTAACTACTAATACCCTACTTACAGATAAAATTAACAGGTGATTAACACATATTTTGTGTTATATGTATCAAATACTATATTCTTATAATGAAGTAACTTAGAGAATAGAAAATATTATTAAGAAAATCATAAGGAAGAGAATATACATTTACAGTAGTTCCTGAAAAAAAAAACAACTACATCTAAGTGGATCCACATAATCCAGCCTGTGTTGTTTGAGGATCAACTGTATTGGTTGAGTATAATCATCAATCAGAATGCAACCTTTCTACTTAGCAGCAACAATTCTACATTGTTCATGCTACACCTGATGCTGCACCAAGACCTGCCCTGAGAAGTTTAGACACATGGCTATTATAGCAAAACATGATCAAAGAACACACCCTCCTGCGGCTACTTGCTTAGGTGCTGCAGGATTGCACAGGAAGGATGACAACATGGTTCAAACTAGGCTTTTCCAAAGATGCACACATGTATACAAAGAAGTTCAAACTGGGAAAATGAAGAGAGGGAAGTCTTAATGCTCAGAACTGCAATATCCTACTTAACAGTGTAATGTAGGCTGTGACTATCTCTTCATCAATAATGTGTGTGTAAATGCTCTGTAAATATTAAAACCAGCATGATTTTCAAGTATATTATTAGAATTCCCACTATTCATTCTTAAAAAAAGAAAAAAAAAACCTTCTTAGGAACTGCAGCAAATTATGAGGGACATCATACTTCCTAATATAATTTAAATAGAATACTTCACCAATATTGCCTCCTAGAAATGACAATTTCATCATTAAAACATAAATGAAAATAGAAACAAGTACTTACTCACAATACCAAACTGTCCCCAGAATAGAAGCACAGCCAACATTGGGAAAATAACAATAAGGATATTTTCGTTTGGAGAAAACCAGGAAACTGGGGAAAAAGAAAACAGAAATCATGATTAATACTTATTATCACAACTTTTTAAGTCCTGTCAATTGATAGTCAAAAAACTAGTTGTTTAAGTGTTTTCCACCACATTTTCCCTAAGCTATGATTTATGGAAAGAGGTAGTATACCCCAGCTGAGAACAGGGTTCCACAGCCACACTGCCTGGGTTTGAAACCCAATTCTAACTTACAATCTGTGTGATCTTGAACAGTCTAACAACTCTCTGTTCTTCAGTTGTTACACCAGTACAAAAAGTAATGACACCTTGAACGACTATTGTTAATTGTTAAGAAAGTTAAGATATGAAAAGGGCTTAAAATAAAGTACTCAGTAAATATTATTATGCCTATATATCTAAGGAGCCAACAATTTACCTTAAAGCAAGAGTTGTCTCCCTGTAAAGATTGACTTGGGGGGTATAAGTGAGGAAGTAGTAAAACAGGGTACCTTACACTTGGTCTAATTGTGACCTAAGATGGAGACAGATGTGAGCCTGAGCTTTTCTGAAACTTACTCTAGAATAAAAGGTGTATTTGTAAATAATTAGTCCTAAAATGACTGCTGACAAAAAGTAACATGAAAAGCTTTAGGTAGTAAGGAAGCTTTTATTAAGTGGGCCACATGTTAGGAAATTGTGATACTAAGATTTCCAATGAAATTTGTTGAGAACTTTTAAAAATTAAGTTTAATAGCATCTAATCAATGCTTAAGGGCATATTTTTTCCTACGAAATTTATCTTGTAACAATAAAGACAGATAAATACACTCAAAGCATTCCAGAGTTTGCCTAGACTGGAGGACTTGCTGGGTGAGGAACACTTCTAAATAGTGCACAAGGCAAGCACTGGCTTGCTCTGAAATTATCCCTTTCAAATTCTCCCCTGCATCCCTATGTGAGGATCCTCGTGGGCTTTCTCACCACAATGCAATCACACATTTCTTGAGTTAAGCTTTTTATGCTAAACTCTTGGTAAATGTTCACGATCATCCCAGAATATAACACTATCAATTCTTATCTTTGAGATAGTAGCTTTGCAGATTCCAGCATTTTGCCCTGTACATGGCAGAGACTCAATAGATTTACTATTGGTGGTTGATATAGTCATAGGACAGTTTACTGAGTGAAGAGAAAACAGGCTTTTTTGATGCTCCCATGGTTGCAGATCTATCAAGAGACTGATGTTTTCAGGTACCCTGAATCAATGCCAATTTAATTTCCAACGGAATTACTGAACATCTTCCTACACCAAAGAAAGCCCATTTCCATTCAGCCAAAAACCCTATATGAAAAAACTTTCTGAATTATTCTTAGGTTTTCATATGCCTGAAGGATCTGGTAAAAGCTCCATGATTTAATGACTATTATTAATCAATTTATTTTCCTCTACCCACTTCATTATTTTGTTTTGAGTTGAAAACATTAACTTATCAAATCCTTACAATTATTACTTTAAAATATATTTTTATTGACTTTTCACAGAGAGGAAGGGAGAGGGATAGAAAGTCGGAAACATCGATCAGAGAGAGACATTGATCAGCCGCCTCCTGCACGCCCCCTACTGGGGATGTGCCCGCAATCAATGCATGTGCCCTCGACCTGAATGGAACCTGGGACCTCTCTGCAGGCCGACGCTCTCTCCACTGAGCCAAACCGGTTTCGGCTAAATCCTTACAATTATTATGTGAAGAATTGTGCTCCTTACCACTGAGAAAACTAAGGTTCAGTGAACTAAGGATTTTAAGTTTGCATATCCCAAACTGACTCTCGATAACCCTCTACCCATCCCCACTAAACCTTCCCTTTTGCTTTTTGCCATCTCAGTAGTGGTAACTCCATTTCTCCAGTTGCTCAGGCCAAATATCATGGAGTCATCCTTGACTACTTGGTTTCTCTCCCATCTAATATCTGGTCCCACAGTCAATTACCTACCTTCAAAATACAGTCAATATCTAATCTTTTGTTCAAGATAAGCTGACAAGGAAATGTTCTTTCACTGGCCTTCCTCCCTGTACAAGGAAACAATCTTCAACAACCTTAGGATCTATTAGTTAAAGTAAGAGGAATATTTGACCCTGGTCTGGCCACTCATTTTTCACTTATTACACAAACATTTATTGAAAGCCCACCATAGCTAGGATACTCTTCTGAGTATTTGAGGTCAGCAGTGAACAAGGTAGATCAGCCTATCAGCTTGAGGAATGGGAGTGGGTGAAGAACAGATCCTTGTGAGTAGTAAGAAAAGGCCTCTGGGGAGAAGAACTGGATCCAGAGCCTTGGATGGGAAGGAGCCTGCCATGTACAGGGAAGAAGAGACTCCAAAGAAAGAGCAACTGAGCAATCAACTGTGACTAGCATTTAGTGATACAAAATGAGTGACAAGAGATAGAAGAGTTTGCCGGGGCAAGCTCATGTTAGGTCTCAAGAGCATGTTAAGAGAGTTTGTATTTTACTCTAAGACAAGTGATTGGAAAGGCTCATTAAAAATCTTTAGCAGCCATGTGGACATTGAATCCAAAAGAAGCAGGACCTATCAAAAAGTTACTATAGCCATCGCATAGAGGCAGGAGCTAGGACATGGCCTTCAAATGCAGTTCTGACTTTGTCTTACTCATCATATTTTGTTTCTTTTTTTTTTATATACATTTTTTAAAAATATATTTTATTGATTTCTCACAGAGAGGGAGAGGGATAGAGAGTCAGAAACATCGATGAGAGAGACATCGATCAGCTGCCTCCTGCACGCCCTCCACTGGGGATGTGCCCGAAACCAAAGTACATGCCCTTGACCGGAATCGAACCTGGGACCCTTCAGTCTGCAGGCAGACGTTCCATCCACTGAGCCAAACCGGTTTTGGCCATATTTTGTTTCTTTATTGACTAAGGTATTACATTACATATGTGTCCTTATCCACCCCATTCTCCCCACCTCTCCACTCATGCCCTCACCCCCCCTGGTTGATAAACAAGGAATCATTTCAAAAGAAGATGACTGGAATGGGGAATCCTGAAAACAAGAGCAAGAGTTAAAAGTACTGGGTATTCTTACCTTGGAGAAGAATAAACTTGGGAGAGAAACACTATAGCCTTCCTAGTAAGTGAGAACTTACAGGGTTTCAAACTTTAGCTTGAGGTACAGAACTGGAACCGCCTGATAAGAGACTTTTCGGAAGTAACAGTCTCATCATGCCAAGCGTATAGATAAAAAGTTTGAATGACCAATTACCTGGGGTGTGATAGAAGCAATTCATGAATCAAATGGCAAAATAGCCTAGATCAGTGGTCAGCAAACTCATTAGTTAACAGAGCCAAATATCAACAGTACAATGATTGAAATTTATTTTGAGAGCTAAATTTTTTAAACCTAATCTTCTTCTAATGCCACTTCTTCAAAATAGACTCGCCACACTCATGGGGCCAAAGAGTCGCATGTGGCTCGCAAGCCGCATTTACTGACCACTGGTCTAGATGACCCAATGCCTCTCTAAAAAGAAATAAGTGTGAGAGATACTCAGTGACAGAAGAGGGTGGTATTACAGAACACAAAATATGGTCTAAGTGATTCTTAAATGAAGCTTATCAAAATCAGCGGGGGTTCATTCAAACTTCACGCCCTCCTTAGTATCAGATTGCATCTCAAGATTTTAATATATTCCTCATGATAAGTGTGTGTGTATGTTTGCCCTTTTTTTGGGGGGTGAGGTGGTGTTGCCATGATTCTCTCAGTTTAAAATCATCACTGCTACAAATCTCTGCTGTAATTCACGTGAATGTGTTACCTGACTTTAATTTTTAAGGTTAGAAGAGTTGGAGGATCATTGAATTGAATGTTCAAAAGCCAAATGATATTATGAGGAGAAAACCAATGTTTTCTATGAAACCACTTATATTCCCATTAAACTATTGAGTTGGTATGGTAGTACTGTCAGATGACTTTTACTTTTGTTCCTCAATGGGAGAAGGCAAGACAGTTCTCTAAGGTTCCCTTGAGGTCTAAGTTTCAATGGCACTAAAAAGAATAAATAGAGCTTAAAAAGGACTAAGAACAATATCAGATAATATTCCACCTCAGGACTGAGAAAAATAAAGCAAGGGAATCAGGGCTGTCATCCCATTCACTCTATCCCTGACAACTGTACCTGAATCTTGGTCAGGTAGAGTGATTCCCAAGAAGATAAACTCCTTTAGTGAGAAGGCAAAGAAATGTTATTGAGATCGATTAAATTTTATTGCAAGCTGAAGAATTATAAAAAACCCACTACAACATTTATCTTACCACTGTATACAAAATGGGATAACCAAAAAAAAGTAAATAGATCACTCTAATTTAATGGCTTCTCTTTCAAATATATACAGGCATACCTTACTTTATTGTGCTTTGCTTATTATGCTTCATTGATGTTTATTAATTGAAGGCCAAACCCTCCACCAGCAAAAAAATTACAGCTTGCTTTATTGCACTACTCATTTTGTTCTGGTGGTTGAGAACCAAACCTGCAGCATATCTGACGTACGCCTATTCATGGTAAACTTTCACAAACGCAGAGAACAGCAGTTTCCACAAAAGAAGTTCACAATAAAGTTACACTAAAATTCAAGCCAAATTTTAACTTGATGGTTAAGATTGTGATGGGTTTTTGAGGCACTGAATTGGTGATAGCCTCAGTTATTTAATCAAACCCAGAATCCTGCAATCAGCCTTTCATAATTTCTTTCCCTTGCAGTACAGGTGGGACTGTGAATAGGATGGATTTCATTTCCAGGATTGTTGTGTCACATGACCAAAGGGATTTGCTTGGTGCAATTAAGATCCTCAATCAGCTGATTTTTAAAAAAAGAGATTGTCCTAGGAGAGAGCTGACCTAGTCATTTGAGCCCTCAAAAGGATCTGTGCTCTTCCTGGCATAAGAAATCCAACATGTCACAGGAGTTCAATGAGAGGATGGTGTTTCGTTACTGTCTTGAAGTGTGGCAAGGAATTGGGGCAATTTCTAAGATCTGAGAAAAGCCCTTAGCAGACATCCAGCATAGAAATACAGACATCAGTCCTACAACCACCAGGAACTAAATTCTGCCACAATCTTGTGAGCTTGGAACAGGACCCATATGAGAATACAGCCTGGACAGTGCCTTTCTTTTAGAACCCAGCCACACCGTGACCAGAATTGTGATCTACAAATCTGTGAGCTAATAAATGGGAGCAGTTTTAAGTTGCTACATTTGTGGTTATTTGTTATACAGCACTAGAAAACTAATATAAGAATCTTTCAATGCCTTCATGTCTACATTATGAACATGTGTATCATGTTGACAATGATGGAAGTAGAAACTCTGCCTTAAAAATAAAAAACACTAAAGCTTACTTGGAAAAATGTAAAATGTTAAGCTTCCAAGTTTTTGTATCTTTAATAATATAAATATAATATATTAACAGATTTTATAACTATTATTTACATTTAGTATTTGGTTGTGTATAAGTTATTTAAACAGAAACTATACACCATGGGGATGAAAAAAAAAAATACTGGCTTTTGAAGACAGATCTAAGTAATAATCTAACTATGACTCTGACTTTGAACAAGTACCCTAAATCTCTCTGCTGTTAAATGGTAAGTCCTGTATGATAAAGCATATCTGTTTTCCGATGGTCTTAGGCGACCTTGCTAGCAGTTTTCAACCTGTGGGTCGCAACCCACAAGTTGAGAACCGCTGCTGTAGAGCCTAAGACCATCAGAAAACACAGATATTTACATTATGATTCATAACAGTAGCAAAATTACAGTTATGAAGTAGCACCAAAAATAATTTTATGATTGGGGGTCACCACAACATGAGGAACTGTATTAAAAGGTCACAGCATTAAAAAAGGTTGAGAACCACTGCCTATATCCATCTTCCAGAGTTCCTGGGATCACAGACACAATATAAAATATCTGGTATGTGTTCAAATAAATGTTATGTCATTGTACTGTTCTTTTTTAAATATATGTATGTGTGTGTGTATATATGTATGTGTATATGTATATATATACATACATACATATATATGTATATATACATATATGTATGTGTGTGTGTGTGTGTGTGTGTGTGTGTGTGTGTGTATATATATATATATATATATATATATATATATATATATATGTTTTTTTTCACCACAGAGGAAGGGAGAGGGATAGAGAATTAGAAACATCGATGAGAGAGAAACATTGATCAGCTGCCTCCTACACACCCCCTACTGGGAATGTGCCCGCTACCAAGGTACATGCCCTTGATGGAAATCAAACCTGGGAGCCTTCAGTCCATAGGCTGATGCTCTACCCAATGAGCCAAATTAGTTAGGGCTGCACTGTTCTTATTTGTGCTGTTATCACATCACTGAAATCAGGGATCATGTCTTAGTCACCACTAAATTCAAAGGGCCTAGTACAGTACCTGTAACAAAATAGTCATGTAATAAATCTTTTTAAAGAGATTAACATATTTACATCTCAAAACAATCCTGTGATTAAGATAGTATTCCCACTTTACAGATAAAGTGGGGGCCAGATAGCTTGAATTTCTTACCCAAGTTTTCTCAAATTAGAAAAGGTATCACATGATTTCACTCACAGGTGGAATGTAATGAACAAAATAAACTGATGAACAAAATAGATCCAGAGACATAAAAGACTGTCCAATCTCAGATGGAAGGCAGAGGTGGGTGGAAAGAGATCAACCAATGAAATTGTATGGATATATGCATAACCCATGAAAACAGGCAATAGTGTGCTGAAAAAAGAGGACATATGTAATACTTTCAAGAATAAAGACTTGTTTAAAAAATAAATTAAGAAAATAGTGAGGTTCAGAAAAAAGCTTTCTAAATTCAAGTTCTGTGCCCTCTCCATGGTACTATAGTCTATACAGGCAAAACTATATTTCAATTATATTTTCACATATTAAGTCCTTGTGCTCCCCAAAAGATAACAAAGATTGGCCACCTTTAATCCACATTCTACTAAGTGGAATTCTTTAGTAAGCAATTTCAATTCTTCTTCATGGCTATATCTGAAAAAAAAATTTTGAAAAGCACAACAGTAAAAATGGATCCCACTGCCTAAATTCCCAGGGTTCACATGATGAGTAAGTAAATTTATCACAATAAATCTGTAAGAACATGCTTCAATTAACCTTTTGGGGAGAGGGGTTTTCTTTTTTTCCTTAAAAATAAAATAGTGCAAAACAGTGACACCACCAGATGCTGACAAGGATATGGGGGAACAACAACACTCATATGCTGCTGATGGGAATGTACAATGGAACAACCACTGTGGAATACAGTTTGGCAGTTTCTTCAAATACTAAGCCTATGACCCAATAGTTGTACTTCTATGCATTTATCCAGAGAAAGGAAGACTATGGTCACATGAAACAACTGCACATCATTGTTTATATCAATGTCATTAGCAACAGCCAAAAACAACTGCAAACAACCAAGACATCCTATAGAAGGTAGATGGTTAAACAAGGTGTGATATACCCATAGAATTGAATATTACTGAGGGAGAGAGAGGTATTGCTATATGATGCTATGCATTAATAGATCTCAAAGGCATTGAGCTAAGTGAAGAAAAAAAGAAAGCCAGTCTCAAAAGCTTACTTATTTTTATAAAACATTTTTGAAATGACAAAGTATTGATATGGAACACAAATTGTGCTTGCCAGGTTAAGGATAGTAAGGGGGCTGGTGACTATAAAAGGGTTGCATGAGGGAGATATTCGTGTTAATGAAATAGTTCTATATTCTGATTGTGGTGGTCATTACATAAATGTACACATGTGATAAAAAGAAAAAGAAAATACACACATTGTACTATTGTGAACCGACTGCTTTTGACTTTTAACTATTGTTACATAAAATGTACCTCACCTCATAAAATGAAGCTGGAGAAGAATAAAAAGTATATCTCTGTTCAATCTTTGAAACATCTCGTGATTCTATAACTATTTCAAAAAATAAAAATAGGTGCACAGCCTAAGGTCTGAGACCTCTGGTAGGATCTTCTACATTCTCTACAACAGAAGACTAGCCTCACACTTTAATGGCCCCAACAGTAAGCATAGTTCTTATTTTATCAGGGGACTTGGAATACAAAGATGAAACAATCACACAGAAAATTACAAACTTTGTCTTTATCCCAGAGATCGGTATTCCTTTCTCATCCACTTCATCCCATCTCCTGGCCTTTAAGTCTTGAGTTTACAATTCTCCTCTCAGTGACCTACACTCTACTCCAAAATCATCCTTCACCATTGTGAGGTAGTGAAATTTCCAATGGAGGAGAGATTTTTGAGCAAAAAAGCCTTCCAAATTCTACTCTTAGCCATTTCCTGCCCATGTTGCACCACATAAACACCCCAGGTTCTATACCTCTGTACCTCATTTCATAAAATAAACATTCCAGGAATACAACTAACATTTGCAAAGTACTCTGGTTTAAACAGGACTTGGACCCAAGGGATCGCATGATGCTTGTTAGACTGTAGAATACATAAAGCAGGGATCTATTTTCATCCCCATTTTATTTTTATTTTTTTAATATATTTTTATTGATTCCAGAGAGGAAGGGAAAGGGAGAGATGGAAACATCAATGATGAGAGAGTATCACTGATATCATTGACCAGTTGAGTCCTGCATGCCCCCTACTGGGGATCCAGCCCACAACCCTAGCATGTGCCCTTGATAGGAATCGAACCTGGGACCTTCCAGTCTGCAGTCCAATGCTCTACCCACTGAGCAAAACTAGCTAGGGCTTTATTCCCATTTTAGAGATGAAGTAACATGGACCCAGTGAAGTAACTTCTCAAGTTCAAGAGAGACAAATAGTTAAGTTGCAGAATAGGGGATGTAACCAAATCTCCTGATTCCTAATCCTAAGAATGTCAAAATATTCCATCAGAATTAACACCCCATTCCCAATCTGGTAATAGACATTTCATAATAGGAAACGCTAGAAGAATAGAAGGCAATTAGTTGGTTCAACTGAATGGTCTGATCCCATCTAAAGCAGAGGTTCTCAAAGGCTTGTCTAATCCTGAGATCAGAAATATGTCTAGTGGTTCTAAATAGAGCTTTCAAAATAGAAAGTCGGTATGCACCTGTATGTAATCAGCTGGCATGGCAAAGAGTAGAAAAGAAAGCAGATTGTTTACTTCAGCTAGCTTTACTGCTTTATGAAACTCACCAGCCCAAGTCTGTGAAGAAAGAGCACAATCATGGCTATAACCAAGGCTGAATTCAAATTAATTCTATTGGATCCCTAGCCCTCCCACATCTTGGCCAAGAAAAAGAACACCATAGCAAGGCTGAACACAGGAAAGCTCAAGAAAACATCATTGTAACCTCATTTTTAATCTCTCAATTCTCCTAATCTATTCTTTCCAGCTGGAGCATGGCTGGGACTTTTCACCCTTGATCAAAGTGCAGGTAATAATTTTTTAAAAAGCTATAAAATAGGAAAGATCATGGAAAATTAGGGAAATGAAAGACAGTACTTTTGAGAGCAGCAAACAAAAATGCAGATTAAAAGACGCCAGGACTCCTCACTCCAACAGAATAGTTTTCAGACTAAAAGTTTGAGAACCTGACAATACACAAACAATAAACAGCAAAGGAGTTTTATTATGAAAAGTAGAAGATCAAGTAAAACTCTTGATCTTAAAGCCATTGAATATTACATAATCATTTATTAGTCATAACCTACTTTTGACTCAAAGGAGTTCCTAATCCCATTGTGCCCATTTATAATAGGATCAAGTTACTGCAGGACAAATACAAGGGAAGATTATAAAATTCTTACCAATACGATATTTTAGTTCTACGATGGTTTCTCCTTCTCTAGTTAATTCTGTTACTTCGCAAGTGTAGTTTCCTGGAATAGCATTGCTCTTGTCCATCTTCAAAGAGGCAATGCCACTCAATAGTGCTTCTGGGACGATGTATGCAGTTGAAAAGTTATTGGTGGGCTTGGATTCATTTTTATCTCCATCATAGAAGAAAATGTGAATGTCTCTGAATTTCCACTTTACAAACATTTCTTTCAGGCTCTTTGCCTCCACATTATTAACAATACATGGAATTACAACAGTTTTATTGCAAGTGGTGTATTCTACAAATTTGGTTATATTAAATATTAGCTGAGCTGAACCTGGAAAAGAAAAAGAAAATAGTTTTATGTCATTATAGAATTCTATAGCATAAGATCTTAGGGATGTTACAAATCCTTAGGATAAAAGAGCAATGTTTCAATTGTCCCCTTAAGTTAGCAGTGCAGCTATAGAGAGAAGGTAGACCAGGTGAAAAAGATAAACAAGTTATTTTAATATTAACATGCATAGATGGTAGACATCATCGTAACTTTTCCTTATTCATTTTCAGTAATACAAGGAACACGCAGTTGTAGTATGTGGCATCAGAAGCTTTGAAGTCATCATTGTTGCTCACTGATATGCATAGAAAAATATTGTCCTTACCACAGAAAAGTTTTGAATAGCAAATCAAATAAAATATTATATTCACTCTCAACTTC
The DNA here is from genome assembly GCA_011751065.1 of Lasiurus cinereus. Lineage (NCBI taxonomy): Eukaryota > Metazoa > Chordata > Mammalia > Chiroptera > Vespertilionidae > Lasiurus > Lasiurus cinereus. Next base: position 13,331,723 of record JAAGEH010000286.1, on the reverse strand, counting down.
TATATACTGCCTCCAAACAGAACTTGCTAAACCCATATGAAGAGTATCTTTATCTTTAGGTTACATTTCCAAGCAATGTGGTGAGCTATGCTGGACTTTAATATAAAAAGTAAACAGGATGAACCACATCATATCTTTCCTCTAAGATAGGAAGTCTTAGAATGCTAAGGAGAAAAAATATTCTCTGTGGCTATTTCCCATTGCAATATACATTCAGCAATGGACATTTGGTATGCAAATACTATAAAGAATCATATACAATTGAAAGGCACTTTCTCACTCCCATAATTCATTGAAACTATAGAACAACAATTTCCAAATGTATATTACAGGTATTCCTTTATCCTAAAAACCATAAACCACTCAAAATAAAGCTAAGAAACAAGTTGAAGACAAGAATAGATACTGCTAATAAATACAATATATTCTATTAAACACTTCTCAATATGATAAACACTTCTCAATAAGTTGTCTTACAAAATAGGGATTGGGAAGGTAAATGCAATCACTCATCTTTCATCTAATATGGTTAAGATTGTGGAGAAATTATATTCTCCCCATGTTTTTCAGCCATTTATCAACTTATTTTATCTAGGTAGGTAGTTAGGCTTTCCCTCAAAAACAAACAAACAACAACAACAACAAATCACACAAAGCACTAACAAATATAAATATCAGCTTTAATAGTTCATCCTTACAGTACTTTCTTCTAAATAAATTGGGAATAAAACTCAAGGGCTAAAGATGTTATTATTCTAGGAACATAGCATTTGGTAAATGCTCATTTTGTTGAATGCTAGGAAGCATAGTGAAATAGGAACTGGACAATGTTCAGAAAGCCTAAGAAATTCTACCTGTCGGGGAGAATCCAAGATGGCAACATAGGTAAATACCTACACTGCTGCCTCGCACAACAATTTCAAAACTACAACTAAAAGACAGAACAGACATTATCCAGAACCACAGGACAGCTGGTTGAGTGGAAATTCTACAACTAGAAGGAAAGAGAGGGGCTCACAGAGACCCAAAAAGCTAAGGTACTGAGACGCACGCAGAGAGAGCGAGTGCCAGAGAACCTGGTTGGCTTTCTCTGGCGGGAGGGAGACGGAGACTCTCAACAGCATTGAACACCTTATCCTACGACACTAAACCCCAGATCCAGCCAAAACTCATACGGGGGGAGTTTGGACTGTGAAAAGGGAGAAGTGCATGGAAATTTAGGGGAGTCGCAAAAGATCAGAAGCCTGGTGGTGCGCACAGCACTGCGCACAGAGGACAGACTGCTGATTGTACCGCTGGCTTTCACAAGTGGGCGGACACAGCCTCCCAACTGTGCGACTTCTAACTCCACTAAACCCCAGTTTCGGGGGAAACCCTGGGGACCCAGACTCATATGGCCCCAGAGTGCAGGGGAGCTGGAGGGACAGCAGTCTAGAGGCACTGCAAGAGCACATGCACACACAGGGACCACTCCAGCAATTACCCAGTCACATAAGACTCAGGGGCCATGGAGGGCGGGGTTCACTGGAAGGCAAGGCGGTCCCTTAAGCCCTGAGACTCCACCCATCCCAAGCTCAATAGAGAGGCTTTTGCAGTTTTGCAAGTCTGGTATCATAAGGCTGAATCCAACACAGAAGTTCTCCCGGCATAGTGAAAATGCTGAACAAGAGAAGGGATCACAAACAAAAGAAATGAAGGGAAAAAAAAACAACAACTGGATATAGAGTTTAAAACCATGCTTATAAGGTTTTTCAAGAATATCCTAGAAAAGTTGGATAAAGTTAGCGAGACCCAAGAGGAGATGGAAAAGAACCTACTAGAAATGGAAAAAGACCAACTAGAAATTAAACATACACTGACTGAAATAAAAAATATTATACCGAGACCTAATGGCAGACTAGGGGAAGGCAAGAATCAAGTCAAAAATTTAAAATATAAAGAATCAGAAAACACTCAACTGGAAAAGCAAGAAGAAAAAAGAATCCAAAACTGTGAAGATAATGTAAGGAGCCTCTGGGACAGCTTCAAGCGTACCAACATCAGAATTGTGGGGGTGCCAGAAGAAGAGAGAGAGCAAGATACTGAAAACCTATTTGAAGAAATAATGACTGAAAACTTCCCACATCTGCTAAAAGAAATAGACTTTCAAATCCAGGAAGCACACAGAACCCCATATAAAAGGAATCCAAAGAGGACTACACCAAGACACATCATAATTAAAATACCAAGACCAAAAGACAAAGAGAGAATATTAAAAGCAGCAAGAGAAAAACATTTAATTACCTACAAGGGAGCACCCATACGATTGTCAGCTGATTTCTCAACAGAAACAATGCAGGGCAGATGGGAGTAGCAAGAAATATTCAACGTGATGAATAGCAAGAACCTACAACCAAGAATACGCTACTATCCAGCAAAGGTGTCCTTCAATATTGAAGGGCAGATGAAGAGCTTCACAGATAAGAAAAAGCTAAAGGAGTTCATCAACTCCAAACCAGTATTATATGAAATGCTGAAAGGTACTCTTTTAGAAGAGGAAGAAGAAAAAGGTAAAAGATAAAAATTTATGAACAACAAATACATATCTGTCAACAAGTGAATCTAAAAATTAAGTGAATTAAAAATTTGATCAACAGAATAAACTGGTGAATATAATAAAATCAGTAGCACAGAAAGGGAGTGGACTGATAATTCTCAGGGGGAATGGGGTGAGGGGTGTACAAGGAGAGACTGGACAAAAATCATACACCTATGGATGAGGTCAATGGGAAAGAGGTAAGGGTAGATGGAAGGGTGGGAGCCGGGTGGAGGGAAGCTATGGAGGGGGAAAAAGAGAAACAAATGTAATAATCTGAATAATAAAGATTTAATTAAAAAATAATTCTACCTGTCACTTGTCAGTAGGTGACCTTACGCAATTCACTTAACTTTCTATGCCTTGGTTTACTCTCTGCAAGTAAAAGATCAGAAATGAACACCAGGCTACTTCCCAGAATTATGGCAAGTATCAAAGGAACAAATACATAGACAAGTGCCCTCTCAGCAAAACTCTAAAAACGGGGCAAAACAGCATTTTTATGCAATAATGTAGACCATGGTTGGCAAACAGTGGCTCGCAAGCCACATGTTGCTCTTTGGCCCCTTGAATGTGGCTTTTCCAAAATACCACAGCCTGGGCGAGTCTATTTTGAAGAAGTGGCATTCAAAGAAGTTTAAGTTTAAAAAATTTGGCTCTCAAAAGAAATTTCAATTGTTGAACTGTTGATATTTGGCTCTATTGACTAATGAGTTTGCTGACCACTAATCTAGACCAAGCATGTCAAACTCATAGCCCAAAACAAATATTTTTATGGCCCAGTCAATGTAACAGTATGTAGGAAATGTTTTAATAAAAATTTCATAACTTAGTTTTTACTATATTGTTTTATACATAACTAGAGGCCCGGTGCAAGAAATTCATTCACGGGTAGGATTCCTAGGCCTGGCCAGCGATCTGGGCCAAATGTGGCCTTCCTTCCCTGGCTGTCAGCTGGGGCATTCCATCATTCCACACTACCCCCTGGTGGTCAATGTATGTCACAGTGAGCAGTCAAACTTCCAGTTGGTTGAACTCCTGAGGGGGCAATTTGCATATTAGCCTTTTATTATATAGTATTCTTAAAACAAACTACAATGTTTGCTAATGACTGGTTACTATGAATGGTGTGGCATTCATTTCATTTAAGCACCTTATGCGCAGGTGCACCATTTCCACTAATACTAGCAGTGAATATTTTAGCAGTTTATTGCCATATGATTAGTCTTGTACTGACTTGTTTGGTGTGCAGGTCAGAAAATATTTCACTTTCAGAGAACAAGTAAAATAAGTTTATTTGCAGTACACTTATTGATTTCCAAACGACTGACCAGCAGTTATTCAGTATCTGGTAAGTTAATGTTCAAGAAAAAAAATACTATTTTTTATTAAAATGCTCTATTATTTTGTGTTAACAATTACTCATTTATTTCAGCCCTTTGTATTCAGCATGTCTCTACTGAAATAAACCTATGTTTCTATGACAATTGATGCTTTTGTTATTTTGCAGCCCACATAAACTTAAACCTTATTTATTTGGCCCATGTTAGCCTTTGAGTTTAACTTCCTTGATCTAGATCTTCTCAGACTGGGAGGTGCAAAAATTGTTATGTTTTTGGGAATTTGCAATCTGAACCAAGCTTGTGATTCACAAGCTCATTTCTTCCCAGTTCTCTACACTTCTATCCATCCCAATAGTAGGAAGCCCCAGGCAAAAATTGGACTTCCAATTGTGTTTTTCAAAACCTTGGGATTCTGTATTATTTCCCCTTAGAGGCATTGAGGGGGGAGGCTATTGTGTACAACAAGGAGAGAAAACGTGGTTTTGATGTTGGGATTAGAAAAGAAGGAAAGTGTTAGAAAATATGGTGCACAACTTTGAAATGAACAGAAGGATTACTGAGTGTCCTTTCAGTGGAGTATTGGGATTGTCTTACAGATCCTTTGGAAATATCTGATTCTGTAAGGACTGTGCTTTTCCCCGTGTTTGACTGAGCTATTTTACAATTTTATAAGTTGTAGAAAACCAAGAGTAATGCAAATGATTCATGTCCATGGAGAGAGAAATAAACTTGCTGTGTAATTTATTTCCACCTGATAAAAGTGAGGATTTTAAGAATTTTTTGTCTTCTTTTTTAATTTGCACACTTTATTTTTTAATATTTATTGTTGAAAGTATTACATATGTCCCCCTTTCTCCACCATTGACCCCTTCTAGCCAACTTCTGCCCAAGCCTTCACCACCCTATTGTCTGTGTCCATGTGTTATACATATATGCATACAAGTACAGTGGTACCTCGAGATACGAGTTTAATTCATTCTGTAACCTTGAGGCATGGGAAACTATGAGAGGCTCGAGTCTTGGTAAACTGGTGGGTTGTGTGCAGCCATATTTCAAAGCAAAAATCGCTCGCTTGATGGCTCGTATCTCAAAAATCTCGTATGTTAGGGCACTCGTATCTCGAGGTACCACTGTACCTTGATTGATCAGGAAGACAGGTGTTTTTTTTTAATTACATGTTAGTAAACTAAGGATGTTGACCAATTGGATATAACTCACTAATTCATTCCAGCTTTCCTGGTTGCCTATATATGTGTCTTTTCTTCAATTTTATTTAAAAGCCAAGATGGTCTTACCATCCTGCTAATTTGCTTATTAATGCATGAATTAAGTCTCTGATACATGGTCATTTTATATTTATTTAAGTCAAGATATTACTTTCTAAAAATTATTCTTTAATAAAAGATACAAGTGAAGAGCTCTATTAGTAAACATGTTTAGAATGCTCTTGGTAAGTAAAAAGTGGTTGGCAAACACTAGACAATTTCATAACTTATGCTTACAAAATAGATTTCCAACAGAATACAGAACTAACTGCACTGCATTATTTGTTGTAATATGCAAAAGCTTATAGCTGAAGCCATTTAAATACTAGATCATAATAATCTGGCCACTCAGTGTATATATCATCTCAAACCCAGAAATATTATTCTAACTATTCATCTAACAAAAATACTGATACAAGTGTGCAGTAATAAAATAAGTGTGCAGTAATAGAATTAGTGCTGGTAATAATATTAAAATAAAATTGACTTGGATAAACCATAATTTGAATAATCCTTGCACTATCCTATCTAATAAAAGAGTAATATGCAAATTGACTGTACCTCTGCTACACCCACAGCCATGCCCACCAGGCATTTAGTTGAATGCTAAATGAGAGCCAATCAGAGCAAGTATGCAAATTAACCCAACCAAGAAGGCCAAGGCCACAGAGAAGCAGGAGGGAAGCTTGGGTTGCCTCTGGCGATGGAGGAAGTTAAGCTTTTTGCAAAGCCTGGCCAGCTGATGCCTCCACTTAAGGCAATAAAGTTTCAATGGCTGTGCCTGCAGAAGGCTTGGCTCTGCTCCAGACTACAAAGTTTCAATTGTAGAAGATAAATAAATTCCAGATACCAAGGTCACTGGGGGTGTGGCCAGCCTGCAAACCACCACAGGCCCCTCGCCCAGGTCACCCCATGCCCCAAGGGAACACCCACCCTGATCCAGGACACCCTTCAGGGAAAACAAGCTGGCTCCCACCCATGCACTAGGCCTCTATCCTATCTAATAAAAGAGTAATATGCAGATTCACCATCACTCCAACACACAAGATGACTGCCCCCATGTGATCAAAAGGTCCTGCCCCTAAGTGGACACAAGATGGCCACCACAAGACGGTCAGCAGGGAGGGCAATTGGCAGAGACCAGGCCTGCAAGGGAGGGCAGTTGGGGGTGATCAAGCCTGCAGGGAGGGCAGTTAGGGGTGGCCAGGCCCACAGGGGAGGGCAGTTAGGGGCAAACAGGCTAGCAGGGGAGCAGTTAGGCGTCAATCAGGCTGGCAGAGGAGTGGTTAGGAGGTGATCAGGCTGGCAGGCAAAAGTGATTAGAGGCAATTAGGAAGGCAGGCAGGTGAGCAGCTGGGAGCCATCAGTCCTGGATTGTGAGAGGGATGTCTGACTGTTGGGCCTAAACAGGCAGCTGGACATCCCTCAAGGGGTCCCAGATTGGAGAGGAAGCAGGTTGCACTAAAGGACACCTCCTAACCCCTGTGCACGAATTTCGTGCACCAGGCCTCTAGTCTATACTGATAAAAGGGTAATATGCAGATTGGTCAGGACACGCTCACAGCAACAACTGAATAGTAGGCTACGTGGGGCAACCAGTCCAGCAGGGGCGTTAGTGAGGTACAAACAAACAATTGACCAGCAGGCTGCATGGGGTGACCAGGCTGGCAGGGAGGCAGTGAGGGGCAACCAGGCCAGGAGAGGGGGGTGGCAAGGGATGACCAGGCCAGCAGAGGGAGGCAGTTGGGGGTGACCAGGCCAATGGGGCAGCAGTTTGGGGCAACCAGGATGGCAGGGGTTGCAGTGAGGGGAGAGCAGGCCAGCAGGAGAGGCAGTTGGGGATGACCAGGCCAGCAGGGGGGGAGGTAGTCAGGGGCAACCAGGCTGATGGGGCAGCAGTTGGGTGTGACCAGGCTGATGGGGCAGCAGTTGGGGGTAACCAGGCTGGCAGAGAAGGCAGTTAGGGGTGACCAGACAGGCAGAGGGTGCAGTGAGGGGCAAGCAGGCCAGCAGGAGGTACAGTCAGAGACAATCACAATGTTTCAGATCAAGTAATTCTCAGTAAATGGCAGGCAGAGGCTGTTAGGGGTGATCAAGCTAGCAGGGAGGCAGTTAGGGGTGAGAAGGAAATTTGCAGGTGAGCAGTTAAGAACTGACAGTCCCAGATTGTGAGAGGGATATCTGACTGCCAGTTTCAGTCTGATCGCTGGGCAATTGAACATCCCCTGAGATGTCCCAGATTGGAGAGGCAGCCGGGCCAAATTTTGTACACCAAGGCCTCTAGTCTATATAAAAAAGGGTAAAATGCAAAATATCCTCTCAGGAGTTTGACCAGGAAACTGTGAGTTCAATTTCTTGCTATGACGTTCACTATCCACCAGGGGGCTGTGTGGTATGAAGGAAGGCCCAGGCCAGCAGAGGGCAGTTGGGAAGGCAGGTCCTGGACGGCAGCTGGAAGGCCCTGATCAGCCCTGATCTCTGGCCAGGCTCAGGGACCCCACCTGTGCACAAATTTCATGCACTGGACTCCAGAAATTAATAAATAAGGGTAGTCCAAAAATGTCAGTCTACCAACTATTAATCACAACTTCACTTCTATAAATACTTATTTACACACTAAAAGTAATAAAAATATCTGTTTTGAGTTTTCTCACTTTTGCCTCCTGCCTTCTGATGGAAAACAAATTGAAAAAAAGATTTGAAACAGAACAAATAAAGTAACATAAATAACTAACATGAGTAAGAAAATTCTGAATAATCAAGATATGCCTACAACAGTATGAATCAGATAGAAAGGTATTAATATAACCATCAGTGATGTCAAGGTTTACAATAAATTAAAAATGAAATGGAAAATTATTTTATGTTGAGTGCTAAAAATATTGGACTCTACAATCTCTGTGAATACCAATCACCAACCTAACCATCCCCTTCTGTAGTCCTGAAGACAGTCAACATGTGGTTGCAGAAAGGGCTCCATATATGACTCAGAATTTTTAAAAATGCAGCAAACATTTACTGAGAATTACTTGATCTGAAACATTGTGATAGGATGTGTGGATACAATGACAGGCAGGTGGGGAGAATATGACTTAACTTTTCAAAGCTTCCAATTCTGATTTGGGGGAATGAAATGCACTTTTTATAACTCAGCATTGCATTAAGTGTGATCCTTCCTGTATGAGCAAAGTGCTCTGGAAGGACAGCACAGGACAGGAATCAGTCTTACAGTTTCAAAGAAAATGTGTGTTGCTACCTGGGGAACAACAGAAAAGTATCATAGTCTCCAGCCACTTGGGTGGTCTTCAATCTTTTTACACATGTCCCACGTAAAGTTTCTCTCCTCTGTAACAGCTCATAAATCTCTCTCCTTCTGCAAGAGCTTGTCCCATACTCTCCAAAGCAGCCCTGTCTTTTTATTTCTTAACTGGAGGCCTTATGCATGAAATTCATGCATGGGTGTGGTCCCTAGGCCTGGCCGACAATTAAAGCACAAGCATCTGGCATTGGAAGGACAGGTCCCAGCTGACCCGTGGGCCCTGGGCAGCACCTGGGCCCCCAGGTTTCCGCAGGACTCCCCCCTCTGCCTGAGTCAAGGTACCCGAGTCCTCATGGGGAGATGCAGTAAGCACGGCTAAACGCTGCTTGTCCGGGAGCAATGTGGACCTCTGAGCCACCTGGTGGCCTGCATGGAAGCCAGGTGGGCAGTATGCTCTCTCCGGGTTGCTTCCCAGACCGGCTCCTCTGTGAACCCCCAAGAAGCCTAAACAGCCCCTGTGGTCCTGGTGGCTGAGGCCTGGCTCACCCAGAGGAGGCTACATGAGTGCAGGGTGGGCTCCTCACAGGGACTGGGCACCTGAGCACGGGAGCTTTCCTGGCACATAAGCCCTGATGTCCCAGGGGAAGGTAGCAGGGGGAGTGAGAGTGAACTCAGCAAACACCCAGCATTCTCACCACACCTCCATCCCTGTCATCCCTGCCCCCAGGTAGCTGGAGAGAGGTCTTAGCACTTCACCAACATCCGCCATGTTCTGTACAACTCTCTGGTGGTGAGATCACGCCATAGGCAGTGGTCAAACTCCCATTCTCCTGATCAAACTCCTGGTTGAACTCCTGGTTGAGGGGACAATTTGCATATTAGACTTTTATTATATACTAGAGGCCCAGTGCATGAAATTCATGCATGGGGGTGTGTGTATCCCTCAGCTAATCCTGTACCCTCTCCAATATGGTACCCCTCGAGGGATATCCAAGTCAGATATCCCTAACACAATCCAGGATTGCTGGCTCCCAACCACCTGCCTGCCTGCCTGCCTGATTGCCCCTAACTGTTTCTGCCTGCCAGCCTGGTCACCCCCAAATGACTTTCCCTGCAGCCTTGGTCACCCCTAACTGCCCTCTTCTGCAGGCCTGGTTCCCCCCAACTGCCCTCCCTTACAGGCTTGGTCACCCTTAACTGCTCTCTCCTCCAGGCATGGTCCCTCCAAATGTCCTCCCCTGAAGGCCTGGTTCCCCCCAACTGCCCTCTCCTTCAAGCCTTCACTCCCAACTATCCTCCCTTGCAGGCATAGGTCCCCACAACTGTCCCCCCTTGCAGACCTGGTCTCCCCCAACTACCCTCCCCTGCTGGCCTGGTCACTCCTAACTGCCCTCCCCTGCTGGCCCAGTCACCCTTAACCGCCCTCCCCTGCTGGCCTGATTTTCCATAACTGCTCTCCTCTGCAAGCTATCTTGTGGCAGCCATCTTGTGTCCACATGGGGGCAGCCATGTTTGACCACATGGGGTGGCCATCTTGGGTGTTGGAGTGATGGTCAACTTGCATATTATTCTTTTATTAGATAGGAAGATTCAAATTGAGTCCATCAGTGATGCCAGATGAGATGCCAGATGAGAAGCCTTAAATGTCAAATATTCTCCACCTATAAATTTACCCATAAATACAACAATCCACATTTCTCTCCCACACATCCCCACCGTTCATCTTTAGAAATGAACCCCTTTACCTGAAAGCTAATTTCCATTTTTGCCTCCCCACCCATCAATATCTTCAAGGACTTTCCTAGTTAATTATCAGCTTCCCACATGCCCCTATTAAACTTACATAGGTTTTGGTTCTGTTTCTTTTTAAACATTTAAAAATATGCTCAAATATTCACAAACTTTAGAAAATCCCTCATATTTGTCTCTAACTTTCCAAGCATACTATATAATAAAGAGGTGATATGCAAATTGACCATCACTCCAACACACAAGATGGCGGCTCCCATGTGATCAAAGATGGCTACCCACAAAATGGCCAGCAGGGGAGGGAAGTTGTGGGGGGACCAGACTTACCGGGGAGGACATTTGGAGGTAACCAGGCCAGTAGGGGAGAGTAGCTAGAGATGACCAGGCCAGCAGGGGAGGACATTTAGGGATGATCAGACCAGCAGGGGAAGACAGTTGGGGGGACCAGGCCTGTAGGGCAGGGCAGTTCAGGGGTAACAGGCCTGCAGGGCAGGGCAGTTGGGAGGGACAAGGCCTGTAGGGAAAGGTAGTTGGGGGCAACCAGGCCTGCAGGGGAGGGTAATTAGGGGCAAGCAGGCTGGCAGGGGAGTGGTTAGGGGGTGATATGGCTGGCAGGCAGAAGCAACTAGAGACAATTCAGGCAGGTAGGCAGGTGAGCGGTTGGGAGCCAGCAGTCCTGGATTGTGAGAGGGATGTCCGAATGCACCTTTAGGTCTGCAATAGGGCCTAAACGGGCAGTTGTACATCCCTTGAAGGGTTCCAGACTGAAGAGGGTGCAGGCTGGGCTGAGGGACACACACTCCACTCTTCCATGTACAAATTTCATGCACTGGGCCTTTAGTCTATACATATAAATAGCCAGAGTCTGTAACATCCAGATGACTGAAGGCCAGGCTGGCACACAGCAGGCTTGAGTGGGTGGGGACTGGCCAGTGGGCTGAACTGCTGACCTCTCAGAGGACAGGCAGGGCTGATCAGCCCTTGTCTCTCTCTCCTGACCTCACCAGCAGCCCAGCCCCCTCCCTCTCTCTCTCTCTTTCTCTCTCTCTCTGAGAGGTCAGTAGTTCAGCCTGCTTGCCAACAGCCTGGGGTGGCTGCTGATCAGCCCCCCTCTCTAATCAGGCCCAGAGATAGGCCCAGAGATACTGACTGGCATAGAAAATGACCAATCAGAACCAAATTTGGGTAAACTGCTAGGAGCCAATGGTTGCCTAGGAGACAGAGCTTTTGATGCTGACTGGCACAGAAATTGACCAATCAGAACCTAATCTGGGTTAGCTGTGAAGTCAGAAACTAAGGTGGGGGCTGAGGAAGGGTTTTAAGGGCAATAGCTGTTTGGTATAAGGTGTAAGAAAGTGAATAGTGCATATAGTTGGCTATCAGTCCAGATATAGGGATTATGTGATTTTGTCTGCCAAGAGCATCTCCTCCTGCTAAAAAAGGCTTCCTCCACCCCATTTAAGCAATCATATCCTATATAATCTACTTAATACTACTAAAAGAGCAATATGCTAAGGTCAACCGGCCATCTTCTGGACATCCAACTTCCTTCCAGACAAAGCCATGGTGGTAAGGGCCAAGGCAGAGGCAGATAGGAATGATCAGGCTGGCAGGGGAGAACAGTTAGGGGAAACCAGGCCAGCAGAGCTAGGGCCATTCCGAGTGAGATCAGGCCAGCAGAGGAGGGCAGTTGGGAGCAAGATCAGGCCAGCAGGGGAGGGCAGTTGGGAGCAAGATCAGGTTGGCAGGGGAGGGCCGTTGGGACGAGATCAAGTCAGTAGGGGAGGGCAATTGGGGGTGATCAGGCCAGCAGGGAAGGGCAGTTGGGGGTGATAAGGCAAGCAAGCAGAAAGGTTAGGAGTGATCAAGAAGGCAGGCAGAGAAGTTAGGGGCAATCAGGCAGGCAGGCAGAGGCAGTTAGGAGTGATCATGCAGGCAGGCAGGTGAGCGTTAAGAGCCAGTGGTCCCAGATTGCTAGAGGAATGTGTGACTGCCTGTTTAGGCCCGATCCCTCTGGGGTCCCCGATTAGAGAGGGTGGAGACTAAGTTGAGGGAACCCCCACTCCATGCATGAATTTTGTGCACCAAGCCACTAATCCTAAAATAATAATTTAAAAGCATTTCTTCACTTCTATTTCATTTCCTAAATCTCTGCCACCTGGCTGCCATCTCTCCACCTCAGCTTTACTACAACTGCTCTTGCCAAAGCCACCAACTTCTTGTGAAAAATTTAATCTGTATGGCTCACTTTCTATCTCAACTTCTCTATAGTTCTTGAGCCTTGGGTAGCTCCTTTCTTGTGCCTGTCCCTTGGCCTCTATATCTACTAATTCTGAATTTCCTTCTACTCCTTTGTTCACCTATCCTAGCTTCCTTTCCTTATTGAAAGCTATTCCGTGATTCACAATAAATATTAGTGTTCCTAAAGGCTTGATAGTCAGCACTATCTACCCCAGTATTTACCCATATTTATGGTTCTAACTATCTATACATTTTTATTTAACCAGGTTCCACCTTTCTCCTCAAGACCTGGGAAAGCCATTTGTGTGCTGAGCATTTCTACTTGGACCTAGTACTGTTACATCAAAGTCAACATGTCCAAAAATCAATTTTCCCTCTTCCTACCCTCCCTGAAGTATTCCCTATTATCTATCAATCAATAAGAATCATGCTGGATTCTTCCCTCATTTTAGCCATGGAGAATTTTTGGTAGACTTAGCCTATTTAATTTTACTAAGTTCAATACGGGTTGTATGAATGAATTAGACATTTCTCATTTCTCCCTTGAACTACTGCCATTTAAGTAGCTCCCTGACTCCACCCTCCACATTTGCCCAGACCCAGTGTACTTTCCACTGTTCCAGAAACAAATGTTCTAAATGCAAATGTGCACTCTCTTGCTCTCTATACTTTAATAATCCACTTCCCTCTTTTCAGACTAAATTGTAAGTGTATTAGCATGGAATATAAAGTAGGTCCTTCAAGGCCCTCTCTAGCCCCACCTCCTGTCCTTCCTCATTTGCAAATTAAGGTCCAATTATAATGACCTTCTTAAATCCCATGAATATGCCTATGTATTCTCATGTCCATGCCTTTGCACATGTTCTCCCAGCCTAGAGGCCCATTCCCCTCACTCTGACAGTAAAGGGTCAGAGAACACATTTTGGAGTCAGATATTGGCTGGAGATTTAGCCCCTTCCAGAGATATAACCTTAGGCAAATTACTTAACTTCTGTACCTCAGCTTCCTCATCTATATAATATAAAATGACAATATATAACTCCTGGAGACTTTGTTAAAGATTTAATGAGATAAGGAACACAAAGTTCTTATCTCAATGTCTTTCACATACTTAGCAAATGATCAATAAATGGCACCTAGAGTTGACTAACTTTGGCTGCTAAACCACAATTGGGATGTCTAATCCTGTTCACCTTCCCTACCACTACTCAATCTTATCCATCCTCTCCTTATTGCTCCCATTATTCCCTCTCAATTGCTGTCACTATCCTTATTACTGAATCTTATAATTAATACTTGATTTAACTGGTCTTCCCATTAGGAGAAAAGGTAGAAAAACAAGGACGTCTTTATTTGGTAGCCTATGGATTTAACCCAGAGTCCAGCAAGTATGATTCATTACATTCCTTATGAATGTAAAAAATTTAAAGTATGAATTCCAAGAAAGAAATATCCAAAAATGGTATGAGAGAAGATTCATTCTTCTTCCATATTTTAAGAGAACCATCTAATTCTTAATTCTATAGACCCTGATTATGGAATCATGAAGCTACATATTTCAATGAGTATTTCAATTAAATGATTTGCAGGTGAAATGGAAGAGTTCATTAAAAATTACATGAATGTACCTAACAATGACCTTCCTAGAAGGTGATATATCAACTGGATCTTAAAGGAAGAGTAGGAATGTGATGGAAAAGTAAGGACTACCCAGGCAGAGTAGTAACATGTATAGAGGAATGAAGAAAATTAATAACTAGAAGCAAAAAATTATTCCAGGTGATTTCTAGAAAATGAAACTTGAAAATATGGTTAAGAAATATGAAAATGCTTCCTTAAATATAATTCTGAGGAGTTTGGACTTGATAAAATAAGAAATAGCAAACCACTCAGATTTACCTGCATTTAAAAAAATAATAAAGCAATAATGGTGAATTGAGGGGAAGAAGGGAGACAAGAATGGGAGACTATTAAGAGATCACTACAATAGTCCAGGTAAATGACAACAGGAGAGAAGGCCAAAATTTTAAGTAAAAAACAAAGTAAAATCAACATAAGTCAGATGTGTGAAGTGTGTGGAAAGAAGAGGGAAGAATGGAAGTTGTTAACCAAAATAGCATGCATAACTAGTTAGATTGTGGATTAATTATTGAGTACACAAACTTAGGAGATTTAAAGGTAATATCCTTTTAATATTTAACAGGCTAAGTATTAAAATACCTGTGATACAATGAAATGAAGATGTTCAGTAGATCCAAGGACTTAGATTTAAAAAAGGTTGGAGCTATAAAGACTTGGGAATCCTCAAGAATTTAGCTGATAACTGAAATCATGAGCATAAACAAGATTTCCCACTAGTCTTTGCAAAGCAACAGAGCAGGTATCAGAGAATTAAATGTTGTGGAATACCAATGTTTATGGAGCAAATAGTTAAAAAGGAACAAATTGAGAAAATGAAAAGTAGGTGAGGCAGCAAAGAACTCCTGTAGACACAAAGAAACTATCTTGATATGGACAGAACAGATGATAAGTGGGAGAAGTGCAAATAGCCACTAGATTAAAAATTAGATCACTAACTTTTTTATCTGCAGCATTGTCATCAGACTAGTGGAATAAGGAGTCATATTGCATTTTGGAGATAAATGGGAGGAAAGAAAGGAGAGGCAATTATTCTTTCAATAAGTTTTTTTGTTCTTCGTGTTTGTTTTAATTTTATTAATTGTTAGATTGTTTTTAATATGGGGTAAAACGAACATGTCTGCAAGCTATGGTGAAAGAATCAACGAAGAAAGAAATATCTAAGATACATGACTGAATAATTAAATTGATTAGGTAGGTCTCCAAAGTGGTGGAAGTGAAAGAGGTGTTGACAGGTGATCTTTTCCTTAAAAAGGTGAATAGATATAATCCTAAAACTAGGCGAGAAGGGAGAAAGTGATGAAAGTTATCTAAGCTATTATCCGTTAAGTTTAGAAATGGTAGGAGGGAAGTTGGAAGAGTCTACACTACACATCAATACTATTTTTTTTTTTTTGCAGCTAAGTAGGATGTTAATTATCCATTTGGAATGGATGTTCAAAATGGGGTAGGAAATCCCAGAAGTCACTAAGGTAAATGAAGCAAAAAGACAGTGGACAGAAATGAATCTTTTTTGCCATAGACCTTGACCCTGGAATGAAAAACTGGAGTCTCAAACTGAATTGGGTTAGAATTAGGGTCAGAAAGGAGAATTTAGTCAGATCTCATCTCAATAGAGATCAGACAAGGCCTGGGGTAAAGTGGGGGTCTCCACAGTGTATTTTATTCTGACTCAGAGTAATTGCCTCTAGATTTTAAAGTGGCCTTACAAGAACTGAAGTGGTTGAGCTAGAATTATAGGGGGGAGAGCAGTAACATCCAGAATTAAGGCCTTATCAAGCATCTAAAACATATTTAATACTTAAAGGATAAAAACAAAAAAAATCTCTATTTCCAAGTAACTGCATTTTATGTTATTAAGAAGCATGTAGTCTGAAATGTGTCTCTATGTCCAGCACTATTTCCTCCATGCAAAGTGCTTGGTGCATATCAAGGAGCTCAGATGAGCTTGAACCAGAAAAGAAACATTTTGACAGACCTTGCACTTGCCAAATTCCCTGCCTTGTCTTTTAGCCCATCAGTGTAACATGTATTCAAATATGCATAAATATCTGTAGGCCCTGGGATGACCAGATATGGAGTCATATACAACTGCTGCATAGGTATGGAAGGAAGTAGAGGAGGGTGTGGCTTCTAACTCCCATTTCACTTCCAAATAACCACAAAAGGGGAAATCCAGGTTCTATTGTTTTAGTCTAGGTCTATCAGAATCAAATATCCTGGGTACTCTGTATTTTTTAGTTTAGTATTACGATGAGTTCAGCAAAATTGATTCTACACTACTATTATTATTATTCTTTATCATAGAAAAAATATCTGTACAAGTGAAAGTAGCTTCATGACAGCCAGAATGTACTATCTTAGGCACAAGATGTAAAAATGTATAATTTCGAAATCTTGTATAAAAAGATATGAATGCAAAATCTAAAATTTGAGTAAATGGCTTTATAAAAATTGTTTCACAAAAATAACATTAATGTATTAAAAGCAATGCCCATACTAGCCATAGTTGAATCAATATTAAGGACTATTCATAGTTTTAATAATATGAGTAATCATTTTGGATTCAGAATATTTATCAATTTTGGGAAAAACACCTATTTTTCATCTTTAGAACCTAGCCTTTCAAATCTCCATTAACAATTCAGTGGCAAAGATAAAACATCTGCCAAAATACAAATGACAGCATGAGCAAATGTCCTAATAGTAGACATTTCATTTAATGTTTTAACACACTGCCTCTAAATTGCTGAGGCGGGGTCATAAATAAGGACTTTTACATAGTCAGTTACTTCCTTAAAATGGCAACTTGTGTTTTAAAGTAATACGCATATATTTTTAGGAGAAAACGTTAAAAGATTTTCTTTAAAGCAAGCCAAATTACTACAATACTTAAGACAAAAAACATGTTTTTTAAATAATGTTTATCCTTGATTTTAAAAACACTGAAAAATCATTCAACTACTGATAGTTCATATATGTCATTATTTGAGTAAGATTTACCAGTTTTTGAATTCCACTGAAAATGCTGATGTGCTTTTAATCAAAATATAATTTGACATATAGGGCATGGGGAGGGAAGGAGCATAATTCATTCTGCATCTTGTAAATCAATACTAGGGGCTACAGTATGCCTGTAATTAAATGGAAGGGGTATTTTAGAAAACTTATTTTATGACAAAGGTCAATTGAAACTATAGTGGCTATCAGTAAATGGCATTTGATTACCAGTCATTTGAAAATGAATCTGAAAGCAAAACCAAAGTCTGAGTAACAATGAACATAAAAGTCCATGGACTTTCTTCATTCTAGATTCTAAATTCGATCTCTCAAAAACCTTGGTTTATAACTACTTGTATTCTAATGCTGTTAGCATCTCTTCACACATGCCCTTTAAAAACTAAATATTAAACACAAACAAAAATTCATTGGTTTATATTCAACACTTAACTCAAATGCATAATGCCTCTATTCTGTGTTTTTTTCCCTTTTTCAGGTTATTAGTTTAAGTACACTAAAACACCATAAATTCTGAATTCTATGACTCTATAGGGACTTGAGCACATTAATATTATTGTAAATGAGTGCTTATTAGATATGATCTCAACTATTACTAACAGAATTCTTACCCCCAGAAGTAACATTATAGCAGTTCTTTCTAATCTACTTGAAAATAGGACTCCTGTTTTTAAAAGAATACATAATTTATAGTTTTTATTCTTCAGAATAGCTTTTGATGCCTATAGTTTAAATGAGTAACTTTTTATCACAAATTTATAATCTGGTTCAATATGCATTCTGATCAAAAAACAGGTTTCTGAAAGCAGTATTATTTTATTTATTTTGATAGTAACAGCAATGAGCCATTAATGATAATGACAGGGAACACTACTTGATCTAATATCAACCCTTCAGATAATAGACATAGTGAATACAAACAGCTCCAACATCCCAGGATTTTCGGAGAACAAGGAAAGTGGCAAGCAGGGTCTTAAGAGCATCTTGAAAATAGCTGAAGTCACAAGGCTTTATGAATGTCACAGTGAGGCTAATAATCAGTTTAAATGTAATTAAATTATATTTAATTATAGAATTAAATATAACAATTTCGTGTTTAATGTTCCTCAAATTCAATTAGAAAAAATTCACCAAAAGGTTTATATATGTTAATTGTAACAGGCACAACCTATATAGCCACACACATAAAAATCATATTCTTCCCACAGTTTTTATAAAGCACACATTTTTAAAAAATAGTTTCCAAAAGCTTGGGGCCAAAACGCCTTTAACGTGGAAAACCACCAAATTCCAGTTGGTTGCAAATATGTTTTGACTAGGGGTTATTGTCTTCTTATTTCAAGCGATATCTATTGCTGTTAAATGGTTCCCTAAATATAGGAGGGAACTTAAATGTGCTCTTTGGACTGGATTAAAGTGGTTGGTGGGGCGAGAAGGTTGAGAGAGTTTCCAAGAAGCCTATTTCTAAGGTTTAATAAAAAAAAAGGGGAGCCGGGGGGGGGGCCCGCCGGGGGGGGAAGACAAGATTCTTCTGATTAAATGATGTGTTGGACATAACACTTAATTGTACCAAGCATGCCTCCTTTACCTCCCATGTGGGAGGGCAAACCCGAAAAATAAATAAATAAATAAATATAAGTAAATAAAAATAACCATCTTCACCAAAATGCGCACTTCCATCGCAAGACGCCCAGGCTCTCCCACTCTCCCCCCCCGCTTCATCCCCGGTGCATTTAAGCGCCTAGGAGGGAAGAGAGGTGCGAAAGAGGGGGGACCCTGACAACAGCCGCCCACTCGCTCCCGATCGCGCCCTTTCTCTCTAGTTAATTTCCGCGTGAGGTGCGCGGTGTGGCGTCTTCCTCGGTGCGTGCGCCTGGAGGTGGCGAGCGGGGGAAGGCGATGAGCCCGCTGTCACCCGGGGAAGATGAAGAGGCGGGAGAGGAAGCCAGGAAGGAAGGGGGCGCCTGAGTTACCCGCGGGGCCTCCCACGTTCGCGCCCGGGCGTCCAGGGCACGCGCGCCCCGCGCTGGCCACCCTCTCCAGGGAGCTGCGGGGCCAGCCCGGCACAGCGCACACGCCGCGGAGCGCCGCGGAGGCGGGAGACGCCGCGATCCGCAGAGCCAGGTTCGGGGCCACTCACCGCGGCTCGCTGAGCCCAGCAGCAGCAGCACCAACAGGGGCCACATCGCGCCCGCGAGGGGGCCGCCTCCGCTGCCGCCGCCCGCGCCCGGAGCAGCCGCCGCGGTTACAGTCAGAACCCTGCGCCGCCTCCCGTCTCCGGCGGAACCCACCGCCCAGGCTGCCGGCCTCGCGCCCGCGAGTTGCAGCCGCTGCACACCCGCTCCCAGCCTCGAGCGCCGCGCACGCGCACTCGTCCTCGTCCCCGCCCCGCCGCGGTGCCTGCTGACGCGGGTGCCCCTGATTCGTGGACTAGTCAACGTTCCCTGGGGCTCCGCCAAGACCCCGAGCCGCTCCCGGGAGGTGGCGGAGGCTGCGCTTGGAGGCCCAGCCTCGCTGCGCCCCCTCCATCCCCGCGCTGGCGTCCGGTACCCCTCGCCAGGAGCCTGGGCGTGTGTTCCCTCGCCTCTCTCCTCCCTCCCCTTCTGCTTCTTGCACCGCCCGGGATCCGGGGATCCTGCCCCCACTGTCCTTTACTGCTGGAAGTGAAATCTATTCAAAATGTGGCTCCAAGCCACAGTATAAAGAAGGCCTTTAAAAAAAAAAAAAGAAAAAAAAGACTTTATTGAGGGTAACATAGGTTCGCTAAACCATGCAGTTTTTAAGCGTACAACTCAATTTGAATCATCTACACACTGCATCCTGTGCCCATTGGTCCAAGCAATGCCTCTTTCTGTCCCCACTGGCCCCCACCCTTTGACCATCGCTACCTACCTGCCACCCCTCCTTTAGCTCTGGCCATCACCACACAGTGTTCTGTGTTATGCATATATGGTTTTTGACTAATCCCTTCACTTTCTCTCAATATATCACTGAATCACACAGGCACACATTCAAACTGAAGCAAAAGCAGTTTTAAAACTGCCAGTAACATTCATCCTAAATGATGAACTATCTTGTCACAAAGTCAGTCTCTGGTGGCTACTCTAATGGGTGCGTAGACTTTGATTGTTTTGCTTTTACCTGCCGGAGAAGAAAGCAATTTCCCACCACAACACCCCACTTCTCCAAATCCTCTACCCATGGCATCTCCTCCATTCACTCCATCCCTGTAGTAAAACAAACAAACAACAACAACAAAAAAAAAAAACAGGAAATATTTCCACTTTCAGTGCATTATATACTATGTCACTTTTCATGTGTCTTTTTTTTTAAATGTATGAATCTCTTTCCCACAGCATTATCAAATCTTTCTAATCAGAGAATTTTTTAAGTATTCCCTCTTCTAACACTTCAACTCAACAGGCAAACAGAAGGGGTTTAATAAATGTGTTGATGTGACTGGAGGCAAGCATTGCTCCAGTGAACTTTGATTGTTGTTGTTTTTTTAATGATTAAAAAAAGAAAGGAAAAGTGATATTTCACTAACACAATGGTTCATAACTATGGTGGTCATGATGTGAATGGCCACTTAGACACCCTGAGACTACCAAAGGGACTGTTGGATTCTCCTCCAATTGCTGTGTATATGGATACAAAACAATCACCCACCAGACTTAGAGAATTGGGGACATTGTGCACCACAGGGTAGCTGGTTGGCTAAATAAGGCTGCCAGCTGTCCCTGAGACCAAAGGATCCCTTAAAGCTGAGGAGTAACCAGGAAGGACTGTCCACAACTTTCACACGCAAAATTGGAATGATGGTTTATTTTATACTGGAAGCTGCTGAGACTAAGTACCTCATGTAGTTTTGTGTAGAAAATAGAGAATCTTGCCTTAGTGGGTGTGCTCAGTGGCTAGATTGTCGGCCTGAGAACAGAAGGGTTGTGGGTTCAATTCCCAGTCAAGGGCACCTACCTGGATTACAGCTTCGTTGCCCAATTCTGGGTCAGCCCCATAGGGCAGTGATCGGCAAACTCATTAGTCAATAGAGCCAAATATCAACAGTACAAGGATTGAAATTTCTTTTGAGAGCTGAAAACTGACTTCTGTGCATGGGCCACAAAGTTTCAATTGCACTGAATGCCCGCGCTCGCACATGGTATTTTTGTGGAAGAGCCACATTCAAGGGGCCAAAGAGCCGCAATTTGCAAACCATTGCTATAAGGGAAGGTGTCTCTTTCACATGGATATTTATCTTTATAACCCTTTTCCTACCTGTTCCCTTCCTCCCTCCTTTCCATTCTCTCTCTCTTAAAAAAAAAAAATCAATGGAAAAATATCCTCTGGTGAGGATTAACAAAAAAGAAAATACATAAATGCATTTTATTAACAGTATAAACGAAGTGCAATGGGAGTACTCTTAAGCCAGGTGAGTAAGAGACCACCTGGGGGACCACCTCAGCTCTTGGGAATCAGCTGGGATGTGTTTTGATGGTCAGGCAAGAGGAGGCCTATTCCAGAAGACAAGCCAAAGCAAGATTCTTAGGTTTGATTAGCTTCTCTCTAAGATAACTTTCTCCGGTATCTAACTACCTTTTATTTCTGTTTCCCTTTTAACATTTCTAAGTATTTTTATTCAGATTTTGAGCTCTTCTTATCTTTACATAAGGGGTTTCTTGGGTGGAAGGTGAGAGAATAATGTATATTAGAATATTTTGAACAGAGGTAATTCACATTCGGTTTATTACTAAAATTAATCTTCATAACAGCCTTGGAGTGGATATTATGATCTCCATTTTAGTGATGAGGAAACAAAGGGAAAGAGGAATAATGAGTACTTTGCCCATGATTATATGTGATACTTTCCTCTCTCTGTCCCTCTTGTTTACGTCTATATTCCTGAGCTCATTTTCCCATTTTTTCTTTTCGCCCTATAACATCTAATTACCTCTTCCATTGCACTTTGTTTATGCTACTAATAAAATGCATTTATATATTTTTGTACATATCTGTCTCCTATTCTACCATGTTAGCTAGGAAAAAATGAAATATTTCCAGGCTATATTTGTATTTCCAGGGTCTGTCACAGTGCTTGGTCAAGACCTAAAAGCTCTGTGTGTGTGTTGTATCAGCAAGAAAATCCGTGTGATGTGTAGTATTGCAGTAATGCCCAGGTTTGAATTTACATCTCCAGCCAGGCACTACGATTAACCTTGGACAAGTTACTTAACACTTCTGAGTCCTCCTTTCGTCGTTTGTGAAGCTACAAGTTGAAAATAATAGAAATTAACTCTTTAAATTGCCCTGAGAATTTACTGTGAACGCTTTTACAGCTACATGGAGCAGTTCCTGGTGCACAGTAAGCACACAATCAATATTACTTCCTATTATTAGAGTCTCCTTATAGTAAGGTGAGTCCCTGAAAAGGACAGAGAAATATTATCTAATGGATCACCAATTGTTGGTCTGAAACCCTGAAGAGACACTGGGATTGGGCCAAGTGTGCACAATTTTGATTCAAGCCAGAGGCGCAAGTTTGTGCCCACTGGATAGCCCTTAGTCCACATGTTCTCATATACACTTTGTTGGTGATTGAACATTGAGGGAACCAGATCATTGATAGCTGGCTCAGGACCCAGTGACCCAGGGTATTACTTAAACTTGACCTACTCAGAAAAGCACAGTTGCCCCAGTCATCAAACGAAGCACTGTAACAGAGTGTCTGTGCTCAAGAGGCTAGGACTGGGTTTAGATGGTTAGGCAGCTGGAAGATATTGACATGTGGTTAGAGAGATGGATTTGGCTCAGGGGAACAGAAGGAAGGCTCCAGTAGCAGGAAATGATCTTCCTGGCCTGTGCTTCCATGAGGGACAAGTATTAGAGACAGAAACTCCCTCCTAGTAGGAGGAGGCAGGACTGAGGGTTTGAGTAGAGGATATTCTACAGGAGGGATGAGAGGGCATTTCCATGGGGAAGTCCTTGAGTCCAGACTTGATTTTCCCAAGTCAGGGACAAGCATAGCTCTTCCCACTCCCCCTGCTGCTGTTGCTGGAGACTGCTCGGGTAGGGAGCCCACACTCACCACAGCTAGAAGGCACTAGAGAGAGACAGTTTCTAGGTTAGTTGTAAACCCGTAGCTCCTCTATTTCTTTGAGAGCACATAATTTTTGGGGTCCTGGGAAGGCCCCTGTATCTTGCCTAACTGTCCCCTTTGGAACACATAATATACATGTAGAGGGTGCTCACTATGCACCAGAACCTGTCTATTGCTGCCAGAAGGAATTACTACAAATTTAGGGGCTTAAAATGATACCCATTCATTTTGCAACAGTTCTGTAGGTCAGAAGAGCAATGGTTTCTCTGCTTCTGGTCTCCCACGGCCAAAATCAAAGTGTTGCCTGTGCTCTATTCCTTCAGAAGGCCCTAGGGGAGAATCCATCTTCAAGTTCATTGAAGCATTTGTCAGGATTCAGAGTCTGTGGGACTGTGGTCTCCATTTCCTTTCTGGTTGCCATTTTGGAGGGGGTCAGCATGGACAGGCTGGCTTTGGATAATTGTGTGTAGTGCCAATGATGCATTAAAGCCTTCTCTGTCTGTCCTGCCTCCTCTTCCTCTGCCGCATTTCGATCACTGACTCTTCCTCCCCTTCTACCTTAAATACTCAAGTGATTAGATTGGGTGCCTCCTGGAATCCAGGATAATCTCCCCATGTTTAAGTCTATAACCGTAATCATATCCAGAAGTCTCTTTTGCTATAAAAAGTAACACATTGGAAAATCCCCAGGGATTGGAGCTTGGAAATGTTGGGAGGTATTATTCTTCCTACCATACTTAGGTTCTTTTTATATTTGTCTCCCTGGATCCTTAAATGACCCATAAGGAAAACATTGTTATATCCACATCATTGTTATACCCAATGTGTATATATAAAGATACTGAGTTCCAAAGAGATTCATATCTCAGGTAGTAATTGGTGGAACTGATGTCTTGCTTCTGAGCTCAGGCTCCTTCCTCTGCCTGACTGAAGAAATGTCAGAGGCAAAGCTATTGTGTGGTGGTCGGTCCCTCTCCTTGAAGTTCCTACTGTTGCTTCATTAGTGCTGCTTCTCAACTCATTGAGGTGGTCCCCACTGTGGCCACCAAGTTTCCAGCTCTCCTCCTAATAGTATGATATGTGTATCCACTGATTCTCAGCAGAAAAACAGATGGCGTGCCCAAATGAAGATGCTGAGAGGAGATTATTAAAGGAACTGTTTATGAGGGTGTGGGCAGGGTTAAGGGAAAGTGACAAGGAAAGGAAAATGTTGTGAGCTAACAGCAGCTGCTGTTCCCTTGTCTCTAGTTCTGGAAGTGCAAGGAGAGGAGGGCTTAGGAGAATCCTGAGAGAATGGAGAATCTAAGGAGAGCTGCCTGGCAGGAGCTTGGGCCTTTGGGAAAGGAACAGCCACTACCAGCCTGGCAGAGAGGAAGGTGGCCAAGGAAATACCATGACTCCACTCACATCCCACCTTCCAAACTCCTGCTCTGGGCAAATTTCAACTGCAGTTAGATAGAAAGAAGCCTGTTTATGCAATTCCTGAAGTTTGGCTTTGCAGGGTCAGAGTATGGAAGGGGAATTGGGTATGATGATGTGACTTGCTTTGCCCAGTGTGTTAGTTTCATAGAAATTTATTTTGTCACTAGAGGCCTGCACGACATTTGTGCAAGGTTCTTGGCCCTTGCATCTGTGGTGGATTGCCTCTGTCCTTGCAGCTCTGGCTTCATCCAGAAGGAAGGCCATGTATTGTTTTGGGCTATTTAGTATATTACTAGTGTCCCAGTGCACAAAATTCATGCCCTGGGGGGGCGGGGGGAAAGGATGTTCCTCAGCCAAGCCTTCATCTTATTCAATTCAGGACCCCTCAGGGATGTCTGGCACCCTGCTTATAATCTGGGACTGCTGGCTCCCAATTGCTTGCCTGGCTGCCAGCCTGATCACCCCCTAACAACTCTCCTGTCTGTCTGATTGATGCCTGACTGCTCCCCCGCTGGCCTGATTGCCCCCAACTGCCCTCCCCTATAAGCCTGGTTGGCCCTAACTGCCCTCCTCTGCCAGCCATCTTGTAGTGGCTACCTTTGACCACATGGGGGAGGCCATTTTATGTGATGGCATGAGGGTCAAGTTGCATATTACCTCTTTATTACATAGAATGCTTTTATTATTACAGACCAGGAGCCCAGTACACAAAATTCATGCCCTTGGGGGGGTCCCTTAGCCCATCCTGCCCCCTCTCACGGACTGGGAACCTTCAGGGAATGTCTGATTGATGGCTTAGACCTGCTCTCCATGGGGAGTGGGCCTTGGCTGTAATATGACCTCCCTCTGCAGGAGGCAACTGGGCTGATCAGGGTAAGGTGCCAACCCCCATTACCCCCTGCTGTAGCCACTGCCACCCACCACAGCCGCCAAGGTGTTTTCATCAACATAGACTCCAGTCGCTTCATTGTGAAAAAATGACAACTTTCTTTAGGCATTTTCAAGATGTCTCTTTCATAGGATATGACCTTTCTTTCCTTCTTTCTTTCCTTCTTTCTTTCTTTCTTTCTTTCTTTCTTTCTTTCTTTCTTTCTTTTTTTTTCTTCCTTCCTTCCTTCCTTCCTTCCTTCCTTCCTTCCTTCCTTCCTTCCTCACTTGAGGATAAGTTTCCATTGATTTTTAGAGAGTGTGGAAGAGAGAGAGAGGGAGAAACAGAGAGAAACATCAGTGTGAAAAAGACACTTTGGTTGCCTCCTGCATGAGCCCTGACCTGGGTCCTGGTCAGGGGGGAGCCTGTAACCTAGGTACATGCCCTTCATCAGAATTAAACCCGGACCCTGCGGTAGGCAGGCTGAGGCATTATCCACTGAGCCAAACTGACTAGGGCAGGATATAACATTTCTTAGCCCCTCTAGCAGCCGGCCTTCATTTTTTTCTCCAGGACTGTGGTGGAAAAACCCTGGATCACCTTCTTGGATTCTTATACCCCAAGTTACCAAGAACACTGCAAGTGGCAGTGTACAAGGAGCTTAGCCAATGAGCAATCAGAAAAGCTATTTATGCTTAAACTGGTTTGGCTCAGTGGACAGAGCGTTGACCTGCAAACTGAAGGGTCCTAGGTTTGATTCCTTTTAAGGGTATGTATCTTGGTTGGGGGCACATCTGCAGTGAGGAGTGTGCAGGAGGCAGCTGATCAATGTTTCTCTCTCATTGATGTTTCTGACAGTCTATCCCTCTCCCCATTTCTCTGTAAAAAATCAATGTATTTTTTTTTCAAAAAAAGAAAAGAAAAGGTTTTTCCTCTGTAGCCTATGCACAGAGGATCATCTGTGTTGTGTCCACTGGACTAGGGACCTGTCCGCTGCTGTCAGAGACATGTGTGGCTCCTCATTCACTGTGTTCGTGGGGTGGGGGCTCTTTATCCCTCGGACACAGTGTGCTTCAGCCGCCAGGGGAATGCCCCCAAGCCTAGCAGCCCCGCATTCGCTGTAGGGGCTGGGGGGTGTGAACCTGGGCCACTTGGCACAGGTGCACATGCAAGCAGCTGCCCCGCCCCATGGCTGCTTGTGCTTCGTGCCCCCGGCAGCTTGTCCTGGGACCTAGCCTGCTTGGCGCCCTGGCCACTCAACCTGGGACTTAGGCCACTTGGTACTGGTGCCTATAGGCCACTCCTGACCAGGTGTGTTCTGGGATCCTGGCCACTCAGGACCTAAGTGTGGGCCTACAGGCTCAGAGTGGCCTGGGTCATGAGGATGTTCCTGAAATCCAAGCCACTCAGTGCCCACGTATGCAGATTAATCTGCTGCCATTTTTGTTGGGTTAATTTGCATACTCACTCCTGATTGGCTGGTGGGCATTGTGGAGGTACAGGTCAATATGCATCATTCTCTTTTATTAAAGTAGTTCTGTAAGCTAGATGTCTGAAGTTAAAATGTCAACAGAACCATATTCTGTTTTCTAGAAGATCTTGGCAATACTTGTGAGGAAGGACACTAAGAAGCTAGGGCAAGTCCTTGGCAAGTGGAAAAGGGAAAATGAGACAAAATAATTAAACAAGGCTAAATAATCTGAGCAATTTACAGCTACTTAATGAATAACCAGGTTTTATTTTCCCTAACTAAGGACACTTATAAGCAAATTATTGACGGTCAGACTGGCCTCAGACCCAGTCTCTCTTCTATGACATTCTTTGAAAATAAAACTAACCAAAAAATAACTCTATAAATACATTTTGCTGAATCAGCATATTCTTGAAGAGCACACCTAGCTAAAGAATATTCTGTTAAGACCTTCCCAGGAGGCTTCCCCTAGGATTCCCACCAGCTAGAAAGCCTTAAGGCAATGGACCCTGATATGCTCTCCAGAAAGCAGGTCATTCTTTGTATCTCTACTTTCTCTTAAACTTATCTGTCCCCACCAGAGGTACAGCCAGGGGAGTACTGGGCAGCTGCAGCTCATCCCTGGCTTACTCCTTGAAGCTGTCTCCAAGGCCCCCTTTTTTTCTGACTTTCCTGTAAGTGACAGCTGCTCTACCATGGCTCACTGCTGTCACTGCGACTTTTACTTTCCAGGGAGTTCTTGTGGCCCAGCATGGCCCACTTTATTCCTATAACATTTCTAAGCAGCCAAAGCAGCCCCATTTTAGATTCTCACCTGGACTTGTGATGTGAAATCTTTCCTGCAGGAAGTCAAGAACCCACACACTACCAGTTGGCTGAGGCAGACACGCTTTAGGCCCAGTAACTGTCCTGTAACACCTGGAGTTCCTCAGCTGGAGATCCAACACTCCAACATCTGTCTCCACCTTCATGTGGCTGCCTTCTCTATTTCAATGTCTTCTTTTTCTTACAAGGACACAAGTCATTAGATCTAGGCTCACCCTAAATCCAGTACAATATCATCCAAGATCCTTAACCAAATAAATCTGCAGATTCTTTTTTCAAATAAGGTCACATTTTGAGATTCTGGGAGTGATATTAATTTTGGGAGGATACCATTCAAACCACTATAACTAATAAATGTGTTATTTCTGGGCAAAAGCATCAAGACCTAGGACACAATTTGCCACTTTCTTTTTCCCTCTCCCTTGGAAATCTGCAATGCTCCAGGCAGTGGATACTCCCTCAGCCTGAGTCCTGGGGTGAGGATGTGGCAAAGCAGAACCCCAGCTGACCTACAAAGGAAACACAACAAGTATAGAAATTAATGTGTTACCTCCCTGACAGACATCATTGACAGTATTCAATAACCACATCCAGCCCTTCAGAGATATTCCCAGCAGCTCAGGCAGCTCCCCACTGCCTTACAGATGAAAACACCCTTGAATACTGCATTAACCAAAACCAGTTTGCAGGCTACCCATTCCTTTTAGTCCCAATTCCATTAGCAATATTTCACAGCATCATATTTCCTCTTTGGGGGTAAACAATCAATGTTAAAGTCTTTTGTGTCCTTAGAAGGGGCAAGTTTTCTAGGAAAAAACAACAACAACAACAACTGCCAGAGCACATGGGTATTCTTTGAATTAGTAACAGAGTATCTGCGTTTCAGCCTGACAGTCTCATCTTTGATTCCTAAGGAGTTCCCTGCCTGCAGCAGCCAGGAATGTCTGCTGAGAAACCTTCATTCTCTGGCCTGAACCCAGGCTCTCTCCATGTGCTCTCCCTGTCCTGCCATGGCCACCTGTGCAGAAGTGCTGGAGAGACACCACGCCCCATGAAGTTTATTAGTGCTACAATGAGTCCTCTGAGCACATCTGCAGATCTACTTGTCTCCAATACTGGTCTAATTGCTATGGGTGTGGGCCAATGCACTCCAGCTATCATCACATGGTCTTTAACAGTGAAGTGAATAACTAGCATCAAACTTCCAGACCAGGTAGACATGCATCTTTGGAATCATGAAAAAGGATTTCTGAGTTCATATCCCTTTAATTTTACTTGTCTATCTTGAATGGCAGCCTGGACATGCCAGCTGCTGCAACTCTCACCATCTATTCCCCAAACACAGAGTGGAGGAAAAGAAAAAAAGTACAGAGACACACTTTGGGATGGTAGTATCTGGACATGCAGCACCTGCTGCACGTGGGAACTTCTTAGAAGTGCACATTCCTTCAACCTCTTAAACCAGACACTCTGATGTGGCGCCTGGAGATCTGTGGATTGGGGAGTCTTCCCGGTGACTCTGGTGCACACTGAACATTGAGAGCTACCCGTGTAGGGTCAGGTGGCACGCCCAGGAGGTGATCCATCTTGGTAAAAATATCATCAGCAACCCTGTCCCTTTGATCTGATGGGAAAAGCCCACCTCTAGTACACGGAGTGTCCCTGGAAAGCCTGGCTGTCTCCTGGACTACTGCCAGTTTATATAGCCTGTGGTCAGAAGTGACAGGTGGGGAGTGGAGGTAGTAGGGGAGTCAGTGCCCAGGACACAGAGTCCTGTGGCTCCATGGGTAGGCTCTCACGTGGATCAGGAATTCTGTACCAACTCATGTGAAGGGGCACATATCCCACCTTTGTCTTGATAGAAACCAATGTGTCCTTCTGAGTGGCTTGAGAATCTCTTTAGTTTTATATTGTAGTGGTATTAGAAATGGTTTAAGGACCTGGTTTCCCTGTTGTTTACAAACTACCTTTTGGAATGTCCATCAAGATACTTAGTATCTAGATCTCTGCTAATCTCTTATGAGTTTCTACTTACAAGAGGCCATTTTGATAAAATGTATAAATTTTTCATATTTTTAAATAATTATGTCTTTTTGTCTAGGGAATGAAGTAAAGAAAGCAGGAATGAGAGATCAATACACGTTTTACCAGATGTCGAATTCAGAGGCACCTCTGTAGGATGTATGTGAAGTAGGGGAGAAATGACTTATCCTCTATCATAATCCAAAAGAACATGATTCATTCCTTTAAGACAGCATATGGACAAGGTCACCTGGAACTGGTTCTGGTAAATTCAGGGAAAGGACTCATCTTAATCTTCTCTGTCCTGGAACAAGGTATCCTTGTCCATGGAAAGAGCATGAGTGCTTTCTTGGAGATGTAAAAACAGCTCTTGATACAGAAATCATTCAGATGGGTTGATGGAAATATTTGTCTTCCTCAGTAGTTCTGTTGATTCTCTTAATTTTGTCTAGCCATGCTGGATTGCCTGAGAAAATCTACTGCATTCCCTGCACAGCACAGAATGTTATAAACCAGAATTTTTTTTTCAGGATAGGGGTGTTCTGTTTTGGAGGAATGGTTGCACTTCTCCATCTTTTCTTCCTCAGAACCCTCCTAGTGTTTTGAATGTGGGAAGTATGGCCCTACAGGCCAAGGGAACATGCTTGTTATTTTATGTGCTCCAATAGTCACCTCCCCCCTGCCTCCCCAGTTTCCCTTTGTTGCCTCCTTGGAGACTGAGTCTTATTCCTATCCAGCTTCCTTTTTCTTCCCAAGAAATGGCTTTATGCTAGTAGACCTGTAAGTCACATGAAAAGCTATCAAAGCAGGAACAGAAGGAATCAATAGTAATATATGTAAGCGTGTACATGTATCATAAGTGACAGACTCATTTCCATGCAAGTTAAGATGTTCTCAGTGCCTCTAATTGACACCCTGCATGTCTGTGTGCTCTGACATGAAGGAAATATATGTAGCTGGTCTCACCCTTGATATCTGCCCTTTAGAGGCAAAGTGGGCAGCTGCTGTTGGGCTGATATTGATTTTGCTGCTGAGATCTTTCCATGGCTACTCCAGCTGGCCCAGGCCTTTTCCCCACTGGGAATTCCCACATCACTGGCCTCTTTGGATCCAGGCACTGAAAGTTGTTTAAATGCAAATTATTTTCTAGGAGGTAGAGTCATTATTATTCATTAGTATTTGGACTTTAATGAGTCTATGAGCTTAGAAGGGAATGGGCCAGAATCTTTTGGTAATAGAAACCAGGGAGGGAAGATATGTTTTAATAATGGTGTGTGGAAAAGGAAGAGTGAGATCTGAAATGCCACAGAATCTATAGCCACAGACTCAAAGAATAGCACAAGGACACTAGTTATATGTTAAGAAATAATTGGAAAAAGGGGAAATGGGAAATAAAGTGCCTCCTCAAATCTACAGATCATTTGTGCCTGGAGTTCTTCATCCATAAGCAGATGTGTTTGTACTAATTCTTGCTGAGGCATTGTTATATTGCACATTTGCTATATAAACAGTTTTATTTATTCAGAAAGTTATTGAACACCTAGTACATGGCTACGCACAGACATAACTAAACCCTACCCTCATTTAAGATGGGAGATGGAGAGAGGAGAGAAACACGATAAATAAAGAAAATGTGATACTTTTATTAAATGGTTGTAAAGGCCATGGAGAAAAATATAGTGATGCAGGCAAATGGGAAGAGAATGCGATTTTAAATAAAGCTCACTAGACAGTGACATTTCAGAAAAAAAGTGAATGGAGACTTGAACAAGCTGGGAGATGTCAATGTGGAGATCATCTGCAGCAGTGGACACAGTAAACACAGGGTCTTGTACTAGAAGCATGCGTGGCTTGTCTGAAGAAGAGCAGGGGAGGGTAGAGATAGAGAAATCTAGGAGGTGGGGTGGATAGTGTGGCCCAAAGAGCATGAGAGGTTGGAGAACAATAGGGGATCAGGCCAGAAGATCATGATGGGGTCAGTCCACACAGAACCTTATAAGAATTTAGCTTAGACTTTGACTGAGAGGGTTTTGAGGAAGGAAGTGATATTATTCTTTTTTTTAATTTTAATAAATCTTTATTGTTCAGATTATTACAATTGTTCCTCTTTTCCCCCCATATCTCCCCTCCACCTGGTTCCCCCCCCAACCTCTGCCCTTACCTCCCCCCCCTTGTCCTCATCTATAGGTGTATGATTTTTGTCCAGTCTCTCCCTGCACCCTCCCTCACTCTTTCCCCCTGAGAATTATCAGTCCACTCCCTTTCTATGCCCCTAATTCTATTATATTTGCCAGTTTATTCTGTTCATAAGCTTTTCAATTCACTTGATTTTTAGATTCACTTGTTGATAGATATGTATTTGTTGTTCATAATTTTTACCTTTACTGTTTTCTTCTTCCTCTTCTTAAAGAATGCCTTTCAGCATTTCATATAATACTGGTTTGGTGTTGATGAACTCCTTTAGCTTTTTCTTATCTGTGAAGCTCTTTATCTGCCCTGCAATTCTGAATGATAGCTTTGCTGGGTAGAGTAATCTTGGTTGTAGGTTCTTGCTATTCATTAAGTTGACTATTTCTTGCCACTCCCTTCTGGCCTGTATAGTTTCTGTTGAGAAATCAGCTGACACTCATATGGGTGCTTCTTTGTAGGTAATTAACTGTTTTTCTCTTGCTGCTTTTAATATTCTCTCTTTGTCTTTTGCTCTTGGCATTTTAATTATGATGTGTCTTGGTGTAGTCCTCTTTGGATTCCTTTTATATGGTGTTCTGTGTGCTTCCTGGACTTGTAAGTCCATTTCTTTCACCAAATGTGGGTGAAAGAAAAAGTTTTCAGTCATTATTTCTTCAAATAGGTTTTCAGCATCTTGCTCTCTTTTCTTCTGACACCCCCACAATTCTGATGTTGGTACATTTGAAGTTGTCCCAGAGGCTCCTTACACTGTCTTCACATTTTGTTATTCTTTTTGCTTTTTGCTTTTCCAATGGAGTGTTTTTTGCTTCTTTGTATTTCAAATCTTTGACTTGATTCTTACGATCCTCTAGTCTGCTGTTAGGTTTCTGAAAATTTTTTTATTTCAGTCAGTGTATGTTTAATTTCTAGTTGGTTCTTTTTCATCTCCTCTTGGGTCTCAATAAATTTATCCATTTTTTTCTAAGAAATTCTTAAAAATCCTTATAACCATGCTTTTGAACTCTATATCCAGTTGTTTGTTTTCCTCCATTTCTTTCATTTGTGATCTGTTCTTTAGTCTCTGCATATTTCACTGCTTCCCTGAGTTGGTAGAGTAGCTTTGTGTGCTAGCTGTCTTATGTGGCCCAGTAGCTCTGCTTCTCTAGTTACCTGAGGTGGACACTCTTGGTGCACCCCTTTGTGAACTGTGTTTACGGTTTTGTTGTAGTTAAGTCTTGATTGTTGTTGGTATCACTGGGGAGATTGACCTCCAAGCCAATTGGGTGATGTCGGCCTTATTTTTGGGGGAAATCGGTCTTATTTTGGGGGGATGTTGGTCTTATTTTGGGGGAAGTGGTCTTATTTTGGGGGGATGTCGGTCTTATTTGGTTGAGGGGATCAGCTGTATCTGCTCATGTGCGCTTGCCTCCCGACTTCTACCTTTCATGCCCGTGCACGCGAGCTTCCGAAACTCTGCCTTTCAGTTTCCCTGAGTTTCCATGCGCTCTAGGGACTCATGAGTCTGGGTCCTCAGGGTCTCACCCAAAACTGGGGTTCAGTGCAGTTGGACCTGGACTTCAGTGCTCTTGTATAGGTTTTGTTTTCCTCCTGCTAGTGGAAGCCAGGCACAATCAGCAGTCAGCACTCTGTGTGCACACTTTTGCAGTTTTGCAAGCCCCCAGACTTCTGTCTATTGCAATTCCCCTAAGTTTCCGTGCACTCTTTCCTTTTCACAACAGTCCAGACTCCCCCTATGAGTCTCGCCTAGAGCTGGGTTCAGTGCAGTTAGAATTTTCCGTCTCTCTCCCGTTAGAGGAAGCCAGCCAGACCCTCCTCCGCCCGTCCTCTCCAAGAGCGTGTCTCCATATCTCAGCTTTCTACAGCTCCTCTGAGTCTCCATGAGCCCCTCTCTTTACTTCTAGTTGTAGAATTTTCACTCAGCCAGCTTTCTTGTGATTCTGGATGGTGTCCGTTCTATCTTTTAGTTGTAGTTTTGAAATTGTTGTACGAGGCAGCAGCTTAGGTGTTCACCTATGCCACCATCTTGGTTTCCAACTCAGAAGTGATATTATTCAACCTGCAATTTAAAAGTCTATTGAAGAGGTTGGTTAGAGATGGTAAATATTTTTTGAAGGCCATGAAGTCTCATTTGTAACTCCTTGAGAGTGATGTTGTAGTATAAGTTAAATTCAAGAGGATGGCTGTGTTCTAATAAAGCTTGATTAACAAAAGCAGTTGGCAGGCCAGATTTGGCCCATGCTGAATCTTGGGCTGTTATTATCCACAGGAGAGCTGAAGGTGGGTAGGCTGAAGGTGCTAGCTGTGGAGGTGGCCAGAAGGGTAAGAATTGCATATTTTGAAGGTTATATTTGCAAGATTAATAGTTGGAGCAGATGTGGGCTGTGAGAGAAACCAAGGATGACTCTAAAGATTTTATCCTGAGCAACTGGAGAAATGGAGTGACTGGAGTGATGTGGCATAAAAATGAAAGAAGGGGTTTGATGGGAAAGTAGGAGTAAAGGTTCAGGAGTCAATGAGGACATACAAATTTAAGATGCCTTTAGGGTAAAGGAATTGGATTAGATGTTCACTGACTCCCCTTCTGGTTCTCACATTCTATGTCTCCATGACTGCAAGAAAATAAACATGTACCCTGCTGGCTTCTGCTGTGATCATGATCTTCAGGGAGACTTTGCATTTCATCTTCCCTTAATGCAATTGGTGACTGCTGGCCAGAGATCAGTTGCACACTGGAAGGAAGGCAACTGCCAGCTGAAACTAGCAGGGGGCTTCGAAGAGCCACTTAAAGGGTGCATGTGCCCGAGGAGGCTTTGAGGGCTGGAGGCACATTCCCGGGTATCTTTTTTTCCTGGAGGTTAGTCATAACAGAGGGCTGTGGATTGACCAGGCCAACAACATTCCAGTCATTTTCTGAGAAAATGCAGAGCAACTTCTTCCACTTCACCTCCACTCTGCTCTTAAGAGTGGCCACTCTGCAGACCTGCCAGCCTGGCCCTCTGTGCTGACAGCCCAGAGCCCTGAGTTCATCCTGATGCCCCCTGGAGATCCATAGAATGTTTGGCATCAGCTTCTCTGGGCTATTTTCTCCCTCTCCTCTCTCATCTCTCCTCGCTGGGAGATATGTCTTCTCTCTGCCCAAATTCTTTCCACCGAAGAAGGGGCTCTGTGCCAGTGGGGCTGTTTGCTGTGTGGAGAGCTGGCAAACCACTTTGGGAGTGAGCTGATAGGAATATATTTAAAGTGTGAGCATTTATCAGAAGCAGCAGATGGAGGCAGCAGAGTGGAGCTCCCAGCACTGAGGGCAGGGAGTATCTCATTCAAGTGTGAAGCAGGCACCATTTACACCCAGCTGACGCCAACTCCTGAAGCCAGTGAAGAGGAGGAGGAAAACAAAAGGGGCCACCTTTGTGCCAGGTATGGGAGGTCACAGCATTACTGGACTGAGAGTCCTCAATGCCTCAATGACTGCATTCACTCTGGAGTAGAAGGAAACCCGTCCACAATCCCATTCCCTAACATTTTTTACCTCTTTAAAGCTTAGTAAATTTAATAAAAGTTTTGAAATTCAGAACAAATGGGAATATAGACCAATTAATGGATGTAGAGAGAAATTAATTCATTCAACAAATAGTTGTTGTGTGCCTCAGACATGTCAGGCATTCTGTAATACTCTGAGACAGAGGAGATCCAGGCAAATAGGTATGTTACTAGAGGCCCAGTGCATGGATTTGTGTACTGGTGGAATTCCTCCGCCTGGCCTGCACCCTCTCGAAGGGGGATGTGGGACTGCTGGTTTCGGCTAGATCCCCAGACTGGCCTGTGGGGATTGGCCTAACCAGTAGTCCAACATCCTCTGAGGGATGTAGTAGTGCACAAAGTGACAAGCGCCCTGGGAGGAGCCCAAGCCCAGTTAGGGCTCCATGCCTCTCCCACTCATCCTGGCCCAGCTGGGCCTGTAGCCACAGCTTAGTAGCACTCCTATGGAGGTAGGAAAGGCTGGCACCATCACAGTTGTGCTTGCCAGCTGTGAGTCCAGTGTTTGGCACCCATAGGTCAACTAAGTAAGGCTCTTGCTGTGGGAGCACACTGACCCCCAGATGGCAGCTCCTGTGTTTATCATCTGCCTCCTGGTGGCCAGTGCGGGTCATAGAGACTGGTCAACTGGTCATTCAGTCATTTGGTCTTTCAGTCACTTAGGCTTTTATATACCAGGTGTACCCTTTAATAATGTGTCTCTTGAAATTATCATGAAAAATCATGATAATTTCAAGAGACACATCAAAAGTGTTTTATTCAAAGTAATGTCCACAACTAGCTACACATTTCTCCCCTTTTTCATGTAATTTGTGGATACTATTCCAATAGAAATTTTCTTGTTTTGAGGCAAACCATTCAGAGACCCAATTTTCCACTTCTTTGTGCATTTTAAAGTGTTACTCAGAAAATGCATGTGCCATCAATCAGAATAAGTGGTAATCTGAAGGAGCAAGGCCTGGTGAATATGGCAAGTGGGTTAATAATTCCCAGGCAAGATCTTTGCATTATCATGAAGCAAAATTACTTTTCTGTATCTTCTGGCACATTCTGGTCATATTATGATCAAAGTGTGGTTCAAATTGGTTAATTGTTATTGGTAGCTATCAGTACTAATGGTTTCACCTAGTTTTAGAAGCTCATAATACACCACACTTTCCTGATCCCACCAAATGCAGAACATTGTCTTCTTTCCGAAGCAATTTGGCCTTGCAGTCAATGTTGATGGTTGACCAGGATCAACCCATGATTTTGTACATTTGAGATTCTCAAAATAAATCCACTTTTCATCACCAGCTACAATTTGATGCAAAAAAGACTTTCTTTCATGCTGTTGAAGTAACATTTTACTGATGACTTTTCAGTTCTCCATTTGTCTTCCGTTCAGTTGAAGTGGCACCCAATTTCCCTTCCTTTAAAATCTTTCTCATTGCTTGTAAACAATCAGAAATTGTTTGCTGAGCAACGTTTAATCATTCTGCAAATTGTTTTTAAGTTTGACATGCATCTTCAACCACTAATGCTTGTAATTGTTGGTCTTCAAACATTTTTGGTTGACCTGGACATTCTTTGTCTTTCACATTGAAGTCATCACTTTTAAAGCATTTAAACCAGCATTCACAAGTATCTTGAGATGGAACATGTTCAGCATAAGCTTCCCAAAGTAGATGATAACTTTCAGCACCACTTTTCTTCAAAATAAAGTCATGAATTAAAACTTCCTGCAAATGCCCATTTTTTTGAACAAAAATCGATATTTTTAAGCTTAAAAATGTCTATAATGTTAACACCTTCAGAAAATTTGACATAAGAAGTTTTTTTTAAATATATTTTATTGATTTTTTTACAGAGAGGAAGGGAGAGTGATAGAGAGTTAGAAACATCGATGAGAGAGAGACATCGATCAGCTGCCTCCAGCATGCCCCACACTGGAGATGTGCCAGCAACCAAGGTACAAGACCAGAATCAAACCTGGGACCTTTCAGTCCACAGGCCAACGCTTTATCCACTGAGCCAAACCGGTTTCGGCTGACATAAGAAGTTTTGAAGCTTTCTGTTAATACAACAAAATAGGATACATATCAAATTGCATATATATCAACATATGTGTAACTCAATCTATTGAAAAAAAATCTACATTATTAACTAGTACACCTGGCATATAGATAATTCTTAAATGTTAGAACTGTCAAACAAATATTTTTTTTTAATTTTTACTGCCATTCCCACACTACCACCTCCCCGAAAGTACCAATATATTTAAGACCTATTCTATTTTCCATTTGTTCTAAAGAAGTATATTTTTTAAATGTAAATTTTATCAGAGCACAAGTACCAAAATGAATATCTCAGTGGGGAAAAAACAATGACATTAATTTTAAGTTGCCTCTTTGATAATAGAACTATGATCATGCCATCCCATTTAAAAGCCAGTTTTAACAGTTGACCTAAGGTCTATAAAAGGCCCCCAGGTCATGTAGCAAAGGGGAAATAATTTACTTATCCATATAAAAAGCCTTTGGGAAAATACTCATCTTCCGATTTTTTTTCTTTTTCCTTCACAAAAAGATTTAAATGCCATCAATAAATAAATAACATATTTCTTCATACTGCCTCAACATGAGAGTCAAAATGTGATCCTTTTGCTCTATTATATGGAGAAGATGTGATTCCAAATCCCATGGTCAGAATTAATTACTCCTTCCCTTGGTGTCAGGAGGAAGACTTAACATCAGATTTATATATACCAAGTTATGCACTTTTCTCTTTGTCCTGATGCATGTGAATTCTTCAAAGAAACATGCTGCTTGGTGCACAAAACAATAGGCACTGAATGCAGCAAATGAAAAAATAAGGACTGTACAGAAATGCTTGCTGTTATAATGAAGAAAAAATAAATATTTCCAAATTTATTACATTATTTTCAGGGTAATGTAGATATATTGAAAGATATTCAGTTATTATGGGCGACAATGTCACTAATCTACAAGCTCTCAGAGTTGTTTATTTTTTAATTATTATTATTTTAAGTCATTTGTGCAACAACTTTTGTTGAAGATGTACTCAGTTTCAGACTGTGTGATAGCCTACGAGGTAAAAAGATAATTGAGACAGTCCTTCCCTACAAAGCTGCCCTCCTGTGGTACAAGGGACAGGGCCAGAACTAGGTTCAGGGGAAGAAAGAGGGTACAATGGAAGGAAAATCCAGGGGAGCACTGGGGATGGAGAAGGTAGCTGTGTAAATTGCAGCTTGAAGGAAGCATTGAGTGGGTCAGGTAGACCATCAGGAGAGGTATTGCCCCTTCCGGGAGTTTGGAAATCCTAGGGGCAGTCCTGGTGGTTGACAGGAGGACAGCTCTGGCATTTACTGGATGGAGGCCCAAGATGCTAGATGTACTACTATGCATGGCTTAGCCTATACACCAATGAGTCTCTTGCATCCAAAGTAATATTTGAGTATCCTTCCAGACATTTATGTAGGTAAAAATCTGGTGATTAGAATGATCTCAGCCGCAGCCCAAATGTTGTCATATATAAATACAAAGCATGCTTTGCACAGTGTTAATAAAACCTGCATTTTGTAGGAATATTACTCCCTATGAACCAAAGTAAGATTGTGTTTTGCTCTCTCTGGAACTTTGCAGAAAGTCATTCACCATCTTGAAAAGTGTTATTGCTGGCTGTGTCATTGCTTAAGGTATTTGTGTCAAGTACATAATATCCCTGAACCAATCTTCATTTATATCTGTCAATGCCCAGTGATTCTAGGTAAACATTTCATTACTCTGTGATGTCTCTGATGGTAGTTGTCTCCAAGCATTTTCATACAGAAATACAGTACACATTTTATTCATATGACTTGCCTTTGTTATTACTACAGTTAGGATATTATATTGGATTTTTTTTAAGTTATGAGTGTAGATACGTTACCCTTGACATTTATTTCAACATAGTAAAGGACAGGTTACATTTTTAAAATATATATGAAGGGAGCACTGAATCTCTAGGCTGGACCCAGTGAGATGGGCAAAGTAGTTGGAAAGAGCATTGTAGGCAGCACAGAAGGTCCTCTAATAAGAGGGTTTCATGATAACATCAAAGAGATGCAGCACAGACTTGGCTCTTATATCAATTAGCCTATGGTAACATTAGTTCTGTTGTATGTGATTTTGCTTAAATTTTCAGAAACTATAAATGACGCTAAGTGAGAATCTACTATACTCTAAAATTTTAATGTGTGCAAGAATCATCTGGTGATTTTGTTAAAATGTGGATTTTGATTTATTAGGCCTGGTGTGAGACCTAAGAGCCTACAATTCTAACGAGCTGCCAGGTGATACTGATGTTTGTGATTCATGGACCATATATGGGTAACAAAGTCCTAGACAAAGGAAATTGCATGGGGGAAGGTACAGAGACCTGAAGTGTTTTTCTGGGAAACAACCAGTCACTTGCTATAATCGGAGCACAACGTGTAAGGTGCTGTGTGGTAAGAGATGAGGTTAGAGAAGCGGGGCAGGGTTAGAGCAGGCAGGACCCAGTGCGCCCTGTTTGAACTTCATTTTGTAGAGAACAGAGAGCCTTGAAAGGATTTAAAGTAGAGTGTGAGATGTTATATCTTTGCCACCCTGTGGGACACCCTTGCTGGGCACAGGGAACAGAGACTTGCGTGAGAAGACTTTTCCAATTATGTTGCTTAAACATAGAAATAATGAAGGGGAACTAAGGAAGCCACAATAGAGCGAAGGTAAGAAGACAGGTTTGGTGTTTTGGAGTTAGATTTCCTAGGACTTTTTAATTGATTGAGTGTGAGTGGTGAAGGCCAGGGAGGATCAAGGATGACTTGCAAGTTTCTTTTAAGAGCGCTGGTGAATAGTGATGCCATTGACCAGGATAGGAAGATGAGGAGGAACCTCTTCTATTAATACACAGACATCCAAGTAGACTTTAATGTGTCAGCTTTTATTAAAAGTGTACTGTGTTGTGGAGAAAAGATGATACTTGTACACTGTTAGTGAGAATGTAAATTTGTACAGTCATTATTGGAGGTTCCTCAAAAAATTAAAAACAGAATGCAATATGATCTAGCAGTTTCACTTCTGGGTATATTCTCAAAGGAATAAAGATCAGGATCTCAAAGAGATATCTGCATTTCCATGTTTATTTCAACATTATTCCCAATAGCCAATATATGGAAGCAACTCAGATGTTCACACACAGTTGAATGGATAAAGAAAATGTGGTATATACATACAATGAATATTTTTTCAGCCTCAAAAAAGAAGAAAATTTGCAATTTTCAACAAAATGGGTGAACCTGAGGGACATTATGCTAAATAAAATAAGCCAGACACAGGACAAATGACAATTGATACCACTTATGAGAAATCTGAATGAGTCAACTCCATAGAGGCAGAGAGTAGAATTGTGGTGGTTGGGATTGGGGGAGAGGTATTAGTCAAAGGGTGCAAAGTTTTGGTTATACAAAATGACTAAATCCTAGAGATATGCTGAATAACAAAGTGCTTGTTGTTAACAATACTGTATTGTATACTTAAGAATTTGCTAAGAGGGCAGATCTGATGTTAACAGC
Organism: Lasiurus cinereus; assembly: GCA_011751065.1. Classification (NCBI taxonomy): domain Eukaryota; kingdom Metazoa; phylum Chordata; class Mammalia; order Chiroptera; family Vespertilionidae; genus Lasiurus; species Lasiurus cinereus. The sequence continues at coordinate 13,290,616 of JAAGEH010000286.1, read as the reverse complement.
TCTTATTACAAAAACAGTAAAAAAACAAAAAAGCAGAAGGAAACTTTCAGAGGAGACAGCTATGTTTATGGAATAGATTGTGAATACGGTTCCATAGATTATATTTATCTCTAAACTCATCAAGTCATATACATTAATTGTGTAAAACTTTGTATATTAATCATACCTCAATAAAGTGGTTTTGAAAAATGTGTATTGTATTTCACTGTAGCAGGAATCATTCAATACAGGTATTTTTCTTTGCCATTCTCCAGTGGGTTTCCCATGGTGTGGAGGAGGAACATGTGCTATACCTACAAGCTCCATGGTTGTCCAGGCTGGGTGATGTACTCACATACTTATGTTATTATAGAAAGGGGCTTAAGTATTATAATCACTTGGGTGTCAGTCAAAGACACAGTTGGAATGAATTCCATGCTTGCCATGGTCTCTCTCTCTCTCTCTCTCTCTCTCTCTCTCTCTCTCTCTCTCTC
>JAAGEH010000286.1:13256616-13290133 GCA_011751065.1 Lasiurus cinereus | reverse complement strand
TCTCTCTCTCTCTCTCTCTCTCTCTCTCTCTCTCTCTCTCTCTCTCCTTCTCAGATACCATGGGAGAGATTAACAGACATAATGTAAGTTTATTGTAAGACTATGATGCTTAAATGTAGGCCATACCTCGGAAGATCACAGAAAGAGATAGAGATAGAGATAGAGATAGAGATAGAGATAGAGATAGATAGATAGATAGATAGATAGATAGATAGATAGATAGATATAGAGAGAGAGTCTGTCTTTGTTCTTCCCCTAGTTTACAGATGTTGGCATGACAATGAGTTCAAAATGGTCCTCTGAGGTCATGGGTTTGGAGTCCCATTCCTATGATTAATAGTGTCAAACTCCACGAATAGCATGAACAGCTAGTCTTCCTTGTCCATGATATTACGCTGCTTTATCTCATTCAATCTTCACAATAACCCTAAGAATAAATTTTCTAAATGAGGAAACTAAAGCGTATAGAGCTCTGGTAATTTGCCTACGGTCACATTGATGAAATGATAAATCTAGCCTGGACCTCATTTCTTTTCTCCCTCATGCCACAATTCATTTCCTCTAACCTCTCCCTGTCACACTGAAATAACAGCTGTCTCTCTAAACTTTCTATGCTCCTTCACACCTCTGCACATACTGAATACTTAATACTTCTGCCTGAAATTCTCCTCTTTAATATTCAACTGTCCAAGTCCTACTTTGTATTCTAGCAAAATTCTACCAGGGATCTCCTGACTTGCTGGCCTTTGCACATTTCCAGTTTTGCATTCGTCATGCTGCACTGTAATTGTGTTTACATGCCCCTCCCCACCTCTGCTCCAGACTGTGGGCCCCTGAAGGGCAGGGCCATATCTTAGTGATCTTCCTTCACTATGTCAGGTATACACTGAGTGGCCATATTATTATGATCTCTGGATACATAATAATATGGCCACTCAGTGTATATCCTATATAATAAAAGGCTAATATACAAATTGTCCCCTCAACCAGAATTTTGACCAGGCAAGCCAGACAATCACCCATGTCTCCTCCCCCTGGCCAGGCTGGCCGGACCCCACCCACGCACAAATTTATGCACCAAGGCTCTAATATATATATATATATATATATATATATATATATATATATATGTATATAATTATCCAGGCTGGGTAGTATTATATATTTAACAAATAGCCAGATTATTATACATTCAGAGATCATAATAATCTGGCCACTCAGAGTAGATTACTGTGCAATACAAGCTTTAGAACTAGTGTATACAGTCATTCTTCGGTTCTCAGTAAATTTCACTGGATGTAATATTGCCTTGAAAACATAAGTCAGTCTCTAAAGAAAATACATTTTGGCAATGAACAAAAGAAGAAAAGGGTTGAAAAATCCTTAGTTTTTAGAACACATTATTAATAGATAAAATGTTTTTGTAAAGAATTTATAAAGGTTTCACAATGGGTTCCTCTTCTATAATCCTTCACCATTAATATTAGACTTAATTATTTAAGATTAGTTTATTGCAGTGGTTCTCAACCTTCCTAAGGCCGCGACCCTTGCATACAGTTCCTCATGTGGTGGTGACCCCCAACCATGAAATTTGCTACTGTTATGCATCATGATGTAAATATCTGCATTTTCCAATGGTCTTAGGCGACCCCTGTGAAAGGGTCATTTGACCCCCAAAGGGGTCGCGACCCACAGGTTGAGAACTGCTGGTTTATTGAGAGTCAATTTTTAATTTAATAATCTAGTTCTTATTAGGATTTTAATAAATAATAACATTTAATAACTACTATGACATGTCAGCATATAAAAACTTAGTTCTTAACATAATTTTTAAATAAAACATAATGAGAACAATTACACATCACTTGACCAATTTTTAGTTCTAATCCTCATCCTGTTTTCCTGTATTGCACATATCTGCAGCTTTCACTTTTTTTCCTATCATTTCTCTATTGAGGTTTCAGTGAAAAAAGAAGAATCACAGTAAAATTAGGGAAATTAATAGACGTGAGGAAAACAAACATCTTCTTAGTTTTAATGTACAGAATGATATTAGAATGTTACAAGCAAGTTTGAGTTTGAACATTAAATTCCATTTTTCTGTAGCATGTGTTTAACTTTATTATGGTTTACTGAGTATTTAAACCATCTAGAATGATGTCTATGCTGTTTTTCGTGTTTCAGAAGAGGTTCTGGAATACGCACATAAAAATGCACACACACGTTTATATATATCTCCCTAAAACCACTGTGTTTATTGGAATCTTCAGGAAACAGTCACTCAGCTAACTTCAAGTAATGTAAGTTTATTGTAAGGCCATGTTTCTCAAATGTAGGCCATACCTCAGAGAATCACATCAACCAGGAGTTATGGGAAGCATAACTGGAAAAAAAGTGGTTATCTCCCTAAGTTGTTCACTTTAATGAAAGGATTATACATTTATTTTTATACAAAAAAAGTACAGATCTCTTAACAAGGAAAATGCAAAATTTATTATGCAATTTGAAAGATAAAAATAATATGAGACTGCAAAGAAATGCTGAACTTGTGATTAGCTGCTGGGTCAAGTCCCAGACTGCCAGTGGTACACATCCACTTCTTTTCTTTGGTTAAGAGGAAAAGTCAGAGAAGTATTGTATAGGAATCACACAGAAATCAAGACAATTAGTAGCAAGAGCCCACAACAGTTATTGTTAGAGTGGAGTATTGTTCAGAGAACAGTTAGCTAATGCGCCCAAGATGGCTCTGGCAAAGGAATGATCTTGCCATCATCTCAGCAGCTGATGTTCCATCCTCTGCCCTAAGGTAACTCTGGCAAGGGTCCATGTGCTTCAGCATGCTTACCCCACCTGCCATCCCCACTACCACTGCTCTGTATCTGTTGTTTTCTGCTTTGCTATAGTGTTTGCCCACTAATAATCTCAGGACACCCTGTGGTCTTACGTAGTCTCTACAGCCTACTTTCTTTCTGGGTACCTTTTGCTTCTGCTCCATCTTTCAAAAGCCCAAGCCAGTTTGTGTATTAAATGCAAAACTTTCTGAAGGAGGGAATATAATTCCTTCATTAGTCACCTTTATCCCTATTTTGACATAGATTTGTGCCAAGCTGCCTTATAGAGCGCCAGTCAGTCCATTGTCTTGTTTGTCTTCCAGTTCAGTTCTCACTTCTGGTGAGATTGGCTGCTGTGGTGTCACTGGATTAAAATTTAAAGTTTAAAATTATGTCAGTTTAAGGATTCATCATGGCCGGGCATCCTCTGCAGAAAAAGTGTGCCATGGGCATTCTGACTTTTGCCTTCTCCTATAAAAGATGCCAGGAACAAATTCCTTTGGAAGGATATACAACAGATACAAGCAGATAAATCTAAAAATTTTATTAAAACCGAAATTTTTGGTAAAATTTTAAAGAAATTATATCCAAAGAATGGATCTTTGTTTGAAGGGACCACCTATATAATGCAAGTTTCCTCTATTATTTGTTTCTCTTTTCCTTAAAAAAAAAAAGTTGTGTGTTTCAGTTATAGAGTGTTGAGTTAAACACACTCCTTAGCTCCTAGCCTACCATCAGTATAGGTCTCAAGGCCTCCCTCAATTGACTTATTGCTTAATTCAAATCCTCTCCTCAATATCTCTGATGGATGTTTTAACCTACTTCGGAAGCTATCTCTAAAGAGAACAGCCTGCACCATATATAGAACCTTCTAATGCTTAGATAATTCTTTCTTACATTAAACCAAAAATAATTTTCCTATAACTTTGCCCCAGTGTTCTCAGGTATTACTTATGGAACCAGCTTGATAGCCTTTCAATCCCACATGCACTTTCACTTTTCTATGTAACACATAATGTTATTCCTGAATTAATTCTTCATATGATGTGGGCTTAAGACACTTTACTCCCTGGTCACCTTCCCTTGGACACACTCTAGTTTTACAATGTTGTTTTTTTTTAACTGTGACTTAAGAATTTCAAAATAGATATGCTCTGCTAATGCAAAATATGATGGGTGTAATCTCGTACCTTCCTTCCTTAATTTCATTTTCTATTAATTTGTCATAAAATTTGCATTGGTTTCTTAAAAATAATACCACATTTTTTACTCTCAATGAACTTTAAATCGTTTTCAAGTGAACTGCTGTCAGTCATGAGCTCTCCTACCTTGTATTTAAGTAGTTGATTCTTTGAACTTTGATGTGGAACTTAACATTTAACCCTATTACATTTATTATTAATTTCCTTCTATCCTTTTTTTGTCAAGGTCTTTTTCAAGCTTGATTATTTAATATGACTTATCAGCTTTTCCTCCAACTTTCAGTCATCTACAAATTTGATAGACAACATTTATACTGGGCTTCACAGAATTCACTGATTCATATGTTTATGATTTCAGGATAGAGAACAGAGAACTTCAATATGGTGCTCAAACTTTAATGTAAAATAGAATTATCTGGGACATTTGTTAAACATGTAAATTTCTAGTTCTCATTTCAAAAAATTTTGATTCAGTAAGTGTGGGATGGTAGTCCAGGGATGTGTATTTCTAACAAGTACATGTGATTCCAATGCTTTGGTCCTCGGTCACACTTTAGAAACAACTTTAGAAATGTCATTTAAGTCTAAGTTGATAGTCATGTATTCATTAATTCTAACATGATGATTGTCTAGCACAGCGCTGGATGCATAATTAATACTGAATGAATGATTGAAAGGATAAAGAAATGAAGGGTAGAAAGGAAAGCTCAGCCAATAACCTAGCTTATATTTCTCCATTTTAATCACATAGTTAATGTGATCAACTTTTTCAAATACTTTGTTGAAAGTAAATTATGCTATATCTTTAATGTTTTATACTGGGAAAGGTGTAGTTTGCATGACCTATTCTTCATGAGCATATGTGTTCTCCTGGTGATCATCACTTTTATTTCTAGGTGCTGTCAGATTAGTTCTCTCAGACTCCAGGAAAAGACGTGCCTAAATACCCCTGCAAGCCAGTGATGGATTTCAGATCCCAGCCTCTAGGACTACTGGAGGAGTCCTGAGAGGCAACAGATTGCCTCACATCCTCTCCGATTGATTGCGGGGTATGCAGCCCCTGATCCGCCACACATGGCCCTTCTCTGTGACACAGAGATTCCTCTTAGCACACATAGTATCCTAGTGCTAGCATATCTATTGTATCTTTAAGATGCTTCGCTAAGCAAAGATGTAGAGAAACTTCCTGGAGATTGAGTATAGGAGGGGAATTGTTGTGATTGTGTAAGAAAGACAGGTAAGAGCAATTGTAACTTGAATCCTTGTTCTTCCCTTGGGCTTTAGCTTCATTCTCTAAGCTAATTCCCAGGTTCAGTTTTCCTCTGGTGACACAATACACTTGCCATGCCCACTTTTGAGAAAGGAAAGAATAAGCACGGTACACAAACACTACACTTATAAAAGGAGAGATAAAAGGGCTTCTCTCTTCCCTAAGAAAAGATCTAGTCCTTGTTCCTGACCTATTTGAGTGCACATGCAGAGCTTGTACAATGTAGCTGAACCGCCTACTTAGCATTTATGCAACCTGCTCCCCTTTCAACAAGCTCTTCAAGATCTGACTTATTTAACCATCTTCAGAAATCTTCAAGGTCAAAATAGCCACTTCTACAGGGAGACTGAAGGAACCTTCAAGACTACTGATGCAATTTACAGTTGGGAAATCATTCCATTCCTGTGAGTTTTTCAGGCCACATGGTAGGGTGACTAACTGTCATGGTTTTCTTGGGGTTGAGAGGGTTCTAGATTGTGACACTCCTGTTGCTGAAACTGGGAGAGTTCCAGAGAAATTGGGAGAATTGATCACGCTATAATGACATTTTATGATCCAGCATGGTTCTGTTACAGGAAGCACCTGCCCCTCTGTTGTAAATCCTTTCTATTATCTAAAAAAAATATTTATATTTCATCATTACCCCAAAATAGAAATAATGGGAGGAAATAAAGAAGAACCTAAAAACGACACAGGAATTCATAATGCAGAGATCTCTAATTAAGCCTTCTGACGCCTTCCGTGAGCATATCCGTGTACACATGTGTACATGCAGTTTACAACTAAAATGGTGCTGTATAGACAACTCTGTATCCTGATTTTCACGTAGAATGAGCATTCTCCCATTTCAATAAATTCTTTTTGAAAACAGCATTGCTAATTGTTGCATAATTTTCATTTAGGATATTTTACTTTACCATTCCCATGTTGTTCTGCATTTAGGCTAATTTTTGCTATTAAAGATAATGGTGCTATGAACATTTTTGGTTTCTAGTTATTTCTTTTGAAAAGCTTTCCAGTACTTTATTGGGTGAAAAGTTATGGTCTTAGTTAGAGCTACTGTAACTTATCTCAAAAATGCTTCTGGAATAAGTTGTGCATCAGCAGTGTTTATGCCTGCCCCACTGAACTCCTGTTTGCGCTGAGTATTTTTTCAGTCTTCACCAATGGTATAGGTTTTTTGTTGTTGTTTTATTAAAAAGTGTAGTTTTTTAAAAAATCCTAAATAATCTGCAGTTCTTTGTTTACTTATGAAGTTTAAACCTCTTTCTATCTTTCTCATTTGAACTCTCCTGTAAATTTTGTTCATATATTTTCCCAGATTTCATATTTCATTTTAATATCTCAATTCATATGCACTCTTGACAAACTATAATAATTTTATGTGAAACTTTGTTTCAAAGTAAGTTTTTTTTATCTTCAAATACTTTTTGTGATCTATTGTTATATACATGTTTTAAAAATACTGACTTAAAAATCTTAGATACTTATAATCTTTATACAGTATGTTAAACTCTGTGCATGGACCCACAACTCCTGGGGGAGGCTTATACTTACCTTTAAAAGTCTTTTTGTTTATCATAGTTTGTCAGACTTAAAATTATTCTGTATCATTTGAAAAGAATATGCAGACCATCTATGAAAAAAAGATAAGATAAAACAAAATCACCACCCAACCCAAGACCTGAAACATACCAAGTCCTCTGTGTTCCTCCCCACTAGGGCTAATTTTGTTTGTCACGCTGGGGGTCCAAAGTAAACAATATTTCTGAGTGTGTCTGTGAAGGTGTTTCTGGATGAGATTAGCATTTGAATTGGTGGACTCATTAAAGTAGACTGCCCTCCTCACTGTGGGTGGGCATCATCCAATGTGTTGAAGGGCTGAATACAATACAAAGGCAAAAGGAAAAATTCACCCTTAATGCTTCCTACCTGCCTACTTGACCTGGGACATTGGTCTTCTCCTGCCCTGGGACTGGGGTTTATGCCATTGGCTCCCTGGTTTTAGGACTGAATTACACCACTGGCTTTTCTCTTCTGGGTCTGCAACTTACAGATGGCAAGTCACAGGACTTCTCAGCCTCCACAATCGCACGAGCCAGTTTCTTACAATAAATCTCTTCCTACATACATGTCATTGGTTTTGTTTCTCCGCAGAACGCTGACTGATGCAGCCCCAGCCTCAGATCCCTGCCTTCTCAAGATATAGCTACTATCCTGCTTTTGCCATTATAATTCCCTTGCTTTTTTAAAAAAAAACAGTGTTATCATGTATATGTTTGTGTCTCTGAGCATATGTTTCATTTTTTTATATTTTTGAGCTTTACAAAAATAGATTCATCTTTTATCTCATCTTCTCAGCCTTGCTTTTTTTCATTAAGTACAACATATAAGATCTAGCCATATTTTATGTGAAGATATAACTCATTCATTTTCACCACAGATATTTCTTTTAATGGATATAGAGGCCTGGTGCATAGATTCATGCACCAGTGTGGTCCCTCAGCCTGGCCTGCATGCTCTTGCAATCTGGGACCCCTCAGGGGATGTCAGACTGCGAGTTTCCAGAGGGATATAGTAGTGCACAAAGCAGCAGGCAGCCAGGGAGGATCCTGAGCTCAGGACAGCACAGTACTATTCCTGCTCCTCCCGCCCCTCTGCACCTGCCACCGTAGCTTGGTAAGCTCCCTGAGCAGCGCTCTTGCTATGGGAGCACACTGACAGCAGGGGGAAGATCCTGCATTCAGCATGTGCCCCTAGTGGTCAGTGCACATCATAATGACTAGATGAATGGTTGGCCGGTCACTTAGGGTTACACACACACACACACACACACACACACACACACACACACATTAGGGACCCAATGCATGAATTTGTGCACCTTGAAAGGATCTGTGGGCTGCGAGGTTGTAGTGGGCACAGGGACGGGTCTTGGCCCATCCTCCCCACCACTGCCCAGTTCTTCCTGCTGTGATCCCTGGTCCCCTGTCTACTGGCAGCCTCGCTCCCACCACCACCATTCCCTGTGCTGACAGCACCAGCCCCACTCAAACTGCTGATGGTGCAGAACAATTGGGATCGGCTCCAGTAGTGGGCAGGAGCAGGGCTGATGCTGGTTGTGGGGGCAAGCAGGACCATAGCCAGCAGCAGATGCGAGAGGTAGCTGCCAGCCCCAATCACCCCTCAGGAGCAGAGGGAGGTGGAGAAGCCCTGAGGGTGATGGGGGCAGCAGGCACTGCTCACACCTGCTGATGATGCCAAATGATCAGGACCAGCACTGGGCACCAGCAGCAGGTGTGAGTGGCGGCTCTAGCACCAGCAGCGGGTATGAGAGGGGCTGGCACCAGCAGCAAATGCAAGTGCTGGGAGGGACTGAGAAGCACAGGAACAAAGAATTTTCAGTAACCACTAGAGGCTTGACCCAGTGACAGTGACTGGCTTCCCTCCTCACCAGCTTCACCACCCCCCATGTTGCACACTCTGCTGCCTGCTGCTGACACCTGCCATATTTCACACACATCTTCTAGTGGTCATAGTGATAGGTTGTTCAGTTATTCTGTGTTCCACTGTTCAGTCTATTTGCATATTATGGTTTTATATATATAGTCTAGAAGCCCAGTGCATGAAATCCATGAATGGGGTGGAGTGTATGTGTCCCTCAGCCCAATCTGTACCCTCTACAATTATGGGATCCCCTCAAGGGATGTCCAACTGCTTTCTCACAATCCAGGATTGCTGGCTCCCAACTGCTTGCCTGCCCACCTGTCTGCCTGATTGCCCCTAACCACTTCTGCCTGTTAGCCTGATCACCCCCTAACCATTCCCCTGCCAGCTTGATTGATGCTTAACTGCTCCCCTGCCAGCCTGATTACCTCTAATTGCCCTACCTTGCCAGCTTGGTCACCCCCAACTGCTCTCTCCTACAGGCCTGGTACGCCCAAATCCCTCCCCTGCAGATTTGGTCTTCCCCAATGGCTCTTCCCTGCAGGCCTGGTTTCCTCTAACTGTCTCCCCTGCCAGCGTGGTCACCTGCAACTGCCTTCCCCTGCAGGTCTGAGGTCCTCCCAACTGCCCTCCTCTGCTGGCCATCTTGTGGCAGTCATCTTGTGCATTAGAGTGACAGTTAATTTGCATATTGCCCTTTTATTAGATAGGATGTGAATATTTACATACATAAAATATGTGGGAATAGAATTACTGGGTTGAACTACTTGTGCATGTTCAATTTTACAAGTTATTGCTAAATTGTTTTCCTAATTACATCCCCAATTGAAGAGTATAAGAATTTTGTTGCTAGCCTTCCTTGCCAATACTTTGATATTCTCAAGTATTTAAATCTGGTAGTCATTTTTAACTTAGGAGATTCACACTAACTTTTGAGGCTTATTTGTCCAAGTTCTCAAAGACTGAAAAGCAATTCTCAAAACCAAATCAAACCTGTTTTGATTTGGGCTTTCAGTTTCTCCTTGAGATCAGTCACCCTGGCATGGTGGCTTTCCTATAAAGCACTTAACAAGCTATGCATAGTGTGTCCTGCTGAGCCTAATGCTCAGCCCTTCAAAGAAGAGGCCACATCAGCCTGGACAAGTGAGCAGCAGACTGCATTAGGAACTAGGAAGCTTGGGCAACACCCGGGTTCTGCAGCTTTGCAGGGCTTGCATATAAGTCATGTCACCTCTCGGCATCCCATCTGCTCACTAGGCATAATAGAGCTGACCTTCCCTGCTACCCTGCCATGAGGATGGAATCCTGTTGTGGAGCACTTTGAAATCTTTGGATGAAAAGCACGGCAGAAGCACCAAGTGTGATTGTTACCCATGCCAGCAACACTAGAAGACAGCATAAAAATAGGAAGCAAAGAAAATTTCATTTTACAAAAGCTTCAGTGAGAAAATTGGCTGGTCAGAATGTCATTCCCTGTTTTCGGTTCACATAGATGTTGGTTTTTTATAAAATTAAAAAAAAGTACACATTTTTGTCTTTGCCAGACAGAAAGCCTTTGATCATCACTATCCCTGTGACATTAGGGTGAGCCACTGATGCAGAAGGAAGATTAATACCTTAGGAGACTCTATGAAATTAGTTCTTTGCAGTTACCACCCACTCTTTTTTATCATGTCAAGGCACCAAAACCATAAAGTCTGGGGGCGGGGAATTTATAGGTTGAGGTGTGGTGAGGGTCTAAGCCTCGACATTTTCACATCATAAAATCCAAGGCTTCTGCAGCTAAATGAGAGACCTGGCCTCACTCAGATGCTCTCTGATGCCCATCCTGCCTTTACTATGGGAACATGAGGAATGCAGATGAAAATCTCATGGGGGCCTTTGCAACAACCATTGGTATATTAGGAACCTCGAAATAAAGTGAGTCATGTAAAGGTTGATTAGTGCAAAGGTTCATCTAAAAGTGACTTAGCCATAATTTGGGAAGCCTATGCCCATTTTGGTATAATGCTGTAAGCGATTGTGATGAGCTGTAATCACCTTTACTTATGAACTGAATGGGCTGTGAAGACAGTTCCAAACCACAGAAAATATGTTTGAAACCTGAATTTGACACCTAATACGACACTCAAAGAGTTCAGAATAGGAATGTTTGATTCTTTTGCCACATCTTTAACACCTGAGTTTTTTACATTGGAGTTTTAAAAAGCCAACCCTCTGCAGGGTGGTTTGGCTGTTGCGCCCCACTGAGAAGTTGAGAAAGTAAAAGGTAAGGAGGTGTAGCCATGGGAGTAAAGGAGGATGTGAGTGACAGCAGTCCACCCACAGCAACTGTTCCATGAAGTTATGAATCATATTATAATCGACTCCTAATTTCCACCCAGGAAGGCAAAACTACTAAGCACTATTGAAATGTTTTGTTATAAAGTTTGAGGGGATCCACATAATGTTTTGTGGAATAATTTGTATTCTAATTGGCATAATTAAAATATTGCTATAGAATGGGCACAGTGTGACTACAGTAGGAATATTCTCCATCAGGAAATACTCTTTAGGAAAAAAAAAATGTCCACTGTAGCACCCAGTCATGTGGTAATTTCTATTTAATCTAGTCAGTGACCTCATGAGAAGGATCATTCACCCTGGAACTTCTATTGCTTCACTGAAGAAAAACATTGAAAAGTGAAAATCCAACCTGCTGACAGTTTCTTTAGCTACCCATACCTAATGAATGATTTGAATGATTTTAAATTGACAGACTATTTATGAATTGCAATATTAAGGTCTCTGTTCCTTAAAAACAAAAATTGGAAGTTTGAATTTTCCATAGTCAGGCTAAAATTCTGTTACCACCTTCAGAATTCTCATTGGTATAACACAAATTTTAACAATGCTGGGATAGTGGATTACTCTTAAGTCCTAAAATATCATGTAAGACAACAAAGCACACTAGGGAAGTAATGGCATTTTAAGTGAAAAAGAATATCAAGTTATATCTATACCATGGTTTTAGTACATAAATTATGCATATACTAGTATGAGGATAGGTAAGAAATTGAATATGGAAAATGGAAACTTGTTTAAAATGGTGAGATTATGAGAATCCTCCCCATTTTTTTCAGTTTTCCAAGAACACTTACAATATTGTTGTATAATAAGCATAAAGGTAAAGTATGTAGTTAGGATCAGGAGAAGATACCCTATGGAAGTACTAACAGGTGAGCTGCAGATCCCTCCCTTGCACCGGCCCTGTGCATGCCTGATAGCTCAGAGTTGTAGCTCATTCCAGGTGGAGAGAGGAGCCCAATTATAATCTGAAACATTTCTATGTCAGCATTTCTAGTAAATCCCTTGAAGCAATCTCAGAAGAAAGGGACTAATTCTCCAGCATGCCTCTAACTTGTCATGATCTATTTTTTCATCCTAAGTAAATATTCACGGTCATGTCTAGTTTTATGTTTGTAAATCTGCATTCTTTTTCTTAAAAAGAACACCCATAATTGTGGAAGCTTCGTACCTCAAGAAGTCTGAAGATGCTGTTGATGCGGTGGGTCACAGAACACCAACTGAGTAATGTGAAGGGTGTAATCTACCAATAAATCGCATCCCTGATTTTTCCAGGAACCATTGTATGTTACACAAACTGCGGTTGTTCTGGAGGTTTATTCATTCCTGGTTTCACATCCCTCTCCTAATAAGCTGTTCTTAGTTTTTTTCTCTCTTTTTTTAATGTATTTTATTGACTTTTTTTTTTTTTACAGAGAGGAAGGGAGAGAGAGTTAGTAACATCGATGAGAGAGAAACATCAATCAGCTGCCTCCTGCACACCCCCTATTGGAGATGTGCCCTCAGCCAAGGTACATGCCTTTGACCGGAATTGAACCTGGGACTCTTGAGTCCACAGACCGATGCTCTATCCACTGAGCCAAACCGGTTAGGGCTGTTCTCAGTTCTTAATAATGAGAAAAGCAACTGGAAATACTAGTTAAGAAGCTCAGGGTTGTCAGGGACTTACCTAAGCTAGGGTCATGGCCAGCCACTCCTCTTCTGTTTGGCTTTCCTCTTTAAGGTATCTGGGTCTGGGCTCCAGCTGTTGCCTTAGGCCACAAAGGCTTTTCCTTGTGTGGAGTAAAAACCTGCCACTATCAACTTGGTCTGTGCTAATGGCTCAGTACAAGCCTAATCTTTCATATTATAGCTGCAGAGGCAAGGGAAAAGAACCGGAGCTGTGCCTCCACTTGCTTACTGGGAATGCTGAGGGATTTTAATCCAGTGTTTAATTTAATCTCACAGTAAAATCTCTGAGGTAGGTGCTATTATCATTATCCAGCATCACCAAATATAGTAAATAAACCAGAGAATGCCCAGTTAAATTTAAATTTCACATAAAATGAGTAATTTTAATATAAATGTGTTCCCTACCCCCAAATGTGAAGTTACCCTGTCTCTGGAGAAGAGCTGATCCCTGGCAGCCCTGGATTATGCCCATCTGGGCGCTGAGGAAACCAATGCTCAGAACCTGGCAAGGAGCAGCGCTGGAATCCAAGCCCAGGTCTGTGATTTAAAACTCAGTCTTCTCCTTCACCATATAATGCAATTTTATATCTTCCTCTCTAGATCAAGCCAAACGTGGAGCTAATTTGTTCCTAGACAAACTACCAAAGTTATAAAACAAACAAAAACACAAATAAATAAATATAACCCAAACATACTCTCAGATAAGAGAAAATGGTTCATTGGTAGACACTCAACCAGGAAACTTCTGGTCCATTTGTTCAACACTGTAAACAGAATTCCTAGTGAGAGTGTAGCCTAGAGTGCACCCTGGAGGTAAGAGGTGACCCTGAGAAAAAAAAAACAGCACAGTGGCCTGAAAGCCCCTTCCCTTCAATAAGCTGTTCTCAAAGGCTGCCTTGGTCAGGGCAGTAATGGGAAACGGGAGGCTGGGACCCTGTTTCAGGCTTGCCACCCAGGTGTCACTGGAACCTGATGTCCTAATCATATTTCTCTGTCACCTCTCAGAACTGATTTACTTTCTTCTCCCATTCCACATGCTGCAGACCTAATTGCCTGCCTAATTGCCAAAACTAATTGCTATGACATTCATTGTTCATTTGCTCTCTTCTCTGGCTGGAGCAAAGGCAGGTGGCTTCTGCGAAGGCAAGGATGGAATTGTTCCTGGGTTGCCGTGGGGACAGGGTGTTTCAGAGTGATGGCCAGCAATTGTTTCTCTTGTGGAGGTGGACTGAGGCACAAGCTTCCTCACTCCAGAGATGACAATAATTCTTGGCAGATGTTCACCTTCTCCTGGCTTGAGGTGAGGTTTCTTGAACTGGTTTGGGGTCCCTTAAGTTGTACTCCTCAGAAGTCGCTCTCTCTCATTCAGGGATGAGAATTAGATTACTGACTAAAAATATTGGGACCCATAGAAGTGCTCTGTTTTTCGCTGGCCGCAGAGCTCGTTAGTGGCAGAGCTGGATTGGGTACTCTTTTTCCCAAATCACAGTAGATGATTTCCACTGCACTGCATGGCGATGGCTGCAGTTGCACTAATTCCCCTTACATTTCCTTATGTATTTTTTAAAATATATTTTTATTGTTGATAGTATTAGAGATATTTCTTATACCCCCTTGTTTCCCCCCTCTCCCCCACTCCCAGGTCTTCACTACCCTACTGCCCATGTCCATGGGCTATACATATCTATTCTAATAAGAGCCTAGGTGGCATCTCACCCTTGCATCATCACAAGATGGCCACCACAAATGGCCACCACAAGATGGCCAGCAGGGGATGGCAGTTGGGGGTGACTAGGGCTGCAGGGGAGGGAAGCTGGGGGAACAGGCTTTCAGGGGAGGCAAGTTGAGGGGGGCAGACTTGCAGGAGAGAGCTATTAGGGGCAATCAGGCCTGGAGGGGAGTGGTTAGGGGGTAATCAAGTTGGCAGACAGGCAAGCGGTTAGGAGCCAGCAGTCCCAGAATATGAGAGGGATGCCTGACTGCTGGTTTAGGCCCAATCTCACCTTTGTGACATGCTGCGATCTCTTGCCAGCTATCTGGTGGCAGAGATTATGGGGATGGAGGTGCGGTAAGAATGCGAGATATCTTCTGAACTCACTCTCACTCTTCCTGCTACCGTTGGCTGGGACACCAGGACTCATGTGCCGGGATAGCCTCCATGCTCAGTTTCTGGGTGTCCAGGAGGATCCCATTCTGCACCCGCATATCCTCTTCTGGGTGATCTGGGTCATGGCCATCAGGACCACAGGGGCTGGTTGGGTTCCCCCTGGGTTCCCACAGAAGCCGGTCTTTGAGGCTAGATGGGAGAGAGCATGCTGCCTGCTAGGCTTCCATGTAGAGCCTCTGAGCAGCACAGAGGCCTATGCTGCACCCTGGCCCACAGCATCTGGCCATGCTCACCACATCTCCCTATGGGGACTCGGACGCCATGACTCAGGCTGAGGCAGATGCTCGGGGGCCTGAGGGCTGAGGTGCTTGCTGCCCAGGGCCCAGAGCTCAGCTGTGACCTGTCCTTCCATGCCAGATGCTTGTGCTTCAATTGCTGGCCAGGCGTATGGACCATACCCATGCACAAATTTCATGTACTGGGCCTCTAGTCTTTAATATTTATTGAGTTATTACAACTGTCAAGCTTCACCTTATTTAATCCTCAACAATGGCAGTGTTGGCAGGTTCTACCAGTATCCTTATTTTACATATGAGGAAACTGAGACAGAAGGTGGGTAATAACTTGTCCAGGTTTGAAGCTAAAGCCCATCTTCTGGCCAGTGCAAGGCCATGTACAGATAGCTTCTGAATTCTGATACATGAAAGAACTTCTGAAAATAGACTGAAAGTTGGAGTTGAAGCAACTTGAAACTAATGAACAAGGTTAGAAAATTATTATTTTAAAATATGTTTTTATTGATTTTAGAGAAAAAGGAAGAGAGAGGGATACAGAGATAGAAACATCAATCAGCCACCTCCTGTCCACCCCCTATTGGGGATTGAGCCCGCAACTAGGGCATGTGCCTTGTCAAACCAGTGACCTTTTGATTCATTGGTAGATGCTCAACCACTTAGCCACACTGGTTGGACGAGGCAAATTATTATGCAAATTCATGTTGTTGAGCAAGGAGTCATTACATTCCCTTTCCTCCATACTGCTGTGATTAACACAGATGAACTGCAATCCTCACGGAATTCAGGAGGAGTTCCTGGCATGTACCAGGCAGTGGAAAAGACAGCAACTGCTCTGGGAGCCAGAGGCTTGATGCCAGAGCCCAGTAGCCAAGACTGCCTCAGTTTCTTCTTCTGTGACATGAAGGGATTAGACACTATGCTTTTGAAGATAGCTGCCAGCCTCTGCATTTCAGATGATGTGTCTAAGATGAACATACACAATGGCAGAGGCTTGTGGTGACCTTCAGGACTGCTCTGTAGTGATAGCAAATAAAAGTCTTATTGTCTAGTTCTTGATCTTTCCCCCCCCTCAGTGACAGGAAGAATAATAAAAGCAATGGCACTATTGTGTGAAAGAATTTTTTCATCCAAAAGAAAACTATGACATACACAATAGCAAAGCATTTGGAAGAGGAGAAAATAATTAATGGTAAAATTATTAAACAGGATAAAAGTGAATTATGATAAGGGAGAAGAACTAAGGGTTTATTTGCAGGATTTTGTGTGTGTGTCTTGTAATCCTCACTGGAGGAATTTTTTTTTCTATTGATTTACAGAATGAAAGGGAGGGAAAGAGAGAAAGAAAACTATTGATTGGTTGCCTCCTTCACATGCTCAGGGATGGAGCCTGCAACTAAGATAAGGGCCCTTAACCGGATTTGAACCCTGGATCCTTCAGTCTGTGGGCAATGCTCTCAGTCAAACCAGCCAGGGCAGAACTAAGTGTTTTAAAATGGAGATTAAAAACAGTTTGGGACTTTTATTTGCTAAAAAAAAAAAAAAAAAAAAAAGGAGCACTGTAAGGTAATTAATATACAGAAAGAAAGAATTATTTCAAATTATTTTAAAAAGGCCCAGACATAATTCAAAGAACATGGGGGCTGGTGGGAAGAAAATTAATTTTATCTGAGGAATAAGAGTTATCTTCATGAAAAACAGAGATTGTAAAATACTGTCATTAAATCTTTTTTTAATTCTTGTAGGTAATTAGGTAATTTTATGATGCCTTAGTGAACTTTCAACATCTACATGCTTGTTTGGGGGAAGTGTGGTAAAACATGAATAAAAAAAATTTTCAGGTGTGGACTTTATAGTAGAAACATTCTTAGCAGGGTGCACCATGGAAGCCTCTGAACTAGAGGATGAAATTTGGGCCCCCATCTGCTCCTTGCTGCTGGGTGGCCTTGGGAAAGTCCCATGCTCTCTCAGGACCCCAGGATCCTCTTATCTGCATGAAATCAGTGGGAATGAATACTTGTGATGCCCTATTCTATATTTTTGCATTTGTAATTGTAGAGCATAGTAAAAAAAAAAAAAAAATATATATATATATTAATCTATTGGCTATTGGATATTAGGGTAAAACCCAGAAAATATATTTTTGAAATTGTGAGTGTTGGGTTTAGTGAAGATGTTCATTAGAATCATTCTGACTTGTTCTCATGTCAGAAATTTGTCACAACAAAGAAGTGAATGCAGGCTCTTCTTCCTCCTTCCTTTCCTATTTTGTTTTTGTTCATGGGCGTGTGCATGTTTCTATGAAAAACCACAGTAACAAGCCAGTGGAAAAAGTACCTGCATAATTCAGTGTGGCAGTTACTATGTGTTCCCCCCTCCCCCAGAGTCCCCTCCCTGCCTGCGCTGCTCTGTGTTGGGGACACAGTGTGTTTGGGCGTGGTCACTCTGAGCCAAGTTAGAGCTTCAGCTGCAGGCTGGGAGTGACACAGAGCAACTGGCTTGTGCTGTGATGCAAGCCTCTGCCTATCAAAAGGAGACGCTTGTCAGGGAAGTTTCGCTGAAGCAGGAAAATAAAGGTTGGGGACTCTGGGCTGTTTCACCACCAGCCTCTACCATTATTCTAGGACTTTTGGATGACAATGGTAGGAAGCAAAGCAAGAAAGATACAACTGTGAACACTGGCCTACTGAGATAATGAGCCATTGATATCACTCTGAGGCAGAAGCCAGAGGGGCTAGGAGGCAACAATAGTCAGGGCACTGGGGGGATAGGAGAGGCTGGGCCCAGTGGTCTGGTGCCCCCTCTCATTTCAAATATCTGACCTAAGATTTGCATGTGTATGGGAGGATGATATGGGAGGGTGGAGTGGCTTTGCAGGTGTGACTAAGAGGGGCCAGAGAAAAGAAGGGGAAAGAGCAATAAACCATGACAGGATAATAAGCATCTGAAATATTTAATTACTACAAAATATGCTGAGGCTTTGTCTATGGCCACATTTTTCAAACTGTAGGTTGTGGCTCAGCAGTTGGCTGTGAAATCAATGTGGTCATGCAGGGTTCTTAACCTGGGGTATATGTACATGCCTCCCCTCCTCTGAGAGTCCCAGGACTAGGATTGTATTTCAATATAATCCTATGCATTTTGTTTTATGCATTTAAAAACATAGAACTGTAATATTATGAATTTTGTAGAGGGGGTTTAAATTTTGTTTCATTCATTTAAAAACATCTCACCAAGAGAGGATCCATAAGATTCACTGCATTGAATAGAAATGGCACATATATACACAAGGTTAATGCTGGTCATGATCTAGGATAACAAGCCCCAGGTCATGGCCAGCATTTAAGAAAAGTTATTATAGATAAGATTAAAAAAATTGGGTGCCACATGTATTTTGTGAACCTTGTTTCAGACATACAGGTATATATATACACATACATATACACATACATACACACATATACACACTGAGTGGCCAGATTATTATGATTTCTGAACGCATAATAATCTGACCATCTTATATAATAAAAGGCTAATATGCAAATTGTCTTCTTGAACAAGAGTTTGACCAGCAGGCAAGCAGGCCAACCACCCATGTCTCCAACCTCTGGCCAGGCTGGCCGGACCCCACCTATGCAAGAATTCATGAACCGGGCCTCTAATCCTGTCTAATGTCAAAAATTTGTCAAAACAAAGAAGTGAATGCAGGCTCTTCTTCCTCCTTCACACACTGACCCAGGGCTCTGGGCTGTTTCACCACCAGCCTCCACAGTTATTTTGCAAATTGACTATCATTCCAACACACAAAATGGTTGCCTCCATGTGGTCAAAGATAGCTGCTCTTATGTGGACACAAGATGGCCACCACAAAATGGCTGGCAGGGGAGGGCAGTTGGGGAGGACCAGGCCTACAGGGGAAGGCCATTGGGGTAACCAGGCCATTAGGGGAAGGCAGTTGGTGGGGTGGGGACCAGGCCTGCAGGGGAGGGAAGTTAGGGGCAATTGGACCAGCAGGGGAGCAGTTACACATCAATCAGGCTGGCAGGGGAGTGGTTAGGGGTTGATCAGGCTGGCAGGGAGAAGCAGTTAGGGGCAATCAGGCACCCAGGCAGGCAAGTGGTTGGAAGCCAGTAGTCCTGGATTGTGAGAGAGATGTCCGACTGCCCATTTAGGGGCCTAAATGGGCAGTCGGACATCCCTCGACCAGGATCAGTCAGACATCTCTCGAGGGGTCCCAGATTGGAGAGGGTGCAGGCTGGTCTGAGGGACACACAAGGACACACACACACACACATGTACAAATTTCATGTGCCAGGCCTCGTGTGTGTGTGTGTGTGTGTGTACACACACACACACACACACACACACACATATACACTGAATGGCCAGATTATTATATGTTTATAAATCATAATAATCTGGCCACTCAGTGTATATTTATACATGCACATATTTATTTCTAACAGTAATTTCTAAAAGTAGATCTCTTGAGAGTCTTTAGGGTAATAAATTAAAAAATCCATTAAAATTATGGGTGTAGAATATGGTGAAATATTTCTCTTTTGGACTGGACCAGAGGGTTCTGCTTTTATGCCATTGGGCACTTCACAGAATCGATTCCAGCCAGCCTCTCGAAGCATGCTGACAAGCTAGCCCTGACCACATCAGTAATGATGGCTGCATCCCTCTCTGCCTGGTGGAGGCCTGAGTCAATTTAAAGTGAAGAAACCTCTGAGAGACACATGCTGATGCCTATGGCCACAAGGTCCCAGAAAGTGTGAGAAGCAATGGTTTTGTTTCCTGAAAGGTGTGTGTCTTCCTGTTATCTCTGCCAGACATCAAGGCTATGGGAAGAAACAGAGAGAGCCTCTCCCATGAGAATGACGGTGAAAGGGGAAATGCAAAATGACAACAAGAAAAATGGAGCAGAGAGGTTGAGAGTTAGGAAATGTTTAGGAAAAGGGGATAGATTCAGAAGGAGAGAAAAATAGCAAGAGTAGAAAGGCAAGTGGCTGGGCCAGCTGAGCTGTGGGTGGAGGGAGAAGCTATCATTCTAGTCTGTTAGTCCCCTGCTGGATTCACAGCATTATGATGGTGAAACGAAAAGAAAGGCAGTTTGGCAGGAAAGATCAACTAAAGGAAAACCCTGGAACAAGACCAAACTGCTATTAGAGTTGAAGGGAGCCAGAGAAATGGCATCCCCTGTAAGCGAAGTGCTGATAACTGAATGTTTAAAAAGTGAAGCTCATTCAGTTAGTTAATTTAGGAACTGTAAGCTTCACTAGAGCAAGGTCTTTGCTCACCTCATTTCCTAGGTCAGCACCTGTATCCTGGTAAGGGAGTAATGGAGATTTATAGAAGAATGTTAACTCATCAGCAGGTACTTGGTATTTAATATTACTTGGAATAATAATAGTGACACTTAAAAATTATGCAGTGCTTAATAGTTTAGAAATCTATTTAATGGCTAGTATCTCATTTAATCCACACACTGTCCCATCAGGTATCACCATTAGCATCTTCTTTAAATATGAGGGCACTAATTCAAAGGCACTCAATAAGTGCCTTTTTAATCCAGATTTTCTGATGCCCAAGCCCATGTGGCACTTTGCCTCTTTTGAAATGTTGCACATATAGTGTGAATGCTTTGTAAATATAGGCAGCCATATCTGAAACCAGAGGTCAACAAGTCTGGTGCTTGTGCTACACAGATTAAAAGCAGAAACAGAGATAGGATTATAAGTGGGGGTTTAACATCAGATGCTAGAAATCTGGGCAGGTGATGGCAAAAATCCTAACATCCACCTTCCTCTTAAGCTTGTTAGGACAGAGCTTATTTAGGAGAACAGGGAAAGGGAATGTGGGTAGGGAGTACAAAAGGGGGATTCAGTTGATTTGCAGTCCTTCTTAGAATTTGAGTTCCTGTGGGGTCTTGGGTCTTGATGAATGTCTTCATTACTGGTGCCAGGAACAGGATGATAAGTGTTCTGAAACCTGTCAAGTGGTGATCTGCTGTGTGTCATTCTGAGACCAAATCGATCATCTTCCACATTTCAGGTGGCCAGGCTGTAAGTTCAGGCTGGGTTAAAAGTATCTTTGTCCATGTCTGGTCAATGGGGAACTGCTACAAAATCTTAGTCAGAATATAAGGTTAAATATATACAATGATGAATCAATTACTTATACATTCTGTCAGTAAAAGAGAGGGAAAGAAAAAGGAAGAGAAGAGGAAGAGAAATAAAAATAACATTTTAATTCTATCCTTGTACCATATCATTATGGGTAGCAGTTTGGGCCCCACAGGAAGTGGACACTTGGATGGAGGGAGGAGGAGATGAAGAGAAGCACTACCACCTGTGAAACATTAAGGGAGATGGATCAGGTTGGGGCAGGGATGCTGATCTGACATTTGTAAAAGGACAGGTGGAAAAGCAGAATCCAGCTGGGAGTGCCCCAGACCATGATGCAGATCTGATGAGGTTGTAACCAATACAGCAATGGGAGTCCCAGAGCAAAGATCATCTATAGTGGAGCCCTGCGCTGGATGGAAGTGGCCAGGCTGTGACTCCCTACCATGCTC
Source organism: Lasiurus cinereus (assembly GCA_011751065.1). NCBI lineage: Eukaryota > Metazoa > Chordata > Mammalia > Chiroptera > Vespertilionidae > Lasiurus > Lasiurus cinereus. The sequence goes on along the minus strand of JAAGEH010000286.1, from coordinate 13,268,386 downwards.
AGTCAGTGTCTGGGTCTGCCTAGCAAGCACCTGGCTTTGGCTTGAGAGAGTTGAGTTCTGCAGGCATAGCAGCTGGACGCTGTCTGCTAACTGCTCTTCTTACAGCTGAATGGCAAACTCTTTACTGAAGGGAGAAGCAAGTGGTGCACCCCATGGTTAGCACAGCATAGATTAAATTTTTCTCAGACATACTGTTTTCTCTACAATTCCAACCTAAGCACCCTAGCTGGATGTTTTATTTAGCACACCCTGACTTTCTAGTTAGTATTCTCTAGCCAGTATAAAGAGTAAATATCTCAATCTGAAAATACAAAATTCCTACCAACATGGTTGAGAGAAGAGAAGGGATGGCAGTTAGTTAAGTAATTAAAATCTGATACACTGGAAAAGGTCACAAAAACACAGGTGCTGCCACTCCCATTTTTTCACATTCAGGGCGAACATGACCAATTGATCACAACACTCTTCCTCACCAGTTGTGTTGCCTGCCTCAAAATTATTCTCAGCATGGCGATCCAGACAGCCACTGCCAATCTGTCAATGTTGGCGTCTGAGATGAAACCAATTTATCATGCCAGCACTAGGTAATAGGGTCTCTGAGCAGGTGTGTGTTCACAAATGTGCGTGTAGTGCTAGCAAAAGCATGGAGTTGAGAGAGATCTAACAAAAATGAACACTTGAACTTGTTCAGCACTTAAGGAGTTATGTTTCAATTTTTTTTTAAATTTATAAGTCTGTTTGAATCTGGAACATTCCCACCCCCTATAATATCCTTTCTAATAAAAGGGTAATATACAAATTAACCATCACTCCATCACAAAGATGGTGGTACCCATAGCCACAAGATGGGTCCTTACTCTTAGCCCTGCAGGAGTCCTCCAGTCCCAGGGGGCAGCTGCTGAGAGCGGGCAGTGTGAGTGGCCTGGCAGAATGCTTGCTTCATCACCAAGGCAACCAGACAAGCATTCCACGCCTGGCCGCTTGGGGACACGGGCAAGGTCAAGTCCTGGTGGCCAGAGGGTAGAGGGTGTAAAGGATAATGTGACAGGAGGATCTTGAGGTGGAGGCACAGGAATGAAAGCCAGCCAAGAAAGAGGAAGGAAGCCATTTATCGGAATTCCTGAGAACAGGGACAGAAGTTGTTTGCATTTTCCAGCTGCGGATGAGCTTCTAGCCAGGCTGGGGCACCAAACACTTGGTCTTCGCCCTGGCAGTGAGGCAAGTGTTTCTTGCCCAGCCAGGATGGGCCTCTGGGCAGAGCGGCCAGGCCCACAGAGAACGGTGACATTGGTTAATACAATTAAATTAACCAGGTGTACAATTCAATAATACATCACATTGTGTGTTCAACACCCCAAGTGAAAATGCTTTTGGATCATAACAAAAAATTCAACCCTAACTGACCTCATCAAATAGGGGTTTATTTTTTCTCCCATAATAAGAAGTTTGTGGATAGGCAACTGTCAACAGAGGTTCAGGGTTTTAACAATGCACCCCGTGATCCTGTTGTTACTTTCCTCACAGTTAAAGAATGCCTGTTGTTCCAGGCATTGCCTTCAATGTCAGAAGAATTTTGAAGTGGGAGTGTCCCTATTTATCCAAAAAGAACAAGCTCTTTAAGTAATCTCCTGCAGATGACTTCCCTTTACTTCTCACAGTCCCGACAGGATTATATTTGTCTCTGACTTCAAGAAAAATGGAGAAAACAGGCATTTTGCTTCCAGCCTCTACAGTGGGAGGCAGCAAGGGAGAAAGGACTGGGAGCAGCTCTTATTCGTGAATGGCACATGTAATCACTTTCTAGAGGTGAAAGTGACTCTCAGATGTTTTTGAACAGAGGTGGAAAATACTATGTTTACACTTCTCATTCTCACTTTTCAATTAAAAAGTTATTTGATAAAAAAATAAATAAATAAGTGTCTCGCCTTGGTCAATGTGGCTCAGTTGGTTGGAACATCGTCTAATGCACCTAAAGATCGCAGGTTCAATTTTCCATTGGGGTGGGTATGGAGGCAACCAATTTATATTTTTCTTTCACATTGATATTTCTTTCTCTCTCTCTTTCTCTTTCTCTCTCTTCCTTCCTCCCTCTCTAAAATCAATTTTTAAAAAAGTGTCTCTATATAAGTACTTTTGCTGGGTGATAGTGGATTCTACATATTATGTGCTTTAGCAAAAAAAAAAATGCTTAACTTAAGTTTCAAAGGACCTATGTCTTAAAATATAGTCATCAGATAATTTGGAGCCAAAATACTGTTGATACATTATTATTCACTATAGGATTAACCCAACAACTCATCACAGACTAAAGTGAAAAATAAAAAAATTAAATAAAAAATGAGTTATAATTAAAGATAAGAGTGGCATAAGTTGAAATCTCTAGCCCACTCATAATAATGATCAAATTATATAATCTATTTACTAAAAATTACACAAATTCCAAATAGTCTGCATGTCTTTAAGTAAATCAAATGCCAAAGTTGACCATCTTTTGGTGTTTTTCTATCTTCTTAGTAGAATATACAATTAGATCCTTGGTGTACTCTAAGTGTTAATTTTAGATGATAATACCATGTTTAATAATGCTTAGTAAGATACTATGTAGGCTACTGGAAAATAATCCTCATCATGCATAAAAAAAAGAAAATCTAAGACATTACATGTCATTTGCTTCCAAGAAGTGAAGGGAGAAAATGTGGGGGATTCATTTTTGGTCAATTTTTGGATAAGTTAGATTACGTTTTAAAGAATTGTGATGTAGTAGAAGAGAGCACTGATTTGAAGTCAACAGCTGGATTCCACCTCTGACTACTTGGGGCATATCTCTTAACCTCTCCAAAGCTTACTTTCATCACTAGACTAAAAATAGTAATAAAGAAACTCTACTTACAATCAAGTTGTGAGTGAATCTATTTGTTGGAAACTCCAAAGTGACTAAGCTTGCAGTCCCAAATGCTTTTCCAGGAATAGGAGCATGAATCAGCTTCTCAAACATTTTACTAAGACTGGTGTTCTTGCTCATACATGTTCTATACCACCAGGCATGCTTAGCTGAGAGAATAATGTTGGGCACCTCGGAGGCATTGAATGAATATATATATATATATATATATATATATATATATAAAATAAATGAGTGATTTCTTGTCCCCAAATCACCCTTGTTTGGGTCTACTGGAAGTCTGGAAGTGGTGAGGAGTCAGATAATGCTCTTCTTGGGGATGCCCTGTGCTGTTCCTTAGCAAATCATCTCCATTTTCAGCATCCCACCTCTGTGAGGATGAAAGCCAAATTGGAAGAGGCTTTCTCTTCATCAAAAGACTTGAGTTTCAGAAGCAGGGCCTCTCTGCTAATCCTTAAACATTTCCAATGCCTAGAATTAACATGAGGCTCCTACCTACCATGTGTCCAGCTGCACACTTAAAAAGTGTTCTGTTGAGTGTCTCTTCCTTTCTGTTGCTGATGCAGACACAACCTTTTATTCGTTACATGTTTTTTGCTTTTTGTTTGTCAAAATTATTTCTATTTCTGAAAAATGAACTCTATATATATTCCATGAAACAGTCCTCTTTTTATCACCACTTTAAAGTTTTAAAAGTATCTTCTGTTTCCACAGTAATTGTATATGTTGACAAAGACTCTTAACCTTTTCAGTACTTTGGGATTTATTGGACTTAATGTGGTTAATAATGCTTGAAAAACATCTTAAAATAAGTACAAAGCAAAACACACAGTTTTAAAGTACAAAGGGTGCCGGAACCGGTTTGGCTCAGTGGATAGAGCATCTGCCTGCAGACTGGAAGATCCCAGGTTCGATTCTGATCAGGGCATGTACCTTAGTTGCGGGCACATCCCCAGTAGGGGATGTGCAGGAGGTGGCTGATCGATGTCTCTCTCTCATCGATGTTTCTAACTTTCTATCCCTCTCCCTTCCTTTCTGTAAAAAATCAATAAAATATATTTTTAAAGTACAAAGGGTAGCAGCATATGTTCCATCATCATCTGCTGGACCATGCAGAGTGTTCTCATGGGGGAGCCTGTTTTCCTCTGTGAACACCCACAGGTTGGAAGTCGGTAAGCAGAAGAGTGACTGTAACTAACCCACCTTCTTCTGTGTTTTGGGGATAAAGTGAAAGTGAAATTGTAAAGTGGTATTCAGATTTGTTAACATTTCCGTGAAACCTGCCCCATTTCCATACTTCTGTGTTGAAACACCAGGGACAGATCTTTGAGAGAGAAGGGTGAAAATTCTAAGCTTACTTCCTTCTTGTTCCAGACATATGAGCACACGTGCACAATGCTCGTGCGCGCACACACACACAGATAACACAGCCAGGAGGAAGATGAGAGGTAGGGATCCTGGTTCTCAGAGTTCACAGCAGGGAGGGGCACCTAAACAAGATTCTTGGTTGCTGATTACTCCTGAATTTTCACAATGAAACAGTTCTTATTATTTGCTTAATAGAAGGAAATAAATCACTTGATAAATCTTTAAAAAAGAATGCAGATTGAGATTAGCATTACAGATTTTTATTACATCTTATATAGAACGTTTATATAAATCATAGTGTGGCCATGTAATCTTCAGTTGAGTTTTTCTAGATAATAAACAGGAAACTCATTTACTGGCACTTCTGAAATATTGTAAGAATGAAGAAGTGTAGGTGCCAGCACATGTTTACGTAATGTGATGAAATAACAAACGGCTAATGTTCATGTTGGGTGTAGAAGCACACAGTCATAAATAATTCACATAGGAGGAGGATCATAGATATGACCTGTAAGGAAGACAACATAGATTTTTTTCCCTCTGAACTTACGTTGGTGCACAGCAACCTTGACATGTCAGATTTTATAAAGATAATTTTCCTCTCACACTTCCATTTTGCTATCTAGAAGCCAAGCTGAGGCATTTTCTTTGGTGAGTGGGACTTCTAAGGACTAGCTCAAGAGTAGTGTAGGCTTTAGGAAAAACTGTGATGTAGGGGTAAATTATTGCTGTAGCTGCATTTTGTTTCAATGTCTTAAGTTTAAACCCTAATCTCACCCCTGGGAACCCCAAATTTCTGTAGGTACAAAATCACCCACAGAAGTGTCTCCCTGTTGTTTAAACAGTGCCAGGGCTGCATTTTCCTTTTGCAATCCATCTAAAATTTAGTAATTCTAATATTTATTTCCTAATGGCCCCAGTTTGCAGGAGGGAAGGCATTTATCTGTGCTAATACACAGTTCTATGATCTAAAAATGTTATTCTTCTAAATAAGTGGTTTGCATTTTAACAGGGGAAAATAAATGTCTTAGTTCAAAAGAATGGCACTATGGGGTTGTTAAATTCTCACTTCCTCTAGCCTCACTCTGCCCCACAAGTTAGAAGTTCCAGTAAGACTCCCAGGAAAGTTTTCCTATTATGGCATGCACCATCCATTATTGTGATCACCTGTTTAACAGTTCCTTGTTGGAAGAAGTCTACAACAAGATGTGACCCCTAATTGACCACTAACTGGACCTGGACAATCACACTCACTCCTCACCCCTCATCTTTGGAATGTACATTCTGTGCATTATTCCTGCACCAGAAGCCTCATAAAGGACATAGCCCTGAGAGAGCAATATGTTATTGGGACTATATGGATGAAATACTGAAATAAGTGACTGAATACCTTTATGATCTCTATAAAATCCTAAGATTCTGGTAGGTGGTTGCAATCTTCTTCTCTTGTAGCCACCCAGAACTAGTCTCAAATGTAAGTTCCTTTGCTTCTTAAAACTGCCACCAATTTGAAGTGGTTTCGCTCTTTCTTTGGTCTCTACTTGTTCTCCATTCATGGGGTCAATTTCAAATTTCTCCCAGTAAAGCTCCTAAGGTTGCAACCCTGTACCCCCTTCCAATTGGACTGTGAGCTCTGCATATGTGTGTGTGTATGTGTGTGTGTGTATCCTATCTAATAAAAGGGTAATATGCAAATTAATCATCATTCACAAAGATGGTGGCACCCATAGCCACAAGATGGCAGCGCCTTGTCCTCTCAGTCTCGCTGGAGTCCCCCAGTCCTGGAGGCATAGCAACTGAAAGCAGGCAGCATGAATGAATGGCTTGGCAGAATGCTTGCTTCACTGTTGTAGTGATAAGGCAAGCATTCCACCCCAGCCGCAGAGGGCCTCTGGGCAGTGGGCACAGAGCAGCCATGTGTGTATTTGGGTGGGGAAGAGGGGTCAAGCATTCTGCACGTGGCTGCAGATGGGCCTCTGAGAGCCTCTGAGCAGTGGGCACGGAGCTGCCAGGCCCCACAGAGAGCTACTGACACATGAATTCGTGCACAGGGCTATATATATATTTTCTCCCACTCAGTTCTGTAATTGAATACTTGGAGGGCCTCAATAAATACTTGTGGATTGAAGAATAAATGAGCAGCAGAAACAAGTTTGGCTCAGTGGATAGAATGTCAGCCTGTGGACTGAAAGGTCCCAGGTTTAATGCTGATCAAGCGCATGTACTTTGGTTGCATGCACATCTCCAGTGTGGGGTGTGCAGGAGGCAGCTGGTCAATATCTTTCTCCCATCAATTTTTCTAACTCTCTATTCCTCTCCCTTCTTCTCTGTAAAAAATCAATAAAATATATTTAAAATAAGGATAAATGAGCAATTCTGATAATTTCAAAAGCTATAGAAAAATGATGGGGTGAGGAAGAAGAAAGCAGTATTTTGGAGGTCAGATTGCTTTCATTAATGCCTCCTATTTAGTTATTTTATAAGGCTAGAAAGCCCATATAAATTTGCAAATGACACTTGAAGTTAACAGATACAGATTGAAATATCACTTTAAATGATTTAGAAACTTGCTCAACATGGTTACAAATAATTAAGGAGTATGGCTATGACACACTACAGCCACATGAACTTTTACAAAAATTATACAGAAAATGTCATGGTATTCATGTTTCATTCAGTGAGGGAATCCATTGTTTAAGTTACAACCAATATAGAAATTACTTCTTCCACCAACAAGAACAGAGAAAACACTGAGTACAGGGGCCGACTAAAGATCACAGCTTCTGGGTGCGTGCAGGCACAGCTCAGTTTAGTTCATATTAAAAAGGAGGAAAAGAAAGTTTATCCTAGACTGGAGATTGCTCTTTTCATCTTTCCTGGGCATCTCTTCTTAAGTTCTTAGTGAGGCAGAATGTAAGTTACATCAGAACTGCATTGATAACATGCAGTTTATCAATGCAACTGTGGCTTAATCAACTGTATGTAGTTCTTAGCATTATGGCCTTCCATCATTTTCAATTCTCTTTCTTTTTTATTTTTCTTTTTTCCTCTCTCTCTCTTTTTCTCTCTCAATCTTCCTTTGTTTTTATGATATTTTAAGTTAAAGAACATCTTTTAATGTTGTTACAACAAAATTTATGTGGACCAGAAGGACTAATAAATAAGCAAATAAAAAATGATCAAATCCAGAAAAAGTATGTAACTTCTACAGGTCTATTTCAATTTGAATGTGTTACATGTTTACACACACACACACACCACACACAGACAAACACACACAATCTCATTTAATTCCTTCAACAGCTCTATGCTATGATAATTATATGCCCATTTTTTGGCTAAGTAAACAAATTTAGGTAAGTTAAATAGGTTGGCCAATAACAAATAGAATGTGTATCATAAATTTAAAGCTAAATGGTCTGATTCCAAAGCTTATACTTTTTTCCTTGCCTATCTTGGGAAATAATAGATACAAAGTAGGATAAAAATCAATGTTGTAATTATGGTTTAGCTTAGATAAAGATGTCATATCCTCATTTATAACGAAGTACATTTTTTTTGCTCTAAAAGAGAAGTTTCGAAGCTACCATATACAACTAAAGACTCAGAAGCTCTCCATGCACAAGTTTTAAAACCCAGCAGCTTTATGATTTTCTCTCTCCCTTTGGCCTGAGCTGGTGGACACAATGGCCATATTCCTAGCCTGGAGAACACCTGAGACTTCAAGGCTTTGATGGTCTCCCCTAGGATCTTGTACCACTATGCCCTTCCACAGGGTACTTACCCAGGTGAGTGGCAGGTGAGTGGCACTAGTTCAGACTCTGTTGTTCCTACTTTCCCACATTGAAATTATAATATAAACTGGTACAGGATATTGGTATATTTTAATTTGCTCATATGCCAAATCACAGTATTTATTTGCAATTCTGAGACTTGATAAGGAGACTAAATAGAGTTGGAATTCATATGTACAAGCACCATGAAGTACTCTGAAATTCATTAAAAGGGGAGATACAAAGACATTACATTAGAAATTGGTTAAGAGGAGCAAATGGAGAGAAGCCACATTTTACTTTATACACACACACACCACAAACCCAAGCCCTTCATTATGAGCAGCATACAGTTTAACAGGTGTGTGATTTATTCATTTATTCAGACTCATGGACTAACTATTCTATCACAGCACTGTTGTCTATGGCGCAAAACACTTTTACAACAAACTACAGTGGTACCTCGAGATACGAGTATAATTTGTTCCTTAACCTTGCTCGTATATCAAGTTGCTCATATCTCAAAGCAAATTTCCCCACTGAAATCAATTGAAATGCTGTTAATCCGTTCCAGCCCTCAAAATGCCACCCCAGTTGTTCTTGTTATATGTTTTTGAATATGAAAAAATGTATTCATAAATGACAAATATTGTATAAAAACATAATAAAAGAGAATGTAAAGGAATAAACTGGTTTTATAAAGTGTATTTACCTACTCTTTACACTCTTTATGCTACACTTTATCCCTAAACTGAATGTAACTTAACTAATCTTCACTGAACTTAATTGCTACTGGTCTTTGCATTTTTGGCCGATTTCAAAAAAAAAACGTGTCCAACGAGGTTTGCCTCTTCCTCCCTTTCAGAATGTTTCTGAAATGGGTGAGGCAAGTTTCATTGAACAGTTCCGATGCACGACCAGTAGCAACTTTTTCAGGGTGTTTCTTTTACACGAAGTGTGACACCCTCTCACATTCCTAAGATCTCCTTTATCTCACTTGTAGAGATCTCCTCCACCTCTGGCTCCTCCTCGAAACCAATTTCTTGGAGAACCTCTGTGTGTTGCTGAGACTGCAACTCCTGTAACTCCTCCGTGGTAAGTTCCAGAGAGTGCTCCTCGACGAGCTCATTCACGTCTCTTTCATCCACCTCCAGGCCCATGGATTTTCCCAGAGACACTATCTCCTCCTCCACTGGCACCTCGGGTTCGAATCCTTCAAAGGTCCTTTCGGCTACGGCCTCAGGCCACAGCTTCTTCCATGCAGAGGTCAAAGTCCTCATTGTAACACCCAGCCAGGCCTGATCAATAATTCTGAGGCATATCATGATGTTAAAGTGGTTCTTCCAGAACTCTCAAAGGGTGAGGTTTGTGTTCTCTGTCACTTCAAAGCAGTGCTGGAACAGGTGCTTGATGTACAGCTTTTTAAAATTAGAAATCACCTCCTGATCCATGGGCTGCAGGATAGGAGTGGTGTTGGGAGGTAGGTAGACAAGCTTTATAAACTTGGACTCTTAGAGGAGTTCATCTTCGAGGTTCGGTGGGTGAGCAGGAGCATTGTCTAGGACGAGGAGGGCTTGTATGGTTAGGTTGTTTTCTTGTAGATATTTCTTAACAGAAGGGCCGAAAACCAGGTTTACCCACTCCACAAAGAACTGCCTGGTGACCCATGCCTTCGGGTTTGCCCTCCACATAAGTTGCAGTTTATCTTTTAAAATCTTATGTGACTTAAAGACTCTGGGGTTTTCCGAATGGTAACCCAGCAGAGGCTTGATCTTGCAGTCGCCACTCGCATTGGCGCACAGTGCGAGAGTTAGCCTATCATTCATAGGTTTGTGGCCTGGCATCACCTTCTCCTCTGCCGTTATATAAGTCCTATTTGGCATCTTCTTCCAGAAAAGCCCTGTCTCGTCACAGTTGAAGACTTGCTGGGGGATATATCCTTTGGCTTCTATCAGTTCTGAAAAAGTTTTGAGGTAATCCTCAGGTGCCTTCACATCCGAACTTGCTGCCTCACCATGCCTGACGATGGAGTGAATGCTGGACCTTTTCCTGAGGTTATCAAACCAGCCTCTACTGGCTTTAAGTGAGTCTTTTGATGCTTCGTCTGTGGAAGTGTGCGGGGTCTGCTCCAGCAAATCACAGTAAATCGCTTGTGCCTCCTCGCATATGATGCCCTGTGTTAATGTATCTCCTTTAAGCTGCTTCTCTGTTACCCACACCATCAGTAGATTCTCCATCTTTTCATGGAGAGAGCTACGGAGCTTAGAAATTATTTTAACGCCTTTAGCTGGCGTTATACCCTTTACCGACTCCTTCTCTTTAAGCACAGTGCATATCGTTGAAGTACTATGCCCGTATTGCCTCACCAAGTCAGCCACTCGCACACCTTGCTCATATTTTTCTATGATTTCACACTTTAATTCAATAGACATCATCCTCTTCTGAACACTGACCTTTCCACTTGCTTTTTTCGGACCCATGGTTATAAAAAGAAATGTGATAAAGTATGTAAATGCACAAAAGATGCTTCGACAATGAGGTAAACAAGCACACTGACTGAGGGGTGGGAAATTGAGACACTCAAGTTGTGATAAACTGGTGGGTCGTGTGCAGCCTGCCGATCCGCGCAATTACTCGTATCTCAAATGTTGCTTGTATTTCAAAGCAAAAAATCACTCGCTCGAGGGCTCGTATCTCAAAAATCTCGTATGTTAGGACATTCGTATCTCGAGGTACCACTGTATATCCACTTCTTAGTTGAAGAAGAAGGTTAATAATCACCGAAATGATGAACATGAATAAACTTTACCCCAATAAGTCCTTTTTATTCTAGGATTTCTGGGTCATCTATAACCAATACTTGATACAAAAAGGAAAAAAATAGGTATTTTCCATTGGAGAAATAATGAAATGTAATAACTCCCCTATATGTACCTAGAATGGTCAGTGGCCCCTTGGGAAAAGTGCTATAGCCCTGTCCTTTCTCACTTAACCTTGAGAGGATGATGATTTTCCTGACTTGTAAGACTGGGGAAGGCATGCCACTATTTGATCACAGTCCGTTACTGGGTGAAGTTAAGTATTGATATGCCATTGCTCTCTTGCTTATAGATGCAGTGGACCCAGGAGCTGAATATATATGCCCGTCTCAACTCTCCAAATGGTTACTTGTCACCAGTGGGCCCAGCAAGGTCTCCTTCTCTTGCTTCTGCACTTGGAGCTGGGTAATCTGTCAGAGATCAGTGGGTGTCCAGATGCAGACATGGAGCACAAAAGTAGTAGGTCAGTTTCTCCTGCACAATTAAACACAGCACCCTGTCCTCTCTGGCCCATGACATCAAGCTGATACTGTGCTTGGATTGCACAGTGTTTTCCAATCCAGCTTGACGAATGGTAAAGCCAATGCTGTGCTTGGATTCTCTCTCTGCTTGATCCTTTTGCCAAGTTCTTAACTGTGTGGAATTGGAAAGTGATGATAGGATGAGTGATTGTTACCCTGTACCCAAATTCCAATAGAAAGCAAGGGCAACAAAAGGAAGACTGCGGGTAGAGGCCTGGAATGAGAATTGATTGTTTAAGTGTGCCTTTGGGTGTGTGTGGAAAGACAGGTACTTTTCACTTTCTGCCTGACTTTAATACATTACAATGCCCTAAGTAAACACACATACACACACACACAGAGAGAGAGAGAGAGAGAGAGAGAGAGAGAGAGAGAGAGAGAGAGAGA
>JAAGEH010000286.1:13237762-13256606 GCA_011751065.1 Lasiurus cinereus | reverse complement strand
AGAGAGAGAGAGAGAGAGAGAGAGAGAGAGAGAGAGAGAGAGAGAGAAAGAGAGAGAGAGAAACTAAAAGGCAAGGTTCAAAAATGATCCCAGGGACTATAATGCAGTTGGCACTATTGGAACATGCAATCAATAAGTAAACAGAGCATGTCAGCCTGAAGACCTTTCAGAACAACATTTCTACTCAGGGAAAAAATTAAAGGTAGATTTAGTCTATTTAAATATTTCCCAAGATCTTTGTTAAATTTCAGGTAGTAATGTTCCTTTCTTTGAACAAGCAGTGTATGTTTGCCTTTGACTAATAGTTTGGGCTAAAGACCATTTAATATTCAACCTGTGACTATTTTAGTACTGGGGCTGGACCCAAAGAAATTCATGCTCAAATGAATGATTTTCACTTACTGAGACAAATTCACTTTTTGCTTCCTTCAGCAATTCATCAATCTAATGGGAGAAATAGAAGCCATAGTAATAATGAGAACAGGGTTCTAGGAGTATGAGCCAATATCAATACTTTAATAATGTAAAATCTATTGCTATTTATTTGGTCTCAGTACAAATTTGCTTTTAATTAAGTTCTCTTGCCTTTGCTTGCTGTTCTTTCCCTCTTCACATATGTGATGCTTGTGCTTTTTTCATAACACACATATCACATTTGACCAGATCCTATTGTCACGGGAAACATTGATAATGACATTGATGACACCACAATTACCATCATCATTATCATCATATCAGTGAACATTTTAGAACTTTTTGCTATCAATTGTGTTTTAGATAAAGTAAATATTTTTGTCTGATATTTTACATCTGCAAACAATACACTAAGAATACTGGAGAAGATATATATTTAAAAGTAATGTATTAACATAATGTATAAGTATGAAAATTTTATTCTGTGTCATGACTAAATGTATATAACATAAGATGCTATTAAACTCTTTAACTACAAGGAAGATCAAATTCTGTTATTTCATTGTTTATGTATAGAATAATTTTAAATATTTCTAGGGTAGTTGATTCTGGGCAGCAGGCATCATTCAAGAATATTATAAAATTCTGTGGTTTCTTCCATCATGTTCCCCTACCTTTATTAGGATACTCTGGGCAATCTGCAGTTAACAACTATGTCCTAGCCCCTAGCTTCCTGGTGTCTCCCCTGTTTTTAGCTATTTCCAGCTTGTTCCTGACTCTGTTTTATTGTCCCCTACTCTCTATCTCCCTTTTATCCTTGAACCAGCTTTTGACTTTGGGCTCCCTTTAAGGACTCTGGGCTTGCTCTGCAGCTGGAGCCCACCTTAGTAGCATCCAGATACAAATGCTGACCTGGTTTCTCTGGTGGGTGGATTTGGACAGAACAAATCTTGTTCCTTTATCTTTCTTTATCCAGTCATTAAGTGTTGGATTTCCTCAAAGTTTAGCCCTGCATCATGCCATTTCTTATTCCTAACAGCATTATAAGGCAGGGAATATTATTGCCTCTATTTTATAGGTAGTAAAATTTTGCTTAAAGTATTTGAGTAATTTTCTCATGATTGCACAGCTAGGAAGTAACAAAACTGGGCTGAAATTTAGGTAGCTTTACTCTAGGACCCTTGTTTGCAACCACTGCTATATTTGGCCATTGGTTTACATGGCATCTCTAAGTGATCACATTCACACTTGTGAGTTCAATTGCCATCAAAGCATTGATGACTCCCAAACTTCAGTTGCCTACTCAATGTCTTTATTTGAATGTCTCAAAAAATATACAACTTCAATATAACACATTCAAAGATTAATTCAATTATTTCCCTCTCCAAACCCAGTTTTCTGAAGGGTTCCCCCCATCACTTTCCACAATCCTCTGTTTATTAATACAACCCAAACACCTGTGCATCATCCTTGACTCATCTGGTTTCTTTTCTTCAACCTGCCCACAATCTATTGTTAATACTGCCATTGTGGCCTCTGAAATGTTTCAAAGAAACATTTTCACTTTCTGCCTGACTTTAATACATTATTACCTCTACCTCCATAACTTCCTCTTCACCCAAGCCCCTGCTGTCATTCATCTGATCTAGTGCCTTAGACCCATCACATCTAGTCTTGGCTCTTTTCATCTGCTCTCAAGAATGCTGTCAAAGTGGTCTTTTCAAAATGCAAATATGACTATATCATCCCCTGCCTAATATCTTTCATGATTCTCATTGTTGTCAGACAAAGAGTTATCTACTTAGCATGGCCAGCAAGGGCCTGCAAAGGCTAGCCTCTGCCTGAAGCTCGAGCCCAATACGGATCCTGTTTCCTTGCTCTCTGTACTCAGGACACTTACCTTCTTTCATTTAGGCAACTTCAGCCTAATGCAGAGTCTTTGCACATGTTATTTCCTCTGTCTGAAATTCACTCTCTTCCCTGACTACCCCCTTTTCACCCTGCCCAAGTCTAGATAACTTTTACTCATTCTTTAGTTCTCAAATCATATGTCAATTCTTCAGATACACTTTTCTATTCCTCACCCCAACATTGTGGCAGGTTCTCCTGTAATATACTAACCTTATGACACTGTGAACTTCACTGTCATAACACTTAGTTCAATTTGTAATTATACTTTTGTTTATGTGATTACTTATTCAATGACTCTCTTGCCCAGTGGAACAAAATATTCGCAATAAGGGCAGGGACCAAGTCAGTTTTTGCTGAATGTTGTATCTCCTGCGGGCATTGGTAAATATTAATTGAATGATTAAGATGAATGACTTTAAAAACACAACAGAATTAATTTTATATATAACAGATTAAATGGTAGAAACAAAATGTCTGATGTGTAATAGGTCATATATTAAATTTGAAGATAGTTACATTTTTTGACTCAAAACTTCCATCTTCTATTTTCAGCTTCTTAACACATTCTGAATATCTCAGTATATAATCATTTAAATTTTCTCAGTGGCATATAACAAAAAAATATAATCTGGTCTTAAAACCCATTTCTGGGTCTTGAAACCTGACCCCATTGTGGTATGTGGCAGCCAGAACATGTTGCTGTGGGATATTCACCTGGCTGTCCCCCTTCCCACCACACTCATCACATTCCATGCATCTCCAACCTCTGGACTTTCCAGCTACCTTGCCTTCAAGTTGGAGCATCCTACTGATTCTTGTTTGGGGTTAAACTTTAAGGCTCTATTTTTTTTTGTTTCACTGTTGAGTTTTGTATCCTGACAGCTTTAGTAGGAATCGGTGCTGGGCATGGTAGTAGATGGAGGTTAGGAGGTAGTGGTGGTGATGCAGATGGCTGGTCTAATTTATGGTCACTGCCAGGAGGGGAATTTGCAAATATCTGATCTGGAGTCTGAACTGCCTAGAAGAAAGAGCTGGGAGTTGCTTGGTAAGATGCCAGTAGGATTAATTATTTCCCATTGTTTTGGGGAAATGATTAAGTCCCAAGACTATTAATTCTTAATCTCCAAAATGGGTGCAGAAATATGCTTTTTAAAAAAATATATTTTATTGATTTTTCACAGAGAGGAAGGGAAAGGGATAGAAAGCCAGAAACATCTATGAGAGAGAGACATCAATCAGCCACCTCCTGCACGCCCCCCCCCCCACTGAGGATGTGCCCGTGACCAATGTATATGCCCTTGACCGGAATCGAACCTGGGACCTTTCAGTCCCCAGCCCGACGCTCTATCCACTGAGCCAAACTGGTTTCAGCAGAAATATGTTTTTTAATATGCAGCCCAAGTCATTTTGAAGCATGTACTAGTCCTCCTTATATTACCCTTTGAAAAAAGAAATAAACTGGCATAGAGACACCTTTTATTCAGAGAAATGTTAACACTTATTCTAAACACACACACACACACACACACACACACACACACACACACACACACCTATATTCTTGGCTCTATTTGACTTGTTTTGAAGATACACAAATGCCACCACATGGGCTGACCCTCTGGTCCCTTTCATTAAAGTATACTAAAGAGCATCATTGTGTTTTTATTCTAAGAAGCCTAGAAGAG
The DNA here is from genome assembly GCA_011751065.1 of Lasiurus cinereus. NCBI lineage: Eukaryota > Metazoa > Chordata > Mammalia > Chiroptera > Vespertilionidae > Lasiurus > Lasiurus cinereus. The sequence goes on along the minus strand of JAAGEH010000286.1, from coordinate 13,252,596 downwards.
TAGTTACCTATTTTTTTCTTTGTGAATCTCAAGAACATCTGTTGCCTACCACCTGGAGTTCTTTATAACAGGTGCATGCTGGAGATAGCAATGGTGAAAAATCACTTGGCATTAGCCCAGATCCCTCTTGCCAAATGGGTCAGTTGAGATGGGAGCCAGAATTTGAACAGATGTGTATTAATAATTTAGTGAAGTGTCACAATTTAAAAGAAAGAGTACACAGATATCGAACACATTTTGTAGGGCAGGAGAGGCAGTTTTCAACTATCCAGGAATCTCAGTCTCTTTCTTCCCCTCTGTAAGATCTCATCCCTTCCTTGCTCATCCCCAAAGCATTCACTATTTCTAAAGACCTTATGAAGTAGATGAAAATTGTTCAAATAAAGAAAAGCAGTTGGGTAAATGGTGGAAACCTCAGTCGGAAGGCCCTGAGATCATCTGATTCACATCTATTATGTAGATGAGGAAATGACGGCCCAGGGACATTATGTGATTAAGCCAGGAGATAGGCTATATTATGGTTTATTCTGTCTGAAACCCAAAGCCCAGCTGGAGTCCAGGTGTCAGATGGAGTTTAATATTCTTCCCACACTACCACAGTGTGTTAACTCAGTTCTAGGCAAGGGAAATGGTCAATGATATTTTCTCTACTGTAGTGGAAGTTGTATGTCACAGATATCTGTCTTGTTCTCTGCAATAACCTTAGTATTTAAAACAGTACTAGACTTATTGTGAGTACTTAGTAAGTCTTAAGCTTACTTAGTAAGTCTGGAAACTTCTATTTTTGTGTTTCTGGGAACTTTGAGCTGCCTGCAAGAAGTCCTATTACTCTGATGGAGGAATCCTGTGCCCAACAGGAACCTGCAAATGACATCTTATTTGGAAACAGGGTCTTTGCAGATGTAATCAAGTTAAACTGAGGTCATGCTAGATTAGTGGAGCCTAAAGCCAATGACTGGTGTTCTTAGAGAAGACTATGTGAAAAAACAGCAGCACACAGAAGACCCTGTGGTGACAGGGGCAGGCAGAGAGTTCAGTGATGCAACTGCAAGCATAGGAAGGTCCAGAAGAATCCAAGATGGTGGCATAGGTAAACACCTAAACTTCTGCGTCGCACAACAATTTCAAAACTACAACTAAAAGACAGAACGGACATCATCCAGAACCACAGGAAAGCTGGCTGAGTAGAAATTCTACAAATAGAAGGAAAGAGAGGGGCTCACAGAGACCCAGAGGAGCTGTAAAAAGCTGAGGTATGGAGACATGCACGTGGGGAGAGCGGGTGCCAGAGAACCTGACTGGCTTTCTCTGGTGGGAGGGAGACAGAGACTCTCAAAGGCACTGAACTCCTTATCCTACGACACTAAACCCCAGATCCAGCGAAAACACATACTGAGGAAGTTTAGACTGTGAAGGGGGGGAAGTGCATGGAAATTTAGGGGAGTCGCAAAAGATCAGAAGCCTGGTGGTGCACACAGCACTGCGCACAGAGGACAGACTGCTGATTGTGCCACTGGCTTTCACTAGTGGGCGGGAGACAGACCCTCCCAAATGTGCCACTTCTAACTCCACTAAACCCCAGTTTCAGGGGAAACTCTGAGGACCCAGATTCGTGTGGTCCCAGAGCGCAGGGGAGCCGAGGGACAGCAGTCTAGAGGCACTGCAAGAGAGCGCGTGGGCACACAAGGACCTCTCCAGCGATTACCCAGTCATGTGAGACTCAGGGGCCGTGGAGGGTGGGGCCGACTGGAAGGCAAGGTGGTCCCGTAAGCCCTGAGATTCCACCTATCCCAAGCTCAACAGACAGGCTTTTGCAGTTTTTCAAGTCTGGATTCATAAGGCTGAATCCAACACAGTTCTCCCAGCACAGTGAAAATGCCGAGACAAGGGAAGGGATCACAAACAAAAGAAATGGAGGAAAACAAACTACTGGATATAGAGTTCAAAACCACGCTTATAAGGTTTTTCAAGAATATCCTAGAAAAGTTGGATAAAGTTAGTGAGACCCAAGAGGAGATGAAAAAGGACCAACTAGAGATGGAAAAGGACCAACTAGAGATGAAAAGGGACCAACTAGAAATTAAACATACACTGACTGAAATAAAACATATTATACAGAGACCTAATAGCAGACTAGAGGAAGGCAATAATCAAGTTAAACATTTGAAATATAAAGAAGCAGAAAACACTCAACTGGAAAAGCAAGAAGAGAAAATAATCCAAAAATGTGAAGATAATGTAAGGAGCCTCTGGGACACCTTCAAGCATACCAACATCAGAATTGTGGGGGTGCCAGAGGAAGAGAGAGAGCAAGATACTGAAAACTTATTTCAAGAAATAATGACTGAAAACTTCCCACATCTAGTAAAAGAAATAGACTTACAAGTCCAGGAAGCACACAGAACCCCATATAAAAGGAATCCAAAGGGGACCACACCAAGACACATCATAATGAAAATACCAAGAGCAAAAGAAAAAGAGAGAATATTAAAAGCAGCAAGAGAAAAACAGTTCATTACCTACAAGGGAGCACCCATACGACTGTCAGCTGATTTCTCAACAGAAACGATGCATGCCAGATGGGAATGGCAAGAAATATTCAACGTGATGAACAGCAAGAACCTACAACCAAGAATAAGCTATCCAGCAAAGCTTTCAGAATTGAAGGGCAGATAAAGAGCTTCACAGATAAGAAAAAGCTAAAGGAGTTCATCAACTCCAAACCAGTATTATAAGAAATGCTGAAAGGTACTCTTTAAGAAGAGGAAGAAGAAAAAAGGTAAAAGACAAAAATTATGAACAACAAATACATATCTATCAACAAGTAAATCTAAAAATTAAGTGAATTAAAAATTTGATAAACAGAATAAACTGGTGAATATAATAGAATCAGGAGCATGGAAAGGGAGTGGACTGATAATTCTCAGGGGGAAATGGGTGAGGGGTGTAAAAGGAGAGACTGGACAAAAATCATGCACCTATGGATAAGGTCAACAGGAGGGAGGTAAGGATAGAGAGAGGGTTGGGAGCTGGGTGGAGGGGAATTATGGAGAAGAAAAAAGAGAAACAAATGTAATAATCTGAATAACAAAGATTAAATAAATAAATAAATAAATAAATAAATAAATAAATAAAAGGAAGGTCCAGCATTCACAGTCCAGCAAAGCCCTCAGGTTAACGCAGCCCTAGTTGTCATCACAAGGAATAGAAGAACCACCCACCCAACTGAGCTTAGCCAACCCTCCAGATTGTGAGAAATAATAAAATGATTGTTTTAACTACTATGTTTTGGGGTGGTTTTGTAAACAACAATGGATAACTAGAGCATTTATAATCCCCACAAGCAGACTTGGAGGTTAGAAAGTGGTTTATTAGATTATTTTCCCAGGGGAATTGGGACAGCAAAGGCAAGACAACCAAATAAGAATGTGGCACCAAACAAAGTCCCATGGAGGGAAAGTATGACCTAATCTTGAAAAAAGATATGGATACAGTTCAAGTCATAATTCAGCATTGTCCCCATCAGGGTCATAGACACAGTGGAACCTATGCTCCCTTATCCTTCAGTCATTGGTTAAGACTTCCAAGGGAGACGTCAACTCCCAGTCACCTCTGGCTCTCTGGGGAAGCAGGTGCAGAGGATGTTAGCAGCAGCCCTCCAACAAGAGACACAAGTGCTGAAATTTGAAAGTGAGTGTGCACAGAGAAGCAGTACAGGTAAAATAGTAAATTTAGAGTAACTAATTCCAATTTGTCAGGGACTATTCATGTTTAAAATGGAAATTTCTATATCCTGCAAAGCCCTTCAGACTTAGGGCAAACTAAGCAGCTGGTCACCCTAGAAAGGGATCCCAGGGGACATGGGCAAAGCATGACAACATCTGCTGCGGGGGATGCAGTACTATCCCCAAGCTGGAGAGAGTAGAGTCCATGGGACCCTCCAGAGGTGTCTATCAGAGGCCAAGGATGCTGGAGTTTAACAAGCAGACAATGACACTTTGTCAGATCTCATCCCTTCCTTGCTTATCATAAGAACCTATGACCTGTGACAGTCATGAATGTCTTCAAACTCTTTCAAACACTGCAGAAGGGCTGAGGATGATCAAAGAGAAGAAGCATCTTTTAGTTCAGCAGTTAGAGGCACAGGTGAGAGAAAAGAGACAGAAAGTACATTGGTTGATAGGACTAGGAGCTGGGATGGAACACAGAAATCAACGAGTGCACAGCACAGAGTCATCCATGGAAGACTGGGAATTAGAAGGAGGAGAGGGACAAGAAGAGAAGAATTTACTATTAAGGCAGAAATTTAGGAAAAATGAAGTGTTCCAAAATGAACATTTTTTGAGGTTTCCGGAAGGGAAAGGAGTTCATGGATAAAAATGAAGTGAAAACTAGTCATGGGAGTGGAAAAGCTGATGGCTGGTGATTCTAGTAGGGAAAGAGTCTTAATTACAAGCAAAGAAGCCGGTTTATGCCAGTAACATAATGAAAAAAGATATTTATTAGCAAAAAATGAGAACTTCAGTGAGAAAAGGCAAAGATAATGGGGAGACTTCATTAATGTTTATAGATTAATGAATGGTTTGAGGACAATAAATATAAATATGTTTATTTAATATCAGAATATTAGATGAAAGTGGAGTTTTGCAACTAAGAGTGAAATGCCTATAGGATAAACAAAAAGGATGGTATTTCACTTACATTCTACACGTAAGTAAGTATATGAAGAGCTTATGTTAAAGAGTATAATCCTTTGGCTATGTAAGTAAAGAGGTTGAAGACAGGTTTGGATAAATTAGTAAGCAAAAATCTATCAGACTAATAAGAAAAGACATTTAAGATTTTCCTGTTTTTTTAATTTATATTTTATTTAATATAAATATTTAGAAAATACTAAAGGCCACACAGTGAATATTTGCTCTCTTGCATCTGTCCATGTCTGCCTGGTCCTTACCTCTCCAAACAGGTAATCGCTGTTGCAGATTTCCTGTGTATCTTTCTCCAGTATTTTTAAAAATGCCTGTTCAAGGTAGAAATGCATTTCTTGAAGGCAGGGAGTTTAGTTAGCTACCAATCCTTAGCACCTGGAAAAGTGCCTCAGGCATAGAAACTGTTCAATATATATATATTAAAGTCAGTGTTTATTAACATACAGATCATTTTGAAAATTTTAAAGAATCTACAGAAATTAATCATTATTTTGTCAATGCCTGTTTCAAACTAATGACTGCTCTGGTCCAGGCCCTGCTGGTAATTTGAAGCAATGGAATCACAAACAACAAGAATCATTTTGTTCTATATTTATGTGTCCTAATTTATCAAATGTTGCTGATTTTGAATCGTAAACTTTATCTTTTATGTATCACATAAAAAAATCTACTGGATGGTGGAAAAATGGTGGCAATGTAGGTCTGACCCTCTCTGGTTTGGTCCTAGGCATCCTGTAGCGATGCACAGCTGCTGACTGCTAACATGGCAAGGTGTCTTCAGTGTCTTTTTAAAGAAAAGAATTAGGGGAAAAACAAAACAAAACAAACAAAAACAACAGAGACAGAGGCAAAGAAGCAATGAACAGACTGTCATACTACAGTGAGAAGGCAGGGGAGGTTGGAGGTGGGGGAGGGGCCTTAAGAGATCAACTGAAAGATTTGTATGCATGCATATAAGCATAACCAATGGATACAAGACACTGGGGCAGAGGGAGAAGGTGAGGGGATGTACTGGGGGTAGGGAAGTCCAGGGGGAGGTCAATAGGGGAAAAAAAGGAGACATATATACTACTATTTGAAATACTTTAAATAAAATAAAATTTAAATTTAAAAAAAATCTACTGGATAGATTTTTGTTGTTGTACAAAGCTTAGTCTGGCTTCATCCATTATTTCAAATCAGTTAAACCTAAAAAGGAATGAAAATTGAGTTATCAGCTGTTAAACAATGTATACATTTTTGGGGGACAAAAATGTATACACATTTTGAAGAATTATAAAGGCAGTGTTTGTACTTCAACTGCGTTTTCAAACTTCCCGTATAATTTTAGAATGAATTTTCTTTGTTCAAAGGTTAGTGTTGCTGAAAATAAAAATATCAAATGAGCTATTAGCTGTTAAAGTGTGTATACATGTTTATGGGACACCCTGTATATTAAGTAATTGAATATATTTACCCCCACAACTGTAAAACAAGTAGTAGTATTCCATACACACTCCTTTAAATGCATCTCACTTTATGTATTTCACTGTTGCCTTGAAACTTTCTTTATTGATACCTAAAGCCCTTCACCTTTTTTTTTTTCAATTTGAGTTCTGTTCCATTGTATGGGTATACCATAATTTATTCAACCAGTCTCTTATTAATGGCCACTTAGCTTGTTCCCAAATGTTTGCTATTACAAACATTACTGCAGTGAATAAATTTGTGAGATTTTTGTGTCTATAAGGTAAATTCTCAGAAGTGCAACACCAGTTTTTAAGAAGTCATATCTTTTCCAATGTCTCAGATTATGACAGAATTTTTGATTAGATGACAGAATTCTTGATTAGATTTCCCAGCATGACATTTCTTTTTTTAAAAATGTATCTTTATTATTGAAAGTATTACAGATGTCTCCTCTTATTTCCCATTGACCCTTCCACTCAGCACCTGCCCCTCCCAGGCCTTCACCACACTATTATCTGTGTCCATGATGATGTTTCTCATGTTCTTTATTATTATTATTATTATCCTCACCAAAGAATATGTTTTCATTTATTTGGAAGAGAGAGAGAGATTGGTTGTTTCCCATGTTTGCCCAGACCACGGTTCCAACCTGCAACCTAGGTATGACTGGGAATCAAACTCGCAACTCTTTTGTGTAAGGGACAGTGCTCCAACCAACTTAGCCACATGGCCAGGACTCATGTTCATTTTAGTGGTCACTAGGGTTACTAATGACAATAGTCTTTGGCCTGCTTTTAAAAAAAATGCAGAGAGATTTGCAGAATGAGAAACATTAAGCCGTGTTGGAAGCCATAAAATTGACACATGGATGCCCAAGGTCATGCCAAAAGATCACACTGGAATCAAATTTAAAATTCTAGCTCTTGTGTGACCACTGCTTGGATCTAAGCTAGTTTTAATCACTACTGTTTAATATTAACATCTGTGTTTTTTTCATATTTTTCTAAGGACATTTGAGTGCTCAGGCGGATTCATAATGGCTTCTTTGCCTATTATCATAGCTTTTCATTTTCATCATAGCCTTAGGGCTTTGATCTTATTATTTTGGTCAGACAGTGACATGGGGTAGGGGAGGAGAGGGAACATCAGGCTGAAATGACAGCATACCAGTTGGTTTATCTCAGTGTTGTTTCTTAAAGTCAAGGGCAAAGCTGAATCAGACATGGATGATGGTGCTAAAAGGTAACAGACTCTGAATCCTTAACCCAGACATACATGGCCAGGCTTCTGTCCACTGCCATATTTCCATCTGAAACTTGCAGATAATGATACATGCCCTATACCCTTAGAGGGTTTGGTGGTGCATTTTAATGAGATAAGCTTCAAAATGCAGTTTGAGCTCTTTAGTTCTGAGGTTCTTGATAAAAAAAGGAGTTATAAAATTAGTAAGATAAAGGAGTACATTCCAACCATAACCATTTTTCATTATAGAGTACCTTGACAACTTCTCTAAGCCTCTTACTCCAATACAATGCCTGGGAACTTCCTTCACAGTGCATGTCTGTTTAATCGTCTGCTTTATCTTTCTATGCACTAAATGCCTAGAACCATGGATAGTTTATTCAGTCACAGATATGTTTTAAATGTTAACTGGATTCTGATGGAGGTGTCAGCCTCAGAAAGAGCCCTGGGCTGCCAGCCAGGAGTTGAGCTTTTCTGACTTGACTTCACCTACATAATGCCCTCCAGCAGCCCAGCTTCTTTTTCACTATAGAGAGTAATGATATCTACCCCATCACCTCTGTGGGTAAATGGGAAAGTGCAGTGAGAATGCATGTACAAGTGAGTTCAGTAGAATAAGGCCCATTAAAGATTAATATGATCATTAATGTTGATAGAGGGTACTTTCTCAAATTGGAAAGAAAATGGAGATATCAGGAAACAGGTCCAAATACCCTTGGCCAATACTTCCCTGTCTCAGCTAACTATTTTATCTAATAAAAGAGTGATATGCAAATTGACCATCACTCCAACACACAAGATGGCCACTCACGTGTAGTCAAAGATGGCCACCACAAGATGGCTGGCAGAGGAGGGCAGTTTTGAGCAATCAGGCCAGCAGGGGAGGACAGTTGAGGGGACCAGGTCTGCAGGGAAGGGTTGTTGATGATGACCAGGCCAGTAGATGTGGGCAGTTAGGGGCAACCAGACTGGCAAGGAAGGGCAGTAAGGGACAACTGGGCCATCAGGGAAGGGAAGTTGGGGGCAACCAGGCCTACAGTGGAGGACAGTTAGAAGCAACCAAGCCAATGAAGGAGGGAAGTTAGGGCAATCAGGCCATCAGGGGAGGACAGTTAGGGATGATCAGGCCTGCAGGGGAGGGCAGTTGAGAGCAACCAGGCAGGCAGGCAGGTGAGTAGTTGGGAACTAGCAGTCCTGGATTGTGAGAAGGATGTATGACTGTGTGTTTAGGCCCGATTCCACTAGAATCAGGTCTAAACGGCAGTCAAGCATCCCTCTAGGGGTCCCAGATTGGAGATGGTGTAGGATAGGCTGAGGGACACACACACACACACACACACACACACACACACACACACACCATGTATGAATTTTGTGCACCAGGCCTCTCTAGACTATATATATAAAGAGCCAGGGTCATAATATCCACCAATGACCCAATGCTTGTTTGATCACCAGGCTGTCCGATCACAAGGCAGCACGTGAGCAGGCTGAACTGCTGACTTCTCAGAAAGAGAGAGAGAAGCAGGGCTGATCAGCAGCACAGCAACTGCTGGTGAGGACCAGAGGGAGAAGCAGGGTGATTTGGCCTCACCAGTAGCCAAGCCTCCCTCTCTCCCAGAGGTCAGCAATTCAGTCACTCACCAGCAGCCTGGTGATCAGCAGCAGATTCTGATCAGTCCTGCCTCTATGATTAGGCATGTAGATAAGCCTGAAGATGATGACTGGAATAGAAACTGACCTATTAGAACCAAATTAGGGTGTACTGTGAAGATGGGGGATGAGAAAGGGTTTGAAGGGAAATAGCTGTATGGTGCAAGGTGTAAGAAGATGATTCAATTTTTTAATGATTGGTTTGGCAGTATAATGCTTATGTCTGGCTATGAGTCCAGATATAGGGATTATGTGTTTTTGTCTGCCAAGAGCATCTCCTCCTGCTGAAAAAGTCTTTTCTCGCCCATTTAAGCAATCCTTTCCTATATAATCTATACTAATAAAATGGTAATATGATAATTAGACTGGGTAAACCAGCCATTTTCCAGATGTCCAACCTCTTTCCAGACAAAGCCACGGTGGTAGGGGCCAAGGAAAAGGCAGTTAGGGGCAATCAAACTGGCAAAAGAGGGCCTTTGGGGGTGAGATCAGGCTGGCAGGGGAGGGCAGTTGGGGATGAGATCAGGCCAGCAGGGGAGGGCAATTAAGGGCAATCAGGCAGGCAGCGGGGGAAGGTCCAGGGGCAATCAGGCTGGCAGGCAGAGGGGTTATGGGCTACGAGGCAGGCAGGGAGAGGGGCTAGGGGAGATTAGGCAGGCAGGCAGGTGAGTGATTAGGAACCAGTCATTCCAGATTGCGAGAGGGATGTGCAACTGCTGGTTTAGGCCTGATCCCTGTGGGACACCCCCAGAGGGGTCCCAGATTGTAAAGAATGCAGTCCAGCGTGAGAAACCCCTATCTGTGCATGAATTTCATGTACTGGGCCTCTAATCTATATAGTAAAAATACAGAGGTTGTAATGTCATAATGACCAAAGACCAGTCACCAGGAGGTGACTTCTTCACACTACATCCCATGGCACTGGTGGGACTTGACTCTGGGTCCCGCGGCACACTGAGTCTGAGACTCCTGTGATTTCACTCACTGGGCCCCTAGTAGATCAATAACAGATCTAAATTTCCTACTGTGATATTTCAAAATCATATAGGCTTATGCATGTGTCAAATATGCTTATGGATATATTATAATATGCATATGTGGATATAAGATATAGATATCAATCTACATATATATAAAAGTAAGAAAACCAAGAAGGCAGCATAGGTGAATACCTAAACTGCTGCCTCACACAATTTCAAAACTACAACTAAAAGACAAAACAGTCATCATCGAGAACCACAGGAAAGCTGGCTGAGTGGAAATTCTACAACTAGAAGGAAACAGAGGGGCTCACGGAGACTCAGAGGAGCTGCAAAAAGCTGAAGTATAGAGACAAGTGCATAGAGAGGATGGGCGGTGGAATGCCTGGCTGGTTTCCTCTAGTGGAAAAGAGATAGAAACTCTCAACTGCACTGAACCCCAGTTCGGACTGTACTGAACCCCAGTTCTGGGCGAGACTCATATGGGAGGGAATCTGGACTGTCAAAAAAGGGAAGGAGTGCACGGAAACTCAGGGGAGCCAAAAAAGCAGAGATCTGGAGGCACTCATGTCAGTGCGCACAAAGAGGACTGACTACTGATTGTGCTGCTGGCTTTCTCTAGTGGGAGAAAGACCGAACCTCCCACCTGCACTGAACTCCACTTCTGACTCCACTGAAACCCAGTTTCAGGCGAGACTGTGGGGACATGGACTCATATGGGTCCCTGGAGTGCACAGAAACTCAGGGGCAATGTGAAGGCAGAGGTTTGGAGGCACACACCTGTGCACACTGAAAGGGTTGCAGCGATCGCTGAGGGACACTGAGACCCAGGGGCCACATAGGGCATGGCTGATGGGAAGCCAAGGCTGTCTGCTCAGCCCTGAGACTCTGCCCCATCCAATCCAAACACAGAGGCTTTTGCAATTTTGCAAGTTTTGTCTCATAAGGCTGACTCCAGCACAGAAGTTCTCCCAGCAGACACAACTGATCCTCACAACAAATTGGCTTAGAGGTCAATTCTCCCCAGTGATACTAACAACAATCAAGACTTAACTACAACAAGGCTGTACACATAGTCCACAAATGGGTGCACCAAGAGAGTCCACCTCAGGTAACTGGGGAGGCGGAGCTACTGGGCCATATAGGTCACCTAGCACACAAAGCTACTCTACCAACTCAAGGAAGCAGCAAAAATGTGAAGACGAAGAAACAGATCACAAATGAAGGAAATGAAGGAAAACAAAAGACTGGATATAAAGTTCAAAACCACACTTATAAGTTTTTTTAAGAATTTACTGGAAAAATTTAGAGAGACCCAAGAGATGAAAAAGGACCAACTAGAAATTAAACATACACTGATTGAAATAAAAATTATTATACAGAGACCTAACAGCAGACTAGAGGATCATAAGAATCAAGTCAAAGATTTGAAATACATTGAAGCAGAAAGCACTCAACTGGAAAAGCAAAAATAATCCAAAAATTTGAAGATAGTGTAAGGAGCCTCTGGGACAACTTCAAGTGTACCAACATTAGAATTATGGGGATGCCAGAAGAAGAGAGAGAATAAGATACTGAAAGCCTATTTGAAGAAATAATGACTGAAAACGTCCCCCACCTGGTGAAAGAAATAGACTTACAAGTTCAAGAAGCACACAGAACCCCAAACAAAAGGAATCTAAACAGGACTACACCAAGACACATCATAATTAAAATGCCAAGAGCAAAAGACAAAGAGAGAATATTAAAAGCAGCAAGAGAAAAACAGTTCATTACCTACAAAGAAGCACCCATATGAGTGTCAGCTGATTTCTCAACAGAAACTATGCAGGCCAGACAGCAGTGGCAATATTCCAAGTGGTGAATAGCTAGAACCTATAACCAAGATTACTCTAGCTAACAAAACTATCATTCAGAATTGAAGGTCAGATAAAATGCTTCACAGATAAAACAAAGCTAAAGGAGTTCATCAACACCAAACCAGTATTATATGAAATGCTGAAAGATACTTTTTAAGAAGAGGAAGAAGAAGAAAAAGGTAAAGATAAAAATTTGGAAAAACAAATACATATCTATCAATAAGTGAATCTAAAAATCTAGTGAATAAAAAACCTGATGAACAGAATAAACTGGTGAATATAACAGAATCAGGGCCGTAGAAAGGGCATGGACTGAAAATTCTTAGAGGGAAAGGGATGAATGATGTGCAGGGAGAGACTGGAAAAAATCATACACCTATGGATGAGGACAATGGGGGAGAGGTAAGTGCAGAGGGTGGGGTGGAAACTGGGTGGAGGGGAGCTATGGGGGGAAAAAGAGGAACAATTGTAATAATCTGAACAATAAAGATTTATTAAATTAAAAAATATATATATTTAAAAAATAAATTAAGACATGGACACAGGCATATGCATTTCTGAGTTCTGTGTCAGCATTGTTCAGGGTCAGTGTTGTATATTTCTCAGCTGTAAAAAAATGTGCATTTTTAAAAAATATATAAAATAAATAATAAAATAAAACCTAAGTGATTATCATGACCATTCAACCAGTTGCTATGATTACACACTGACCACCAGGGAGCAGATACTCAATGCAGGAGCTGCCCTCTGGTGATCAGGGCACTCCCACAGACAACTTTGTGTGGCCAGCCAACCTCCCTCCACCCCTCCCCTGGCTTGCAGGCCCAAATCTGCCTTGATCAGCACTGATCGGCCCAGATTGGCCCAATTGCTGGCCAGGCTGAGGGACCCCACCCATGCATGAATTCCTGCACCAGGCCTTTAGTATTTCAATAAAAACAACGACAAAAATCTTCTTTTCAGTAGGTTTGCATTGAACCAAGAGAGTCAACTCCTTCAGGGGAGTTGGAAGAGCCAGGATGTGTCAAAGGGGCCCAATGCCAAATTCATCATCCTGCCAGCTTGCGTTCCAGCCCTGGGAACTGCCCCGTGGCCTTTTGGTGGCAGTAGGAGTCTGGAATAGATCCTATTCAAGAGCTCGGGACATTTATGGAGAGGAAATAAACCTGTTGATTTCTTTTTCCCCTTGAAAGTGGACAGCCAATGGGTATTGGAGATGCTGGTACTTGTGGTGGTGATTAGAGTCTGTCAGGCAGTAAGAATTCACCAGTCTCTTCTTAAATATCTACTGGGCCAAGCAGGTAATGCAAAAGAGTGAAGCAGCCAAGATAAGTATTCTTGTACTCCAATGTCATCATAATGAGCACTTAAAACAGCTACTGATGTCCTCATTTCAGGAATACAACCAGGAGTGTGGGGACTGATGCCCAAGGGAGAGAATACTCCACATGATCTAACTGTCAAAATGGGATCCAGTGGAGTATTAGTTAGGTGATCTAACTGTCAAAATGGGATCCAGTGGAGTATTAGTTAGGTGATCTAACTGTCAAAATGGGAGATTAGGCTTTGTGTGGTGGCATTCTTTGATTTTAAGTTGAGGTTTACATTTTCATTTTATGTAAAACTAGAGGCCTGGTGCATGAAATTTGTGCACAGGAAGAGGGTTGTCCCTCAACCTGGCCTGCACCCTCTCCGATTTGGAATCTGACTGCTGGTTTAGGCCTGATCAACTAGCAGTCAGATATCCCTCTCACAATCCGTAATCACTGGCTCCTAACAACTTGCCTGCCTGCCTGTCTGATAGCCCCTAACCATTTCTGCCTGCCAGCCTGGTCATCCCCTAACCACTCCCCTGCAGACCTGATTGACACCTAACTACTTTCTGGCTGGCGTAATCACTCCCAATTGCCCTCCCATGCTGGCCTGATAGTTCCCAACTGCACTCTTCCCTGCTGGCCTGATCAGCCACACTGCCCTCCCCTGTTGCAACTTGCCTCCTCCACCAGAACCTGCCTCCTCTGAGCCACACGGAGCCATGGGACCCACAGGCCTCACTGCATAGAGCAGCTTCTGGGCCCATCCTCCACTGTGCATGCAGCCATCTTGTGGTGGCCATCTTTGTGGCAGCCAAGTGTGGTGACCATCTTTTGGTGGCCATCTTGTGATGATGTTGCACGAGGGTGTGATGCCACCTAGGCTTTTATTATGCAGGATTCCTTTCATTTTTGAGTGTCGATGTGTCTATACACAAACTCACAAAAACATGTACATATCATTATGTACAACAAATTCCCCCTGGGGGGTCTTTGGACATCATGTTGAGAGGAAAGGTTGGTACCAGGTAGGAGCAAGAGAGAATTATAACATAGCACAGTGGCAACACTATCATGATATCTCCTTCTGAAGCTCAGCCTGACCTCCAAAGGTAGGGGCAGAGAGGCTTCTGGGCCATGACCTAAACATCTATCAATTTCCTAGGGACAAGCAGTTCAGGAAAACTACTTTGGAACTATTTGTTTTAGATTCCCCATTTTGTTTGTTAAAGATCATGCTGACCCCATAAAGGAGTTAACATATAGAGAGTGGAACTAGACTTTGAAATCTGTGTGAGTCAATGGAATTCTATGCTGCCATTAAAAAGAAGAAATTCTTACCATTTGCAGCAACGTGGTTGGAACTGGAGAGCCTTATGCTTAGTGAAATAAGCCAGTCAATGAAGGAGAATCATCACATGATCTCACTCATTTGTGGATAATAAAGAACATTATAAACCGATGAACAAAAGGATAGATACAGAGGCAGTAAAGCTTCAAACAGACTGTGAAATTACAGCAGGAAGATTAAAGTTAGGTGAGATAGATAAGAGATCAATCAAAGAACTTGTATGCATGCATATAAGCATAACCAATGAACATAGACACTGGGGGGTTGGGGTATGCCTG
>JAAGEH010000286.1:13044970-13237662 GCA_011751065.1 Lasiurus cinereus | reverse complement strand
CAATGGGGAGATATATATAAAAAATTAATAAAAAATTATAACACCAAGAAAAAAAAGAAATCTGTGAGTTTCAAAGATAAACTGTATGAGTCATAATAATATATATGGGCTTTTCTTTTCCTTCCTTCCTTCCTTCCTTCCTTCCTTCCTTCCTTCCTTCCTTCCTTCCTTTCTTCCTTCCTTTATTTCTTTATTTCTTCTTTTTAGCTTATAAACAAGATAATTGTATTTCTCACAGATCTGGAATCCACAATTCCAAGATAAGAGTGCCAACATGGTCAGATGAGGGTCTCTTTCAATTAGCAGGTTTCTTATTATATACTCACTTATTGGAAAGAATAAGGCAACTCTTTGGGGTTTCTTTCTCTCTCTTTTTTTCCTTTTTATTGAATTTATTGGGATGACATTGGTTAAAAAATTTATATAGGTTTCAGGGACACAATTCTACAACATATATGTACACTGTATTGTATGTTTACCACCCCAAGTTAAGTCTTCATCCAACACTATTTACAATCCTTCTAGCCTCCTCTAACTCTTCCCAGCAATCATACTTTTAACCCTATCCATGATTTTCTTTCTCTTTTTGGCTCAATCTTCCCCTAATCCCCACACACAAACCCTCTCCCTGACAGCTGTCAGCCTACTCTCTGAGTCTGTCCCTAGTTTGCCTGTTAGTTCATTTTATTCATTAGATTCCACATATGAGTGAAATCATATGGTATTTGTTATTTGACTGGTTTACAGAATTTCACTTAGCATAATGCTCTCTAGGTTCATCCATGCTGTAGCAAAGGATGAGATTTCCTTTTTTATTTTTTGTAGCTAATTACTATTCCATTGTATAAATATATCACTGCCTTTTTCTTTACTCATCTATTGATGGGCACTTGGACTGCTTCCAGATCTTAATCATTATAAGTAACATTGCAATGAACATAGGTTACCATATATTCTTTTATTTAATGTTTTGGGTTTCTATGAATATATTTCTAAAGTGTTATTGATGGGTAATAAGGCAGTTCCATTTTAATTTTTTTAAAATAAATATTTATTGTTCAGATTATTACAATTGTTCCTCTTTTTTCCCTCCATAGGTCCTTTCCACCAAATTCCCAGCCCACCCTCTGTCCTTAATTCATATGTGTACAGTTTTTGTCCAGTCTCTTCCTGTACCCACCTTCCCCCCTGAGAATTTTCAGTCCATGCCCTTTCTATGCCCCTGATTCTATTATATTCACCAGTTTATTCTGTTTATCAGATTTTTTATTCACTTGATTTTTAGTTTCATTTGTTGATAGATATGTATTTGTTTTTCCTAATTTTATCTTTACCTTTTCCTTCTTCTTCCTCTTAAAGAGTACCTTTTAATATTTTATATAATCCTGGTTTGGTATTGATGAACTCCTTTACCTTTGTCTTATCTGTGAAGCTCTTTGTCTGCTCTTCAATTCTGAATTGCTGCCTAAAGTAATCTTGGTCACAGGTTCTACCTATTCATCACTTTGAATATTACCACTCTGGTCTGCTTGCATAGTTTCTGTTGAGAAATCAGCTGACACTCGTATGGGTGCTCCCTTGTAGGTAATGAACTGTTTTTCTCTTGCTGCTTTTAATATTCTCTCTTTGTCTTTTGCTCTTGGCATTTTAATTATGATGTGTCTTGGTGTGGTCCTGTTTGGATTCCTTTTGTTTGGGGTTCTATGTGCTTCTTAGACTTGTAAGTCTAAACATGGGGGCTTTCAGTCATTATTTCTTCAAATAGGTTTTCAGTATCTTTCTCTCCCTCTTCTTCTAGCACCCCTATAATTCTGATGTAGGTATACTTGAAGTTGTCCTAGAGGCTCCTTACACTACCTTCAAATTTTTGGATTCTTTTTACTTTTTGCGTTTCAGGTTGGGTGTTTTTTGCTTCTTTGTATTTCAAATCTTTGACTTGATTCTTGCTATCCTCTGGTCTGTTGTTAGATTTCTGTATATTATTTATTATTTCAGTCAGTGTATGTTTAATTTCCAATGGGTCCTTTTTCATCTCCCCTTGGGTATCACTAAATTTATCGATCTTTTTTTTTTTTAGAAAATTCTTGAAAAACCTTATAACTGTGGTTTTGAACTCCAGTCTTTTGTTTTCCTTCATTTCTTTGGTTTGTGATCTGTTTCTTTGTCTCCGCATTTTCACTCCTTCCCTGAATTGGTAGAGTAGCTTTTTGTGCTAGGTGTCCTATATGGCTCAGTTGATCAGCCTCCTCAGTTACCTGAGGTGGACTCTCTTGGTGCACCCCTTTGTGGACTGTGTGTACAGCCTTGTTGTAGTTAAGTCTTGATTGTTATTGGTATCACTGGGGGGAATTGACCTCCAAGCCAATTGGTTTTGAGGATCAGCTGTATCTATGCCAAGAGAACTTCTGTGCTGGAGACAGCCTTTTGAGACAAAACTTGCAAAATTGCAAAAGCCTCTGTGTTTGGCTTGGATGGGGCAGAGTCTCAGGGCTGAGCAGACAGCCTTGGCTTCCTCTCAGATCATCCCTATGAGACCCATGTGTCTCAGTGTCATAAGTAATCACTGCAGTCCTCTCCACCCGCACTCTCTTGAGAGCCTCCAGACCTCTGCCTTTCGCGGATCCCCTGAGTATCCTTGCATTCCTCTCTTTTCCGACATCCCTCCATATGAGTAGGTCTCCAAGGTCTCGCCTGGAACTGCGGGTTCAATGCAGTTGAAACTGGGATTGAGTGCATTTAGGAGCTTTCTTTTTCTCCTGCTAAAGAAAGCCAGCCAGGCACTCAGCTGATTGTTATCTCCATGAGTGTATCTCTGTACCTTAGCCTTTTGCATCTCCTCTGAGTCTCCGTGTGCCCCTCTCTTTCCTTCTTGTAGAATTTCCACTCATCAGCCTTCTTGTGATGATGTCCATTCTGTCTTTTAGCTGTAGTTTTGAAATTGTTGTGCGAGGAAGCAGTTTAAGTGTTCACCTATGCCACCATCTTGGTTTCTCCCTTCATTGTGTTTTTCATTTGCATTTCTCTGATGATTAGCAATGCCGAGCATCTTTGGAAAAATGTTTATTCAGGTCCTTTGCCCATTTTTTAAGTTGGATTATATGTTTTCTTGATGTTGAGTTTTATAAGGTTTTTAAAAATATTGTATATCAATCCCTTATCTGATGTGTTGTTAGCAAATATGTTCTCCATTAAGTGAGCTGTCTTTTGATTCTGTTGACTGTTTCCTTCACTGTGAAAAAACTTTTTAGTTTGACACAGTCTTATTTGTTGTTGTTGTTGTTTTTTTATTTCCCTTGGAAGTTTATCAGAAAAAATTTGCTACAAGAAATGTCCAAGATTTTACTGTCTGTCTTCTTCCAGGATTTTTATGCTTTTTAAGTCTAACATTTAAGTCTTTAATCCATTTTGAGCACAATCTTATGTAAAGAAGGTATAAGAAAGTGGTCTAGTTTCATTGTTTTTATATGTACCTGCCCAATATTCCCAACACCATTTATTGAATAGACTGTCTTTAACCCATTGTATGATCTTATCTCCTTTGTCAAATATTAATTGACTATAAATTTGTGGGTTTATTTCTGGGTTCTGTATTCTATTTCATTGATCTACATGTCTGCTTTTATGCCAGGACCATTCTGTTTGAATACTATGGTCTCATATGTAGCATGATTCTTCCAACTTTGTTCTTCTTTCTCAAGAGCACTGTTGCTATTTGGGTGTTTTGTGGTGACATACATTTTTGGAATATTTGTTCTATTTCTGTGAAAAATATGATTGGTATCTTGATAGGAATTGTGTTGAATCTATGGGTTTCTTTTGGTAGTATACACATTTTAATGATATTAATTCTTCCTATCTATGAACATGGTATATGCTTCCACTTACTTATATTTTCTTTAATGTCATTATTCAGTGTCTTATACTTTTCTGGGTTACAGGTCTTTTATGTGCTTGGTTAAATGTATTCTTAGGTGTTTAATTTTTTTGAAGCACTTCTGAATGTGATGCTTTTAAAGTTTCCCTTTTCGATAGTTCATTATTGGTATATAGAAATGTAACTGATTTCTGAATATTTATTTTGCCTCCTGCTACTTTACTGAATTCATTTATCAGTTTTAGTTGTTTTTTATGGAATCTTTATGGGGTTTTATATATAATATTTTCATCTGCAAATGACAGTTTTACATCTTCCTTTCCAATTTGGATACATTTTACTTCTTTTCTTGTCTGATTGCTGTGGCTAGGACTTCCTGTAGTATTTTAAATAAGAGTGATGAAAGCAGACATTTCTGTCTTGTTTTGAATTTTAAGGGAAACACTTTTGGTTTTTGCTCATTGAGTATGATATTGGCTGTTGGTTTGTCATATATAGCCTTTATTACATTGAGGTATGTGCCCTTTATTCACACTATGTTGAGAGTTTTATAACAAATGGGTCCTTGGTTGTATCAGATGTTTTTTCCACATCTATTTATATGATAACTGGAGGCCCGGTGCATGAAATGTGTGCATGGAGGGGGTTGTCCCTCAGCTCAGCCAGCATCTCTCCAATCTGGGACCCCAGTGGGATTGAGCCTAAACAGACAGTCTGATATCCTTCTCACAATCCAGGACTGCAAACTCCCAACTGCTTGCCTGCCTACCTTCCTGATTGCCCCTAACTTCTCTGCTTGTCAGCCTGATCACCCCCTAACCACTCTCCTGCCAGCCTGATTGATGCCTAATTATTCCCCTGCCAGCCTGTTTGCCCCTAAATGCCCTCCAAACTGCTCTCCCTTGCAGGCCTGGGTTCCCCCCAACTGTCCTTCCCTGCAAGCCTGGTCACCCCCAACTCCCCTCCTCTGCCAGCCTGGTCACCCTTAACTACCCTCCCCTGCAGGCTCAATCACCCCCAAATGCCCTCCCCTGCTGATCTGATCACTCACAACTGCCCTCCTTTTCAGGCCTGGTCACTCCCAATTGCCCTCCCCTGCTTGTGGTGGCAATCTTGTGTTCACATAGGGGCAGGATCTTTGACCACATGAAGGTAGCCATCTTGTGTGTTGAAGTGATGGTCAATCTGCATATTACTCTTTTATTAGGTAGGATAGAGGCCTGGTGCATGGGTGGAGGCCAGCTGGTTTGCCCTGAAAGGTGTCCCAGGTCAGGGTGGGGGTTCCCTTGGGGAATGGGGTGGCCTGGGCAAAGGGCTTGTGGTGGTTTGCAGGCCAACCACACACCCCCAGTGACCCAAGAAGAGGCCTTGAGATATGGGATTTATTTATCTTCTACAATTAAAACTTTGTACCCTGGAGCAGAGCTAAGTCTTCTGCTCGCTCCATGGCGGCAGCCGTTTCTGTTGGGATTTATTTAACTTCTATAATTGAAACTTTATAGCCTTAAGTGGAGGCCAAGACAGTCTAGCTACAAAATCGTGGCTTCCTCCATCTCCATGGGCAACCCTATCCTCCTACTCTCTCCAGCTCTGTGGCTGCCACCATTTTTGTTGGGAATTATTTATCTTCTATAATTGAAACTTTGTAGCCTTGAGTTGAGGCCTGGGCCCACCACGATATGTGGAAAGCTTGGCTTCCTCCATTGCTGGGGAAATTCAAGCCTCCCTCCTACTTGCTCCCTGGTTGCAGTTGGGGTTAATACTCACTCCTGATTGACTTGTGGGTGTAGCTGAGTGGTGGTTAATTTGCATATTGCTCTTTTATTAGATATGATATGGTTTTTATATTTCATTTTGTTTATTTGGTGTATCGTGTTTATTTATTTGTGGATATTGTACCAACTTTGTATCCCTGGAGTAAATCTCACTTGATCACATTGTACCCATCTATTTCATTCTAATAAGGGAAAAGATAACAGCTCACCATTCATCGTTTTTGTATGTGTATAATGGCAGTGCTGAAATATAATAGTTAAGCCATAGACCATCAATAAGGTGTTTCTGGGGAATTGCTTTGCTCCAGGATTGGAAGAATAAGCACTACCACATGATTCATTGTCTTGCTTCTAAAATTGCCCAAATGCTAAGCAACTGACAAGAAACAGTCTGCCAGCGTACAGACTACAACTATAACTTTGGAGTAGGTACTTTTCTTCAGCTAATTATTTCAATTTTCTCACCCATGACAAGAGGTAGTCAAAGAACACCTTTTCAATACACTTTGAAAAACAAAAGCTTGGTTCTTTCTTTTTCTCTCACTGTGAAGCTTGTCTGTAAAAATTGGCCATACCTAATTTAATCACAGCAGATTCTATTTTGATGGTAAAATCAAAGGGCTTGGGGCCAGGAGAGAGGCAGGGTGGCTGGTAGCCAGTGGTGTTGAGAATCAGCATACGTGGAGCACCCAGAGGATGCAGTCATACATTATCCTACTTAACACACAACATCCGCAGAGAAATGAACCATTACCACCCTGTTACAATACAGTGAGTTTTCCTTTTGAAGGTGTTTTCCAATTACAGATCAAAGTAGAAAATAAAAGTTTTACATGGGAAATGAAGGAAAAATGAAAATAAGAGGAAGATTGGAAGCTATATTCTTCTCACTTGCTTTTACCTTGTCTGATTAATCCTTCCTTCTTTCCTTTCTCTGCCTTGTCTTTAAGGGTAAGCATTTCCAATCCTTAGTCCTTTCCCAGTCTCTGTTTCTGAATGATCTTACCAACTGCAGGCTTGAGGTACAACCTCCTGGTAGATGGCTCTTATCTCTAGTCCAGTTCTGTCCTACATTCCAGAACCATTCCAGCCTAGCTGGCTCACAGTTTGCCACCTGTACACATAGTGAGTGGAGCTGCACTGCTTTTGACCAATGGCTATGTATTGGGCCAGAATCACTTCAGTCCATTTCAGAATTCCAGTGAAATTGGTACTAAGTAACATTTGCCTAAACCAAGAGATCAGAAATCTGACCAAAAGTGGAGAGGGGTACTCAATGGTTTATAAGAGACATATAGTTTTCTTGTGCCCTGGATTTTGGATCCCTTCTAAGTTATGATCACTGCAGGTGGGATCCCATTCAGTATCTCTACCTACATCCTATTTCCTGGGAAGACCAGATGTTACAGCCATCCTGCATGACTTGGCATCATTCCCTAGCCTAGTACGTGGTATCATATCAACCCTGCTCTGATCTCTGGATAGTAGCCCCTGGACTGAAACTCCAGGATTGCTAAGTCCTGATTCCAAGTTGGATCAAACCATGACATCACTGGCCAGACTGTGTTTTTGTCATTTTTGCTTCATCCAATAAGGAAATAGAAGCTTGGTCCATTTATTTTATTTTATTTTAGTTTCTAGTCAGGTTCCTTCACTATCTTCATTACAAAATACCCATATCAAATCCTGACTGCCAGTATTTGTGGCTATTTGAGTGCATCCACATGGGTGTTTTGAACATGTTTCCAATTCAACAATTTAAATCAAATATGGTCTTTCTCTAGACCTTGAATTTCATTCCCTCTCTATGTGAATTAAGTAAGTAGGGTGAATGGCCCCAGGCTTAGAATCATGTAGATGTCATTCATAGTTACCAAAACTTCCTTGCCTTCTCTTCACTGACACCTCTCTGGAAAGTCGTTCTCTCTTCCTCTCCTCCCCAGCTCCCTCTGTCTTTTCTGTGTGACAAGAATTTCTAGCTTTGCCACTAACTGATTACCTTGGTCAATTTTTTTCTTCAAGCTGTTGTGATGATTTAATACATATATTAACTTTCTAGCAAAATAGTAACTACTCAATAAAGGGATTTTACATTTTTTAAATGATTATGTATATATTACATTTAACTTGATTTACTGTTGTGTTATTACATCATGTATCTTTCCTTTTCTCATATTGAAGGTTTTTGGTACAATGAGTTTAAATCCTGAGTCTACTTTTATACAGCTTTGGGCATGTTACTTAGCTCTTCTGGATATCAGTTTCACATTTATAAAATGGAAATGATATCTTTCCACTTATTTCAAAATAAAGTGTGATAATATAGAAAGAATGCTTAGCTCAGTGCCTGGCACACACAGTGATAATGATCATTATCATTGTCTTTATGCCTTTGCCCATGTTAGTCCCTCTTCTTAGAATGTTGTTTGTTCTTTCCCATTTTTCCAAGTTCTAGAAGACCTAGTTGAAATACTCTTTCCTCTCAGTGAATTCATGTTTCCTTAACTGTGTTCTTCTGCATTCAGGCCTATTGCTATATTTTATTGTTTTGTGCATATTTGAATTACCACCCTTCTTGCTTGATTCTATTCTTGCATTCAAAATACTCCATTTTTGACCTGAGAAAGATGACATCTGCAGTATGGGAAAGTGACTCAGCACAAGGATCCTGGTAGCTATATCTTCAGCTCTCTCCTCAGAGCCACCAACCCAGATTCTCCTCATGTGACTCTAGTTCACGCCCTCCCTCCACTGGAGCTAAGGGAAATGCTTCCAGGCTGCATACTTTTATTTAGAGGACAGTACTTCCCTTTGAGTAATATCCACACCTCCACACTTACCTTTCCAATTTCCGGTTATATTGCTGCAATTCCAATAAAGCACTTTTCAAAGCATGTTGTAGACTTACATGCAAGTAGTGACTTACATAAGGAATTTGGGACACTGAAAGAGTTTTGCTAGATGATCATAGTAAGGTAAGCTTGTACAACTTGCTGAAAATCATAGCAAACTGACTGACTACAGCAATGAAATCATATTGAGTCCTAGCCAGTTTGGCCCAGTGGATAGAGCATTGGCCTGCAAACTGAAGGGTCCCAGGTTCATTTCTGACCAAGGGAATATGCCTAGGTTGTGGGCTCAATTCCCCGTGTGGAGCATGCAAGAGACAGCCAATCAATGATTCTTTCTCATTATTGATGTTTCTATCTCTCTCTCCCTCTTCCGTCCTCTCTGAAATCAATAAAGAAATATATATAGTTTTTTAAAGAAAGAAAGAATGTTGATAGGTACAACAGGTTTAAAGCTTATATTGCTGCTAAGGCCCACTGAAATCCACAGCCGAACATTTCTGGAGAATAGTATGGGAGCATAATGTGGAAGTCATTACCATGATCACAAACCTTGTGAGAAAGGAGAAAGGAGGGAGAATGAGACCATTACTGGCCTGCGAATGATAGTGAAGAGTATGAGAGTTTCCTGTCACTCAATAGAATGTTCAAATGCTTGCCTATTATACTGCGAGGAATTTTGCTCTAAGAAACACAAAGATAAAAAAGAACTTCCAGAAAGGAAGATCCATTTGGTGTGTGGTTACACGGTCCCACTACATGTATGGCCTAAATGAGAGTGCCAGAATACCCTTGGCCAGTGCTGACCTCCATGAGAAAGGTGTCCCATGCTATGCACATGCTCCACATGGTGGGGCCTACTGTTGTCCACTGCAGTGCTGGAGTGGGAAGAAAAGGCACATACATAGTGCTAGATGGTCTGCTGCAGCAAATTCAACACAAAGGCACTGTCAACATATTTGCCTTTTTAAAACACATTTATTTGCAAATAAACTATTTGGTGCAAACTGAGAAACAGTATGTCTTCATTCATGATGCATTGGTTGAGGCCATACTTAGTAAAGAGACTGAGGGGGCAGACCGTCACATTCATGCCTATATTAATGCATTCCTCATTCCTGAACCCACAGGCTACACAACGCTAAAGAAACAATTTGAGCTCATGGGTCAACTAAACACACAGCAGAGTGACTATTCTACAGGTTTAAAGCAGTGACAGAACCTCTTCCATCATCCCTGTGGAAAGAGCAAGGGTGGGCATTTCATTCCTGGCTGGGCATGACCATATCAATTCTTCCTAGTGTCCCTAATGTCCAAACCCAGATAGCCCCATTAGGTAAAACTTTTGAACATCTAAGTATTATCAGAAAAGAAGCTGCAGTCCACGATCGTTCACAATGACCATGGAGGAGTGACAGCGGGAAGTTTCTTTGCTCTGACAACCCATATGCACCAACTTGTAAAAGAAAATTCCATGGATGTTTACAAGGTAGTAAGATAATTAACTGGATGAGACCAGGAGTCTTTGCTGACATTGAGCTGTATCAGCTTCTCTATGGCCCTGAGAGCATCAGGCAGGAAGAGAAACCATCGACCTTCTGGACAGTAATGGTGCAGCATGGCCAGATGGAAGCATAGCATAGAGCTTAGAGTCTTTAGTTTAACACAGAGAGAGGAAAGTCCATATCTGAGCCTTGCTTCCTCTTTCCATGATTAGACTGGAAAATCAGTTTGGTGTTTTATGTGTTGTTTTCCCCCCACCATCTGACAGTAACTTTCAGGATAAGGGATTCTATTGCCAAACTTATATCATTAACAATGTGTGCCTTATTGCAAAACTTATTGTAATTTATTTATTGAAATTCACTTACTGTTTTTTAAACCAAAAGGATTGAATTAACCAGGTAGTAAGATAATTAACTGCATGAGTATTTCTAAGAATGGAATTATGAGGGGTATTTTTTGTATTGGTTTTAACAAAAAAAATTAAATTTATAGGGATTAGGAATTCCCAAGAACAGAAAACAAGTTTGTTTTTAGTCTCAAATTTTCAGCTGTGTTTGTAGCAATCACCAGGTTTACTGGAAACATAATTTTTAATATAGGAGACAGTAAATAAAATTCTGTTCCCTGTGCTATCCAACATTTTATAACTGCAGCATTCACCTACAGTAGGAAATAACCTGATACTGTAAATAATTCTCCAGTGTCTCCTTGGACCAAATTTAATTTAATAATTATAGATTTTTATATTTTACTATTGAGTCAGTTTCTAGTTCAGTGTAATTGTTTAGTTTAATGATATCGTTCATTGTCTGGTCTTGCTCTATAAGTCACCTGATATTGTTTTATGTTGTCTCAGTGATTAACTCTGTTTTAACATGTAATTTAAACTCCTATGAGAAACAGAAATACTTTTGTTTCAAAAGAGGATGCTTTTATGGAAATAACACTTTACCCAACATTGTTTGGTTTATCCAAGGCATTGCAAAAATAAATATAAATCTTGCCATAAAAACAACTACACTCCATAATACTCTTTTGACCACTGGACACCTGCATAGCCTTTTCCATGACTGGGTGTCCTGTTTCCTTTTCCTCAGTCTAGAATGGCCTTTCCCATTTATTTTTACTTCTATTTTTATTTTTAATTTTACTATGGAATTCTTACTCATCCATGTATAAATTCTTCTGTTTTATCCAAGTCAGAATTATTTCTTTACCAAGCTTCAAATACACTGCTTGTTCTCTATTATGCAGCTTACCATTATAACCTTTTATTTATATCACATATATTTTCCCATTAGACTGTGAGCTCCTGGAGGGAAGGGTTATTATATCTTATTCATATTTGTTTCCTTCTGTACTTAATACTGTGCTCAAAATATAGTAGATATCAATCAATTTTTTGTATTTGTCATACAAAGATATACTAATTTATAGCACCTTCCTAAACCCAGAGGTCAGAAAAATTACTGAAGGTGCCACTTCTGGATCAGCAGCACCTTTTGTAAAGCTCATGGGTTGCTGAGTGGTTTCCAAAAGCCAAATGAAAAGATGGTTTAAAATTCATCACAGTTTCTACGTGAAATAAAACATCCAGACATGAACATAAGTATAAGCTAACATTTAACGACAAAGTCCAGCAAGCATAAGAGAAATTGGGTCACATGCAAGGAAAACAGGTCAGTGAATTTTTTTAAAAATCAAATAAACTCTTACTATGATTTTTAGTCTCTGTGTATTATGTAGAATCTTTATTGAAATTTATGGCTGTGGAAAACTGGCCAGTTTCTGTTTCAGCATGGCTGAGTCAGGGACATTTCCTATTATCAATAGGAAGCTGCTGTACAATTAAATGGATCAATGATGCAGTGAACTGAATTAGTTGTTTTTTTATAGTCAAAGTAATTGAACTAGCTGTGCATTCCACATTTTTTCAGCCATACAAGCATGACCTTTGAATCTATCGTGTAGGAAGATGTTCGGGCTGCTTTAGTCTATTGATTTGAGAAGCACTAAAAGGAACTGGGTTTAGTTAGAAAGAGAGTCAAGTAGCATCAATAAAATGGTGCAGGGGACACACATGTGTCACACTGAGTAGCTTAATGGAGATTTAACGATTTTGAGAACAATTTGGAAATCTGATGTAATTCAGTTAGTACCATAATAATCTACATTACACTATGGTGGAACATCCCGTTATATATTTAGTATATTTGGTTCTGGTCTCTGTTACATTATAATACCTATGCAGGTAAACCAACTCTCTGTTTTGTTTTTCCTATTTTTTTAAACCCTAATTCTTAGTAGTTTCCTATTTTCATGGTGTAAATATTCCCATTATGAGCTGGTTTTAAGCTACCAACAGTATAAGTGCTCTCAAAGCTTCTGAATCTCTGACAATCAGCAATTCGGAACTGGTACTCTATTGCAAGTTATTACAAACAGTGGAGGAGAGCCTGCTAAAAATTTAAATCACACAATTTTGGGACTGGAAGCATTCAAAATATTCTAGTTTTTTCCTAACTTTGCGACACTGATGGTAAGTGCTGTTCTAAAAGTCATGCAGAAAGTTCCTAGCAGATTTGGGAGGAATCAAGGTGTCTAGACTCCTCATGCACTATTCTATGAAAAAGCCTTTATACAGGGGGTAGCAGGGGGCGGGGGGGGGAATAGACATTGGACCTGACTGGAAGCATGACTGTGTCATATAGTTTTGGGATGCAGATGGGACAAAATGGGTGACAGGTGTTGTGGACATGAAATTCCCATAGAACTGCTATAAATTTCACTGAGAACTACAGAGAACCATGTGGTTTATAACTTTGGTTTGTAAGTAAGCAGGCCAGCTAACCTTTTTGGGCACTTTCTATTGATTTTGTGTGTGTATCAGTTTTTAATATTATTATGTCTCAAACTCTAGCATGTATTAAATAATCGAGGGCATTTATTAAAAGTCGTCCTAGGTGGGGCTGTTAAGACAGACTATAGGCTACACTCTAAGTAATGCTAGTTTAGATCCTCTTTAAAGAATTTCTCAGATCTAAGATGCTATATCTATTTATTTATAACCAGAGAAAATTTCTAAAGGAGTAGGTCCTCAAATGAATTCTTAGATTAGTTGGAGCAATCAACAGAGGAGCTTTTTAAAATTTCTGATACCAGCCCCTCAGAATTTCTGATACCAGTCCCACTCAGAATCTCTTTAATAAAAATTGAGGGGGAAGAGTGCTGGGAAATTGGATGTTGTTAAAAAAAAATTCCTGCTTGATTTTGATGCCCAACCAGAGTTAGGAACTTCAGAAGTTGCTAGCTTAAAGAATGCTTTCCACTAACTAGTTCCACTGACCCATAGAGAAAGGGCTATGTATGGATCTTTAAGCCATTGGGACAATTGTCAAATTGAGGATGGGGAGAAGCAGGTGGTAGGCTGTAGGATATGACTTAATTGTCAACTGGAGGTATCCTTGTAGTACTACTTAGTAGAGTAAGAGCAAGGCATGGAGGGACCTAAGGGGACCCTGAAATAAGGCACTGATAGTGAGTCAGCGAATCACAGATTTGAACTCTCCAAAGCTGTATTAAAAGCACACATTATGGAAAGCTGATGCTTGTGATATGTAATTTAGGAGACATTAAGATGAGCATGGTTCTTGCTCTCCTCTCTCCTGTAAAAACAAGCAAACAAACATACAAACAAACAAATAAATAAATAAATAAATAAATCTATCTTGTAAAAACCACCAATAATCTAGTGAATCCAAGTTTGTTTTTACCCTTCAAAAAGCCATTCCTCCTTCTTAAATATAAAAATTAAGGATTTATGACTTGGTTGTTGGTCACATTAACTTTTCAAAAATATATAGCTACTAGAGGCCCGGTGCATGAAAATTCATGCACTGGAGGGGCCTTTCCTCCTCCCAGCCTGCCCCCTTTCACAGTCCAGGAGCCCTCAGGAGCGGGAGGTCATCTGGTGATCAGGGAAAGGATTTATTAGTAGGATTGTTTTTTCATTATTTCAGACAGGGAGAGGGAGAGATAGAAACATCAATAGTGAGAGATAGAAACATCATTGATCAGCTGCCTCCTGCACGCCCCTTACTGGGTATGGAGCCTGCACCCCAGGATGTGTCCTGACTGGCATCAAACGGGGACCTCCGCGTGAACAGGATAACAACCACTGAGCACACCAGCTGGGCTATGTTTCACTTTTTAAGGAATCACCAGGCTGTTTGCACATTGGCTGCCTCACTTTAACTTCCCACCTTTGTGCAGACTCAGGTTTCTCTGCATCCCACCAGCACTGTTGTTTCAGGAAAGGGGTTTCATCACAGCCAGGGAGTAGGTACGAGTGGCATCTCATCTCTCCTTTGACTGCGTTTCCCTGCGGGTGAGTGTTGAGAGTCTGTTCAGCTGCCCATCAGCCATTCGTATCTTCAGATAAATGTCCCTCCCAGGCTCTTGCCCCCGTTCTGTCAGGTTGGTGCTGGGTTTGAGGGAGGTGAACGCTCCTCCGTCCCAGGTGTCAGTCCTGTCACAGACTGGGACCTGCAGGCACTTCCGGGGTATTTTCACTCTGTGGACAGTATCTTCTGATGCACAGACGATGGTTTTCGTTTTGATGAGCCTGGTGTGTCCTCTCCTCGCCGTGGCTGTGCCAGTAGGGTCACACTGACACCTTCCTTAAAGATCTCTTTCTTCTTCCTGAGCGACACCCACAAGTACCCACAGAGCCAGGCCCTGCTTCCCAGTGAAGACGCCCTGCAGTGGCCCACCTCCACCCCCCCCCCCAGTCCCCTTCCCTCCATTCCCAGCCCAGCCAGCTTTCCGCAGGTGCGCTTGGGCCTCTGGCCTCAGGAGGGAGACATGGGCTCAGCGCCCTCACCGGCAGCTTTTAGGGGTTCTTAGTCCTGGGCACCCAGTGAACCCCTGGCCGATTTGTATTTGAATCTTTATAGTTTCTAAAGTTCATAAGTCTCAAAGGTTACAAATGCAAGTGGTATGAGAGTTGCATGTACACAGACACTCTCTGACAGCGTCAGCTCTGTGCCTGGCATGGGCATGTGCTACAGAAGTCCATTTTTTGAAGTAATTTTTATTATGGGGTCTCTGTTTTAAAAGTGAAAATCAGCCCCTGGTGGCTGCTGGATTTGCTAGTGTGTTTACACACACAGTCTACAAATATAAGGTGGTCACATTCAGAGGCCCACGGCTCCGTTGGTGAACATGGGCTCGCACTTGGTGGGCTTTTCCTTTCAGAGAAAATGCACCCGGGCTGCTCAGGGCCCTCAGGCAGCGCCGCCTCTGCCCGCCTGCGAGTCCTCAAGCCGCCAGAGAGTGCGGTGAGGCCCTTGGAGGGCAGCGTGCTGGACGTGGGGAGAGCATCCTCTCGGGTCCAGAGCAGAACGAAGCTCCTGAACCACCTGTGGTCCACTTTTCAAATCCCCAGGACCGGCATAGTGGGGGCCACTCACGACCCAACTTTGCACATCAGGACCCGTTAGGCCACGGACCTGACTTGGGACGCGCAGGAAGCCCTGAGAGCCGGGCCCCTGGGACAGAATTAGAGGCCTCCCAGCGGTCGCACAAAGACACAGGTTAGGGGCGCACAGCTCAGACTCCTGGGGCTTCAGTCCAGGGTGCAGGAGGCGGTGGGTGTCCGCAGCCAGCTCTGATGCTCAGGGTGCTGGTGGAGAGTGGAGGTGAAGGACCATGTCTCAGCAGGACAGAGAGCTGGGTGCACTTGGAGGGGCAGTGTGGCAGCTTGGAAAAGGGTGTGCAGGCCACGTGGAGAGGATGCTCTGAGGGCACAGTGGGATGTGAGGCTGCAGGTTCCGTTCAGGGTTGGGACTTGGCCCTAGAATGGGGGATGTGGGAGGGAGGGAGGGATCAACCAACCCAGCCCTCAGGGTCAGAGAAACCAGGGCACTTATCCAGGAAGCCAGGCATCCTGCCCAGCCACTTGGCCACTGGTTATGCAAATTAACCAACCATCTTTGGCTGGTGGGCATTGCAGAGATATGGTCATTTTACATGTTTGTCTATTATTAGGTAAGATGATGACAAAGATAGCTGACCTCAAAATAGGGCAGTGCATTCTAACTACATTTAACTGCATTGTTATAATAAAGACTGCCTTCGAGGATAAAAACAATGTTTTGAGCTGGCATAGAAGTGTTTTAAGAAGAAAAACATTTGGCCATGAAATCCTCCGTTCTGTATAGTTTCTCAACCATTCAAGGATAACTGCCTGCTTGTTAAGCAGGGGGGGGGGGGTTATGAATCAGTGTGGGAAGCGTCTCTTATCTTCCTAAGTAGGTCCGCTGGTTCTAATAAAAGGTTGGAAAATAATCTCAGATTTGTATACTTATTTTACACGCTTATTTACCTAAGTAAATAAGTGCATTCTCTTGGGATGCCGAAACCAGTTTGGCTCAGTGGATAGAGTCAGCCTGCAGACTGAAAGGTCCCAGGTTCAATTCCGGTCAAGGGCATGTACCTTGTTTGTGGGCACATCCCCAGTAGGGGGCCTGCAAGAGGCAGCTGATCTATGTCGCTCTCTCATGGATGTTTCTCTTTATCCTTCTCCCTTCCTCTCTGTAAAAAATCAATAAAATATATATTTTTAAAAAGTATATGGTTACCTATTTGTGAAAAAAAATGGAATCTGCTTGCAGACTTACAATGTAGGCGGGAAGACATGAAGGAAACTTGTACAGCATTTCTCAAATTTGTTGGTTACAGAAACTTTTGCTTTTGTATAAAAGTCATGGTAAATGCTGACATAGATAAATTAAAGGGCAGTAGGGAAAAAAAAACTTCCTTAGAAATGTAAAAAATTGTTCAATGATTATAAAATTGTACGTTTAAGATGTATTCAATGGGCTATATAATTTTATTCAAAAAGTCATTATTACAACAAGTTTATTATTTGAATCGAAGGGAAACTAACTTCTGTCTAGAGTATCTACTTTCTAAGAACCATTATTATTTAAAATTTACATTCTGAAATAATTTCAGACTTACAAAAATTATTTTAAAAAGTGCAATGGAGCTTGGCCAGTGTTGCTCGATGGTTAAGCATCAACCCATGACCTAGAAGGTCACAGTTCAATTCTTGGGCAGGCACATGTTCAGGTTGTGGGCTAGCTCCCTGTTTGGGGGCATGCAGGAGGCAGCTGAACAATTATTCTCTCTCATCATTGATGTTTCTCTCTCGCCCTATCTGTTCCTCTCTCTGAAATCAACAAGTACATATTTTAAAAAATTATTTACATGTGCAATGGATTTCTATATATTCTTCCTCCAGATTCCCAAAAAGTTAACGATTCCCATTTTTATCATTCTCATTTTTTCTATATACATGTTACATACACGTACATGCGTGCGCGCGTGCGCACACACACACACACACACACAATTTTTCCCTGAACCATTTGGGAACATACTGCTGACACAATTCTACTGTTTCCAAATATTTTCTTACATGACTACAGTACAAGTATAAAAAAATTAACACTGATTTCATACTATTAAATTTATTAATCTATGGACCTTATTCACATTTTACCTATTGTCCCAAGAATGTTCTTTATAATAGCAAAAAATATTTTGTTCCTCATGCAGGACATCTACTAATGTCTCTTTAGTCTCCTCTAATTTGAGTTTCTTTTGTGTGTGTGTGTGTTTATGATCTTATCATTTTCTAAGAATACAGGCCATTCTTTACAGTGTCACTCCACTGGATTCATTTAATACTTCCCCACGATGAGATTCAAGTTATGCACTTTCAGCAGTAACTACACGTGTGTACCCTTTTCATGAGACACATGATGCCTATTTGTTCACTACTAGTGATGTTAACTTTTAATCACTAAGTTAAAGTGGTGTCCTAGGATTTTCTACTTTAAAGTGTACAATTTACTCTGAGACAATGTAGATATTTAGCTTTCCATTAAACTTTTATCTACTAGTTTTAGTATCCATTGATGACTCTTGCTCAAAACAGTTACCACTATAGTAGCCAGATGATGATTTCTAAATATAGTATCCCTCTTACATTAACTGTCTTTTTAATTGTAAGATTCTTCTCTTCTCCCACTGATTCATTTATTTCTATCTGTATAGATGCATGGTTTCTTGTTTTATTCTATGGGTTGGAATTCATTACTGTAATCCTTTACTTTCATGCTTAATTATCCCACATTGGATGGTGGAATATACTTCAATCTTAATTTTTTTAGACATTTTCCTGTCATTCTTTGAGTATTACCTTACTTTTTAGCAGAGCAAGATATTGGAGGCTCATTTTGTCCTTTCTCTGCCTCAGGCTAGGAATCAGTAATTTTCCTAAGAAGCACACTCCTTTTTTTAAGTAGAAAATTTAGAAAACAAGATCTGAACACTAGGTATTCTCATTGTTACTGGGCTGTCACTGCTTCTAGGCCCTCAGAGGACAAAAGTAAATATATGTATATATGTGTACATGAATTTCTATCAACCTGTATGTATGAAAAAAACATGAGTTCATATTTATGTTTCCAATTCCAATCTACCACCACAGGGAAAAACCTATCATTTATAATTACTATCTTGAAGCTGTTTCAAGCTCATAGTCATTATACTTGTTAGGCTGTAGAATAGTAGCTATGAGATACTCTGGAACGGCATAACCCATCCACTTACCGATTCATACTCTATCTGCTAGGTACTTGGCTACAAATATGGGAGTGAAAAAGACTTTCTCCCTATACTCAAGCAGATTAATCTAGAAGAGAGGGCAGAAAAAAAGAAATAATTCTAATGCAGTATAGTAAGTTCTATATTAGAGGTATTCACAGTATTCTATGGGAACAGAGAGGGGGGCCCCAGAGCAAACAGCGTAAACTGGATTATTTCAGAGAAGGAAGTAAAAATGGGCTGCTCACACTACTCACTGGAAGAGTGCTTAGATTACTGTGTGGTTGCATTAAATGAAGTACACAATTTGCTTCTGAGCAAACATACATTTTATAGAGAGCTCTGATTTATCTAGAAGGGTCCTCTATATTGATTAAATTCATCAAAAAACTGCTTAGCTATAACAATACCTATGCAAATCAACTCTAGGGGAATCAATGTTTGCTTGTGGGATCAAAGTTAAGTTCCATTTTACTACGCCCCTCCCAATAACCACAAAAAAAAGGGAAAAAATTTGAAGTCTCTCAAACTGCCTATTATCACATGTTGGATTCCCCTCTTCTTTATACATTAAACAAACAAGATTATTTGCCATTGTATTGAATGCCATCCTCTTGACTAACAGAACTTATAATAAATTTTCTTTCATCAAATTTAAAGTTTTAAGGAAAGAGTGTTAGAGTATATGTCTAGAAAATAAAGGCTAAAAAAAAAATTGAGGTAGAAAACACCAGCATAAAGAATGAGAAAGGGATTTTATTATTTTTGTTGTTCAATACATAGTCTTCTTATCGAAATTTACCACCAGAGCTTTCTAAATAAATAAATGTGGGCTATCTCCTGGTTGTGCTCCTCTACCAGTTTCCCTTTGTTGTAAATCTGCTCACTCTACTTTTGCTTATTTTGCCATTTAGAAGTCCTGGTCTACAGAATTGCTCAGTAGGCTGTGTAACCATCACCAAGACTAAGATATTGATTTGCATGTGACTTGCAGTCTCTCCTTCAACTACAAAATTATTCCAATACCACAGAACAAAGTGAGATGTATATACCTTTATGACACTATAAAAAAGAGTCAACATGACTGAAATATTTACTCATTAGGTGGCCTTAACTTATAGAAAATATTAAATCCTTTAATCATGAAACACTCATGATAAGTAATAAACTTCAAATGTTAATAAGGAGAATGAAGTTTTTTCTTAAGTTTTTTTTTTTTCCCTTAAGTAATTTCAAGTAACCATAAAGCTGATGCAATGGTAGTCTGGTTTGTTGGAAAGAGTCCTCGGACGTAGTTAGCTGCCTCTAGGTGCAGACACACTTGTGATCTCCACAGAGGAAACCAACCTAAAGTTGGCCAGGCTGTGTTGAAGGTCCATGTAGTGAGAGCAGCAACAGAGCTACAGAAAGCATGGGTCACATACACCGGCTTACAAAAGAACAAGAAAAAAAACAAATTAACAAGTGGGAATTTTAACATATTTAATGATTAATTAAAGCTGCTTTGAAAGTGATAATTTTTCATTACTTTATTAAATACTATATTCATTTTAAAGGTTTTAACCATCCATAATCACCATGATACAATATGTGTGTTATATAAAAATACTCATGCTTTAAGAGTTATAATTGTGTTTTGAAATATGCAACATGTAATATGATTTTATATAAAAAAAAACAACTAATCAGAAGCACACAAAAAACACCACACTAATATGTTTTAATAAGAACCCATTGCAGATTCTGGAATGATTGTTGCATGCATATCCCTAGTCATGTTCGATTTCTCCTTCAGCTGTGATTGGAGTAATGTGTGTTCCACAACACCGATTCTAATGTCCATCTGAACAGTTTCCTGCTTCAGCTTTGTTAAGCTCTGTTTAATCTTTACCAAAGGAGCTGCAGAATGAAAATAACATGGAATAAAAATATTTATTTGGGGTAGCATCGGATTACAGAATTGTATAACACTTCCCCCACTTTGTCTTAAGCCAAAAATAGGGTTAAAAGCCACCAACAACTTACTGACATTCACACCATTTTGCTATAGCATTTTAACCACCTGAGATTTATAGGATGGGAAATGATAGGATTTGAAAGATTGAGGCTGAACTTCCTGTCTTTTCTATGGAAAGAGTTGCTAAACAGGTGGTTTAGGAATGTCTTCAATTTTTTTATGGATTGGTACATATGTGTGAAGAGAAAGGGATACAGTGGAAGAAAAAGAAAAGAAAGAATTATCTGAGATATAATGGAAACCATACTGCAAAACCTCTATGCATCTCCTTTTGAATGATGGCTCAGTATATCCTACATAATAAAGAGGTAATATGTTAATTAGATCGAACAGCAGAAGACCATCTGGACCACCTTCCAGATGAAGCCAGGGCTGCGAGGGCCAAGCCTCTTGCATGAATTTAATGCATCAGGCCTCTGGTACCACTAGAAAATCTTTCTAGCGCGTAGAAGGGCCTTAGGCAATCACTACTGGGCCAGGTCAAAATAACTAGTTCATGATGGAGGATGATTACTGAAAGATTATTAATTCTCTATTTGACCTTTGTCCAGTCAGGTTTACTGGGGAAGAGGAA
Organism: Lasiurus cinereus; assembly: GCA_011751065.1. NCBI lineage: Eukaryota > Metazoa > Chordata > Mammalia > Chiroptera > Vespertilionidae > Lasiurus > Lasiurus cinereus. Next base: position 13,216,391 of record JAAGEH010000286.1, on the reverse strand, counting down.
AAAAAACACACAGAGGTCATCAGATCACTGCCTGTGTGTCATTTGGGCATACACTTAGTGCTCTTTTGTACATAAAGTGGGATAATGAAGCTCATTTGACAAAAACAGACCAAAATATTTTTTTTAATTGTCACAACAAAGTGCATAAATATTTTCCACTTCATTTGAATAGAAAAAACACCCTACATATAGTTAAAAATGGCTCTTGTCAGCTGATTTATAAGGAAAACAGTATACTATCAGACATCATTTTGGCACTATGTCCCTCTCCCTAACACATTCATTTTATAAAGCAGACACCCTACTTATTACTGGCTTTCCTTGCTCATTTTCTTTTTCTTTTTTTTAATATATTTTATTGATTTTCCACAGAGAGGAAGGGAGAGGGATAAAGAGCCAGAAGCATCGATGAAAGAGAGACATCGATCAGCAGCCTCCTGCATGCCCCCTACTGGGGATGTGCCCGCAACCAGGATACATGCCCTTGACTGGAATCGAACCCGGGACCCTTTCAGTCCGCAGGCTGACACTCTATCCACTAAGCCAAACCGGTTTTGGCTGCTCATTTTCCTAAACTGAGTGTGTACTTACCACCATCAGTCATACTGCTACCTTTTTCTTCCATTTCTTGCTTTACCTTTTCTAGTTCTTCAGTAACCTTTCATTGAAAAAAAAATTTTATAAGCAATGAATTTTAGTAAATTTTCAAAATTTTTAAAGGCTGCATTAAAAAACTTAGAAAAAATATACACATGAAGACTATAGAGATATTAGTATTCTAGATATAATTTGAATAAGATAAAGTATGCAGACATATAAAGCTTTTTATCTTCTGAGTGTGCTCCTAACGTTAAGTACACAAAATTACTTCTTCAGTAACTTTTGCAGGTGGCAACATGATCCTATCTAATAAAGAGGGACTATGCTAAGTGACTCTCATGCCATCGCAAATGTAGTGGTGCCCACCGCCAATAAGGAGGGAATATGCTAATTGACTGTCACACCCTCAGAGATGTTGGTGCCCACAGCCACAAGATGGTGGCACCCAGTCCCCTCAGCCCTGCCAGTGTGGCAGGTAAGCTACAAGGCCAGGCCTGCCTCCAGGTGTGCCCAGCTGCTCCACACTGCTGCCTCCAGAGTCCCCCAGTCTCCTCAGCCCCACAGCCATTCTGGGCAGGCCCGAGGCAGAGGCAAGCCTCAGGTGGTGGCTGCCTAGCCGACAACCAAGGCACAGGCATACCTCAGATGGCAGCTTCCCAGCTGCCCAGGGCCAGCCTGAAGCACAGGAAAGCCTCTGATGGCAGTTTTCCTGCCGTTCAGGGCTATCCGAAGCTCAGGTAACCAGGGCTGGCCGAAGCTTGCACTGCTGGCAGTGTCAGCAGCAGAGGTGTGATGGGAGCATCACCTTCCCCTGATTGCTGTGTTGCCTCCTACCCCTGAGGGGTCCCAGACTGTGATAGAGGGCAAGCTGGGCTGAGGGACCACCCCTCCGGTGCATTAATTTTCATGCACCAAGCCTCTAGTAGAATAATAAAAACTAAACTGTTGTCTCAAATCTTATACACTGAGTGGCTAGGTTATTATGATCTCTGAACACATAGTAATCTGGCCACTCAGGGTATATCCTATATAATAAAAGGCTAATATGCAAATTGTCCCATCGACCAGGACAATGGTTGGCAAACTGTGTCACATGTGGCTCGAGAGCCATCGTTTGTTGACTAATGAGTTTGCTGACCACTGGGATAGGGGCTTAATCACAAGGAACAACAACAGCCTGTAATTATTGGAATCAAGAGTCTAGGTCAGTGGTCAGCAAACTCATTAGTCAACAGAGCAGCAAACCCATGCACAAATTCATGCACTGGGCCTCATATATATGCACACATGCACATACTGAGTGTCCAGATTATTATGGGTTCAGAGATAATAATAATCTGGCCACTCAGTGTAGTTATCTCATAGCATCTACCCTGCCAGTCTCTAATAATCAGTTATTAATTAAAATAACATAAATAGTCTAAAAAGATATTGGATTTCTAACGGTTTACAAGATATCTTTCTTAACATTACAGTTTTATAAGAGAATATGCCACCTTTATCTCTATAGCACACTAAAAATAAAGTGTATACCATATGGCTATGTATAAAAATATTCTATCTGCTCTATCCAAACCAAGAGACATAGTCTGCTATCATATTGGTTCTTATCTGTACTCCACATAATACTCAAAATTATACAACTACATCCTCAAAATTATACAACTATTATTAACAAACATTCAAAATAGCTTTGATAGTAGGAAATACCATCTTGAAAAAAACAAAAAATTTTCCTTCTAATCTAGAACTAAACATAATTATTGTAACTTAGTGGGCTTTATTTTTTATCATACTAGTGAGTAAAATCTTCCTTGGGAAGAAGGTAATCATCCAAGTAAAGCAAATTAATTTTTTCCAGCACCTGAAATGTTATAACTGAGGATAACTATCCACTCTAAAAGAATTGAATGACTCCCTGGACTCCCTTCAAGTGTTAATTTACTCAACCTCAGTGAGCACTTCATTTCTATATAATATTTAGAAGCTCCACAGGATGAAAGTATAAATATTTTCAAAGTGATATTTTTTATATTTTAAAATAACCATTTACTTCTCAAATAATGTCTATAAAAGAAGCTTAATTGTATTATATAGAAAAGTTTGTGACAATTATACTGCATTGTAATAAAAAATAATCCTGGATTTCCGTCCCACATTGACTACTGACCTTATTAAAGGTATTTTATTTTTCTCTCTCAGCTCTTCAGTGATAAAATGGGAATAGATATTAAGTTTTAGTTCTCTTTCAAGATAATGAAAATAAATATACTATTTTTTTCCCAAGAGTTCTCAGAAGGCAAGGGTTCCATACCACTCCAAATTTGGAGAGAGAGAAATACTCAATATCACATACACATTATCAATAATAACTAAAAATAAATCTTGGATCTCGCACTAACATTAAAAGCTGTTATTTAAGATATTTAAGCAAAATGCTCTACCTACTCTTCTATGTATCTAGTATAATCATTATGTTTATAACCTTAAGGAAAGTTATAAATTTGCTAATATTATCATCAGGTTTTATGTACAATTTAATAGAACTTCAGGCAGTTTATGGAAACAAGTAGAATATATATACATAATTGATTCATTGATTTAAAAATTAGAAATTTCCTCCTAAAGAAAAAATTCAAAGCCACAGAAATAATTATTGAAACAACACAAGGTGTAGCAGTATTAAAACATCAGGGCTCTGAACAGCTGGCTTAGGTGATAGGTGAGGAGTCTGCAAGAGCACACAGCATGTACCTCAGACAGTAGTCTGGTCCTCTCTGTCACTCCGCCATTTCCTTGCTGGTATCTCTCCTTTGCCTGAGAGAGAAAACATTTTGTTTAATGACAAATTCACCACAGAAACAGATTACTTAAATATGACCTCCCGGTGTTTGCTATTTCTGCATATCATTTTGTGACAACCCTCCCCTCATTTGTGAACACATTTGTGGAAGTGACATTTAACTCTAGTTATTTTATGTCCTTAATAGGCACCATGTATTTAAATAAAGCACTATAAAATGATAAACTACTTTAACCTTCACATATTGTCTGTGTATCTGGTACAGGCATGGTTCACAATAAAAACTGTCCTCAGTCATTATTTTACAATTTAGGAGAGAGGCTCTTGGTCAATCTAATTTGTGTGCTATATAGAGAAAACCAGTTTTTAAAAATCAATCATAATAGAGCATCAGGGTCAGCAATTAATAAGGATTAACAAATAATATGACAGTATGCAATATGTTTGGGGGAGCTAATTTAACAATCAATTATTTAATAGCAAAGTTTGAGAGATACGTGGTAGCTTTAGTCAGATTTTTACAGCATTTTAAAAGTAAAAGTATTCATGAATAGATATGTATATGAATAAATAATTTAACAAATAACAATAAAAAAAGTAAAGATTACTTTTTGCTTGGTCTTTGAGAACTTCTGAAAGTACAGAAGTATGTTAAGTTTATTTCCATATTTTTCTCCCTTAACTTTGCTGAAAGAAAAAAAATATATATACCTTCAACAGACATTTGCAAGTATTCTTACTATTCTTCTTCAACATCATGAAGGAAGGGCATAAATCTCAAAGGAAAGCCTTTAGATCCCCACTTCTGGGACCAAAACTGCTGCCTTTAAAGGTTGAAGGCTTTATTTTTTTGGTTGAAATTCTAAAACTTTGAAAGGATTAAAAAAAACTGCTCATTTCATTAATTAAACTGCTTGTCTTTGAACGTGTCTTGCTTTCATATTGCTTATTACATGGTTGTATGTCATTATGGCAAGAATGTCTTTTCCCTCTGACATATGTAAATGCATACTATTCTTCATCCTCCCACTCATATGGTAAATTAACAGCAGACAGAAAAAAAAACTAGGTGTCCTGATAGCCTGTTCCTGTTCTAAGTCATATTCCCTAAAATATATGCCTTCATTTATTTAAATCAAATAAAAAAATCCATTTAAAGACTTCTAGAAAATCATTTCTATCACATGTAATATGGAAATGACAAGTTTTATTGCCTTACTTGCTTCCTAAAGTGGATCAAGAATCAGTATACAGTAAGTCCTCACTTAATATTGTCCATTGATAGGTTCTTGGAAACTATGGTCTTAATCAATTTTACCCTAAGCTAATTGATAGAAATAAGAGTTAAGTTCTATGGCACAGTTCTGTACATCAATTAGCCTATGGTAAAATATTGGTTTTGTTTACACATCATTTTGCTTAAAATTTCAGTTTCCAAGAAGCTGTCAACAATGTTAAGTATGGACATACTGCATTGATGTTTGTGAAATACATTTCACAATTTTCTGACAAAAAATGCTGTTTCAAGCTTAAGGATTAGAGTTATTAATTGCAATAAATCCCTGGATATCATTCTTGTTACCTCACTCAGCTGAGCTTGAGCTGCACGATATTCTTGAACCAAGTGCTCAAGCTGACTATTGATGTACTTTTCTCGGCTGCCGATCTTCTCCAGAGTCTTTCCAATTTCATTATGGAGTTTGTCCAAAAACCCCTAGAAATTCCATGTGACTTTAGTAGATAAAAAATTTCACATATTTTTCAAAAATAAAAAGTTTAAAATGGATTAAATTTCCCATAAACCCTCAACCACTTGTGATAAAGAAGACAGTTTGAAATTTTTAATAACAAAAGAAGTCTGCAGTGAGAAATATAGTCAATTTTCAGAATATTAAAATAAAAGGGCACCTGGAAGTGTTAGTCAATTCATTCATTTATATGCATATCCAGAATAGATGTGAGTGAAATTTGCTTTATGTGAAGTACATAATACAAGTAGGTAAGGGAATAACATGACTTTCTTCTAGCACAATTCAAACAAGGTTGGAATAGTCCAGTTGAAAGTAGATCATTAAACATAGCTCTAGTCTAAGACCCACAAATTCTCATTCAAATTTTGCTCCTTTGTGATATACTCTAAAAGTTCTTATTTCTAGAAGGACAGCAAGCCTGGGGAAGCTGTGGATTCTAGGCCTGACTAGCCTGGCATTCTGTTATTCCTTGGGATTCAGAGAGGAAAGAATGATGAAATGTTTCTCTCTGATTACATATATAATAGAGGCCCCATGCACGAAGATTCATGCAAGAATGGGCGGACCTTCCTTCCCCTGGCTGCCAGCACTGCCTTCGCTCTGGCCTGGAGTCGCTTTTCTGCCTTTGCTCCAGCCTTTCTGCCTTGCCACGCTGCCCAGAAGCCTGGAGTGGCTGGGGTGGTGCAGAACGCCTACCCACCACCTCTCGATAACTGTGTATGCAAATCAACCTGCCATATTTGCTGGGTTAATTTGCATACTCACCCCTGATTGGCTGGTGAATGTTGCAAAGGTATGATCAATTTGCATCTTTCCTTTTATTAGTGGTGTGTGTGTGTATGTATCCTATCTAATAAAAGAGCAATATGCAAATTGACCGCATCTCTGCTATACTCACAAGCCACACCCACCAGCCACGCCCACCAGCCAATCAAAGCAAGTATGCAAATTAACCCAAACAAGATGGCTATGGCCACAGAGAGCACAGGAAAGAGGCCTGGGTTGCCCCTAGCAATGGAAGAAGCCAAGCTTTCTGCAAAGCCTGCCTACAGAGGTTAAGGCAACAAAGTTTCAATGGTTGTGCAAGCAGAAGGGTTGGCTCCGCTCCAGGCTACAAAATTTCAATTGTAGAAAATAAATAAATCCCAGATACCAGGGCTTCTGCTTGGGTTGCTGGAGGGTGTGGCCAGCCTGCAAATCACCACAGGCCCCTTACCCAGGCCACCTCATGCCCAAAGGGAACAGCCACACTGATCCAGGACACCCTTCAGGGCAAACCAGCTGCCCCCCCCCACCCATGTAGCAGGCCTCTATCCTATCTAATCAAAGAGTAATATGCAGATTGACCATCACTCCAACACACAAGATGATTGCCCCCATGTGGACACAAGATGGCCACCATAAGATGGCCAGCAAGGGAGGGCAGTTGTCAGGGACCAGGCCTGCAAGGGAGGGCAGTTAGGGGTGACCAGGCCCACAGGGTAGGGCAGTTAGGGGCAAACAGGTTGGCAGAGGAGCAGTTAGGCATCAATCAGGTTGACAGGGGAGTGGTTAGGGGGTGATCAGGCTGGCAGGTAGAAGTGGTTAGGGACAATCAGAAAGGCAGGTGAGCAGTTGGGAGCTAGTGGTCCTGGATTGTGAGAGGGATGTCCGACAGCCCATTTAGGCCTGATCCAGGTAGGGATAGAGGCCCTGGCTGGCACCTGACAGTTGGGGAAGGGAGGCCCTGGCTGGCAGATAGAAGGAAGGCCCCAGCCAGCAGCCAGAAAGCCCTAAATGGCCCCTCAAGGGGTCCCAGATTGGAGAGGAATTAGCTGGACTGAAGGACACCCCACCCCCCCATGCACGAATTTCGGGCACTGGGCCTCTAGTGTATGTACACACACATACACACACACACACACACACACACACTAGAGGCTCAGTGCATGAAATTTGTGCACTCAGCTGGGGGTCCTTCAGTCTGGCCTGTGCTCTCTCACAGTCGAGGAGCCCTCCGAGGATGTCCAACTGACAGCATAAGCCTCAACCCACATCTGCCACCTGCTGCCATGGCCAGGGACCTCTGCAGCCTCTGCTTGGGCCCCTGTCTGCTGCAGATTTGTCCAGAAGGAAGGATGTCCAATCTAATCAGAATATCACACTTTTATTATTTTACTAGAAGCCCTTGCTAAAAATTGTTGCATGGGCAGATCGCTAGGCACGGCCGGCAATCAGGGCCAGTTAGGGCCTTCTGGACTGATCACTCTGCCAACTAGTCAGATCACCCTCAGCTACCCTCCCCTGTCGACCCAGTCACCCCCAACTGCCTCCCCTGCTGACTGGGTTGCCCCCAACTTCCCTCCCCTGCAGTCTTGATCCTCCCCAATTGCCCTTTCTTGCTGGCACAGTCACCCCAAACTGCCTCTCCTACTGACTGGGTTGTCCCCAACTGCCCTCCCTTGCAGGCCTGGTCCTCCCAATCTGCCCTCCCCTGCCAGTCTGATCACCCCTAAACTGCTCTCCCCTGCCAGCCTAGTCACCCCTAACTGCCCTCTCCTGCTGGCCTGATAGCCCACAACTGCCCTCCCCTTCTGGCCATCTTGTGACAACATAGGTATGACCATCCTGTAACCAGATGAGGACAGCCATATTCTGTGAGGGTGTGAGGGTCATTTTGCATATTAACTCTTTATTATATTGGATTAATTATATACAATATACTAGTGGCCTGGTGCACAAAATTTGTGCACAGGGTGGGGAGGGTGTCCCTCAGCTCAGCCTGCACCCTCACCAGTCTAGGACCCCTCAGGGGATGTCTGACCCTAAACTGGCAGTTGGACATCCCTCTTGTAATCCAGGACCGGTGGCTCCTACTGCTCATCTACCTGCCTGCCTGATAGTCTAACCACTCTGCCTGCCAGCCTGATCACCCACAACTGCCACCCCTTTCTGGCCTGATCACCCCTAACTGCTCCCCCTGTCAGTCTGATCACCCCCACTGTCCTCCCCTGCTGGCCTACTTGCGCCAACTGTCCCCCTGCCAGCTCGCTCGCTCCCAACTTCCCCCCCCGCCATTCTGATTGCTCTCAACTGTCCCCTGCCAACCAGCTTGCCCCTAACTGCCCCCACAAGAGCCTACTCACCCCCCTCTGCCAGCCTGCTCTCATCCAACTTCTCCCCCTCTCCCCTGCTGTCCTGGCTCACCACAACTGCACCCCACACTGGCCTGATCACTCCCAACTGCTCCCCAAACTGGTCTGCTCGCCCCAACTATGCCCCTCACTGGCCTGTTTGTCCCCAAATATCCCCCCTGCCAGCCTGGTTGCCCCCAACTACCCCCCACTGGCCTGTTTGCCCCCAACTGCTCCCCCTTTAAGCCTGATTGTCCCCATATGCGCCTCCCCCCCACTGGTCTGCTCATCCCCAACCACCTCCTCCGCCAGCCTGCTCATCCACAACTTCCCCCCACCCCCGCCAGCTTGATCATGCCTAACTGTCCCCCCGCCCCCGCCGGCCTGATTGCCCCAACTGTCCCCCCTGCCAGCCTAATAGTCCCCAACTACTCCCCCCTGCTGGCCTGCTCGCCCCCAACTACCATCTCCTGCCAGCCTATTCACACCTAACTGCCTTCCTGCTATCCTGCTTGCCCTCAACCATACCCCCCTGCCAGCCTGCTCACCCCCAACTGCCCCTCCTGCTTGGCTTGCTCAATCCCAAATGCCACCCCTCTGCCAGCCTGATCACCCCACTACTATGGCTTTGTCTGGAAGGACATCAGAGTCTAATTAGAGTATTACTCTTTTATTAATATAGATATATATTACCTACATTTCTAATATATGTAATGTAATATATATTATACCACTTTTATATAAAGTTACCTTTCTTCCATTGGTTTAAGTGTTTAGGGCTGTGGAAATATAATATGATACATTCAAATAAGTAAGCTTTTCAAGGGCAAGATTTGTGTCTTTTTTCTTTCATGTTCTCCCGTAATAGGTGTTCCACAGAAGAGCTGATGTATATTCACATACCTTGGTCTCCTTTAGAGCAGATTCAATTCCACTTTTGTGCTGGTGCATTTGGTCAACATGAATTCTCCAATCCTATAGGCATAAGAGCATATAGGAACAAATGAAAAACATTTCCTTCTTTTGTCTACTTTTTTTGAAGTTGTATACTTTATTTTAATTACTTTGGTTGCTGACTTATTTCAGGTGGAACTCCTATATATATAGATTGCAATCAGATTATAAAGAAATATGTATAGAGCACTTTAGGATAAAAGGTTCTAAATAAATGTAAATTATTTTATGTGTTCACAGAGTGATGTCTGACAATTTGAATATAAATTATTCCTGCACTGTTGGTGGTTAATATTTATGACTATCCATCAAAATGAAAAAGTTATCTAATTACTAGAAAAGAAATACTTGTTTAAGCAGTAACAATTATGTTTGTTAGAAGTAATGCTGGAATCAAGTCTCATATATCAAATATTAGCTTGTCCCTTGGAAATAAAATGGGGTCCTCTTCTTCAGTAAGACTTTGGAGTCTGTCTTAAGAAAGGAAGTCTATAATGATTTTTAGAGTTCATATATTTTAAGATATTTTTTAAAATATATTTTATTGATTTTTTACAGAGAAGAAGGGAGAGAGAAAGTCAGAAACATCGATGAGAGAGGGAGACATCGATCAACCGCCTCCTGCACGCCCCACAGTGGAGATGTGCCCGCAACCAAGGTACATGCCCCCGACTGGAATTGAACCCGGGACCTTTCAGTCCGCAAGCCAATGCTCTATCCACGGAGCCAAACCGGTCTTGGCTTAAGATATTTTATACTACTACTAGACTGATGAATTAGTGTGCATATTTGAAACCTACTCTAAAATCTTAATTTCCTACAAGGTATCTTCAAAATTTTTGTTTTACCTTACCACTGGTAATAATTTTAAGACTTGAAAAATATCCAGTATAAGAGAGCAAATATTATGGTAAGTAGAAGTGACAGAACCAAGATACTCCTCTATTACCCATACCCACTTCACTATGCTATCTACAGTATTTTGTGAAAAGTATTTTGTGACTAGTTCCATTCTACTGATATCTTAACTTAGAAATATGGGAAAGTGATTGTAGGGTAAAAAATCCTTGGGCACATTATACATACCAATTATAAAATTATAGGAAAGCTGCAAGGAACCGCACAGAGCATCTAGTCTCACCTTTATCACTTCTCAGATAAGCAAATAGAGGCCGGGTGACAAGAGAGCAGCATGCCCAGACCACAATGATAGTGGTACACTTGGGTCCAGAGCCAAATGAACTAAATCCCCACACAGTACTTTTTGGCAGTTCAAAGTTAATAAAAGGAACAACTGGCTACTTGACATCAGTGAAGGTGCTAGAACAAAGAAAAAGTCAGTACTTTTTGTCCTTAAGCATTTTTGTCTCATGATCAAAAGGTATTTCAGAATATGAGAGCTGGGAAGGATCTTAAAGATCATCTACCATCACTTTGACAGTCATCTAGTGCAATATTTTCCTTTTACAGTTCAAGGGACTGTCCACCACCTGTCATTTTGACTAGATAGATCTGGCAAGGAATAGGCTCCTCCAACTCAGCAGTCAACACTGGAACAGGAAAGAGGCTGAAGCTGGACCAAATGGGGATTAAGTCTCAAAAGGGACATCTGTTAAAGTCCAAGCAAGCATCTTCACAGATAAAATAAACCTGATGAATTGAATTATATAATTAATTTTTAAAGTACTCATCCTGCCTAATTCCAAAAAGAATTGTAGCTCAAGTATTCCTATCAGTTTCTGTAGTTGTCCATATGCATATAAACACACACACACACACACACACACACACACACACACACACTTTAGTTCTTTTATTTATTATAAGTGATGTGTTTAAAATAGTTGATGCTCTGCTTTTTCTACCCAGCATTTTCTATTCAGCAAATAAAATACTGTTTTCACAATATGACATTCAAAGTACTTCAAGAGACACAAGCATGCCTCACTCATCTATGTATAAGTATGGTAACTTACATCGATGTTAAACTCCATGGAGAAGCTGGCATTTCAATGAAACCTTAAAGTATGAGTAGCATTTCAACAGGAAGGGTAGAAGAAGAGGAGTATTGTAGGTTGAGGAAGAATCAAGTACAAGGAGAAAATAGGAAAATATATAGGGAGCAAGTAGGCTGGCTAGAATAAAAAACACAAAGAACACAAAGTTCTTGGGATGGGGTCAGGTGGGGAGGGTGAATCTCAAGGACACCTTAAATTAAATCAAGGGCTTTAACTAGGGAGTCTGGATTTTATCATGTGGATAATGGAGAACTATCAGAGATTTTGAGTATCAGTTTTAAAGACAAGTCTGTGTTTTGAGAAAGTAACAGCATGAAGGACATATTAGAGAGGCATAAGACTAAAGACAGGTTAGAGACCAGTTAAGAGGCTGCATAATGGTCCACATGACAGATTAGCAGAGTTTGAATCAGAGCAATGCTTGTAAGAATGGAAGGGAAGGAATGGATTTGAGGAACAGTGTAGAGATAGAACTAGCAGGACTTCAGGACTGACTGAGGGAAAGTGTGGGTGGCTGAAGCGGAGGTTGGAAGTAAAGAGAAGGTGTCTTTAAGGTTTCTAGCCTTAGGAACTAAGAGGGCAGTAATATCACACTGACAGAACAGAAAATATTTCAGGGAGTCAGACATATTGATGAAGTTTGTTTTAGATATTTAACTTGATAAGCCACTGGGATATTTGTGTTGCCATTTAAAATGGAAAGCTATTTAGGATATACTGTTAAAATCATGAACAACTTCTTTGTAAAGATAAAAAAGCAGAAAAATCTCTAAATCCTAAAGGTAGAGGCCAGTTTAAACTATTTTGTAATACTCATTTCACTGCTAAATATAATGCAGTAAAATCCCATTTGTACAAAGCTCTAAACCAAGCTATAGCAATATACTGTTTAGAGATATATATGTGAACACACACACACACACACACACACACCACACACACACACACACAAGCAATTGACAATACACAACCTTGAGGCCTTGGGTCCCCATGGGTGGAAGGGGCAGCAGCAGAGAAGCACACAGGTGTTGCAATTGCCTAATTCTCAGTTTGGATAGTATAGTGCATGTATGAATGCTTGCTTTAGTGTTGGACTTCATAATTATATATGTATTACATATTAAAATGTAAAATTCATGTTTTCAAAAAATATATTTAATAATCTACAAAAACATATGCTACCAGCATATTGTAAAGTGGAAAAACATTCTCAAAAGAATATATTTATTAGGTGGCTAATTTGGTAAAAATTAGTAATTGTATGTTTATACAAATGTGTATATTAAGATAGATAGTTGAATATTGTTGTCTTAAATTTCTTCTTTATTTTTCCAAAATTTTCCACATGAGAATTTTATCACTTTAATCATAAAGGGAAAAAATCAGTAACCTTCTGGATACCCAAGAAATTCTTGAAAGAGCTTTAATATAGTTATAGTGGAAAATGTAAATAATTATACTTGTAACATTTTATTTTTAAAATATATTTTTATTGATTTCAGAGAGGAAAGGAGAGGGAGAGAGAGATAGAAACATCAATGATGAGAAAGAATCATTGATTGGCTACTTCCTACACATCCACTACTGGGGATGGAGCCCTATGTGTCCTTGACCAGAATTGAACCTTCAGTCTGCAAGCTGATGCTCTATCCACAGAGCCAAAAGAGATAGGTCTATATTTATAACATTTTAAAAACATAAATGTAAAAAGGCAAATACACAGCTTAAAAAAAAAACCCTGCAACTGAAATAGTTAAAAACTTTATAAAGGTTTGTGGTAAGAATGAAGAAGTGATGGGTTTTAATGATATGTAAGGAACTGATCCTCAAAATAAGTAGTATCTCTGTACAGGTCTTCTGTCCATTTTAATAGATTGTTTGTGTTTGCTGTTGAATTGTATAAGCCCTTTATATATTTTGGACACTTCAAAGGTATTGTTTGACATATCTTCTCCCATCCTATTAGTTGCCTTTTTGTTTTTTTTGTTTTGTTTTTTAATATTTTTATTGATTTTTTTCAGAGAGGAAGGGAGAGGGATAGAAAGTTGGAAACATGGATGAGAGACATCGATCAGCCGCCTCCTGCACGCCCCCCATTGGGGATGTGCCCACAACCAAGGTACGTGCCCCCAGTCGGAATCAAACCCGGGACCCCTCAGTCAGCAGGCCGAGGCTCTCTCCACTGAGCCAAACCGGTTTTGGCAGTTGCCTTTTTGTTTTGATGATAGTCTCTTTTGCAATGCAGAAGCTTTTTAGTTTGATATAGTCCTATTCATTAATCTTTGCTTTTACTCCCTTTGCATTTGAGGTAAAATTCATAAAATTCTTTCTAAGACTAAGGTCCAAATTTGGTAACCATTTTTTCTTCCATGTATTTTATTGTTTCAGGTCTTACCTTTAGGCCTTTGATCCATTTTGAGTTAATTTTGTGTATGGTGCAAATAGCCATCTATTTCTTTTGAATGTAGCTTTCCAATTTTCCCAGCACCATTTATTGAAGAGGCTTTATTTTCTCCATTGTATGTTTTTGGCACTTGTCAAAATTATTTGCCTTATTATATGTGGATTTATTTCTGAGCTCTCACTCTTGTTCCATTGGCCTGTGTGTCTGTCCTGTCAATACCATGGTTCTTTTTCACCTCTACTCTCCTCTCTAAGAGAATTATGTGATTTGCTGGCTGGTTGTGGGAGGAGTGTTTTTCCCTGTTCCACTAATGCTGTCCTTAGCCATGTGATTCTCTTTGGACATGGAATGATGGTGGCATAGGACATGGCCTATACCAGGACTATGCAAAAGCTATCAGAGGCATCCAATAGCTCTCCTGCCCTTTCTTTCAGCCATGATACCAGGCATGACCCATATAAGGGTTATCCTTTCAGTCTGGGTATGGGAAAAAGAAATAGGGAACACAGCTGGAATAGAATTGCAACTGAGCCACACATCAGCAGACATGTATCTTAAGTAAAAATAATGGTCCAGCCAGCATGGGGCAGTGATTGAGCACTGACCTGTGAACTAGGAGGTCACAGTTTGATTCTCAGTCAAGGCATATTTCCAGGTTGTGGGCTCGAGCCCCAGTGTGGGGCATGCAGACAGATCAATGATTGTCTCTCATCACTGATGTTTCTATCTCTCTCTCTCCTGTTCTGAAATCAATAAAAATATATTTTAAAAAACAAAAAATAAATAACCACTGCAATTCTGAATTTGTCTGTGATACAAAAAACTGAATATGTAAACAAATTTTATAGTAGGAAAGCCAAGAATCAGATAGGTTAATGACCTTTCCAAAGTTTCATGTCTGGGAAATGGAAAGCACTCCCAAATCAGTGCATTTTCCACATATTTCATGCTGTTGTTCTTTATACGAAAATGAATTATCAAACAATATCTACGCTAAACCAATTCTTTTTGTTATATATCAAGTGAGACCCCACTGGTCACTGGAGCTTACTGGTCACCTATTCCAAAGTGCTCTAAGTGTATTCATTTAAGCATCATTTCTTCTTTCTATTGAAATTGAGTTTTTCACCTTTCTATGGAAATGAGATTAATAATAACACAGAATATCCTTTCTTCAGACTTTCTATTTTGTAAAACCCTTTCATGCAAAATCTCATGTATAATTCTCTCTGTCAGCTGGGAGGTAGGTAGCAAAGGCAACATCACCATAAGCCCTTCCTCACTCCAAATTCTTTAGCACCAAATTATAAATCTCTCTTTTTCAGAAACCGGAGTATTGTGATGATATATCTGCAGATGGTAATTCACAGCATACCATAAAATCAATATGTATGAAATCTACTTGCAGCTGTTAAGGTGACTGGCCAGACTATATGGTCTCTGGGTTTTACTTTAACAGGATAACACCTGAGTAATTTCCTTTGCATATGCAGACATTTTGTTTCTTTGTTCAAAGCACCAACTCCAGCCTCAAAGCTCCTCTGACTCTGCAGGGAGAGACTGAAACATGAGCTAGAGATGGCAAATGGAACTTACTCTCTGTAGAAGTTTCACTAATTTACAACTTTTAAAATGTCAAGCTGTCAGTATTTTTCACCCCAGTTTGAGCCTCTTTATAGGTGGAGAGGCTGAGTGAAAAGGACTCTTGGTAGAAAAAAGGCATCTTTGTGTGTACTGGGATGCTTCTTGGCCTAGGAGCAGTCCATGCCACAGCACACTGACTTTAGCAGTCCCAGACTACTGGCCCCTTCTGCTCCAGCTCCCAAGAGCTAGGTCCCAGGGCTCTGATTACTTACATCACAGAAATGTTACTTCTGCCATCTACTCTATCTTTTTCCTCTATTCTTACTGCTTCTTTCTCAATTATGTTATGAATAATTACTAATGAAGTCTTAATTCAATGTTTCATTTTTATAGTCTTATTTTAGTGAATATAAAATATATACAAAGGCTTTTATAGGTTTTCTCCATTTAAAATACTTAACCCCATTTTTGACATTAGACCTTTGTTTCAACTCTGAATTCACTTTCTCCAGGGATTCTTAAGATCACTCTGGGGAGAAAACCCTGCACCTCCATTTCACAGATTGGGTAGCAAACTGAAATTGTGTGATTTTTACACTGTTAATCACAAAATAAATATGAAACCAAACATCCTTTCTTTCACTTACAGATTTTTCCATTACACAACTGCCACTTTTCTTTCCTTCCTTTGTCACCCAATTTCAGTGAGACACACAAGAAAGTCTGACAACTCCCAATTCAAGTTTGCACATTAAATAAATGTTTCTTAGCTTGGCTGTTTCGCTAAAGCCCAGATTCTATAGAGATTTGTTGCTTCTAATCTTCTGTGGAGGAAGAATCCGGGTAGCTACATTGTTAGAGTAATTTCTAAAACAAGTACATGTAAGCTCCAGTGAAGGATTTACAGGGGGAATGTTCCCCTATAAATAAAATGTATGCACTTTACTACATTATTTTTTGTAATATCTATTTTGGCTATCAGAAACTTTTTTTTAGCTCCTAATGATAGTGGGGAAGGGTAGGGCATGTAATGAGAATAGAGCCACAGTTATCTAATAATTATTCACCTTACTAACTATAGATAAGAAGTTTTCTTACAGATCCTGGGAAACTGGAGGATGAAACAAAGCTGTAAAAAGATAAGATGTCTTGATGGGCCCATTACTCAGAAAAGAAATACGTTTTGCGAACAATTCAAGGACAAGACACACTTTGATTTGACTGCTGTGCCAAGACCCTGACCCTTTCCAGGAATTTTTCTTAAGGAACTAACCATTCTCCAGTCCCAAGAATGGGCTCAGCAGTTTGTAACATCATAAAACAGTGGTTCTCAACCTTTTTAATGCCGTGATCCTTTAATACAGTTCTTCATGTTTTAGTGACCCCAACCATAAAATTATTTTTGTTGCTACTCCATAACAGTAATTTTGCTACTGTTAATGAATCGTAATGTAAATATCTGTGTTTTCTGATGGTCTTAGGTTCTACAACAGTGGTTCTCAACCTGTAGGTTGCGACCCACGGGTTGAGAACCGCTAGCAGGGTCACCTAAGACCATCAGAAAACACAGATATTTACATTACGATTTATAACAGTAGCAAAATTACTGTTAAGAAGTAGCAACAAAAAATAATTTTATGGTTGGGGGTCACATGAGGAACTGTATTAAAGAGCTGAGGCATTACAAAGGTTGAGAACCACTGTATAAAAGATTAGCCATCTTATTATCAGCTTTGAGCTCCTGAAAGCCAGACTGCAGATTCTACCTTCCCTTTTCCATGTTACACTTGCAGCTCCCAGCTGCATGTAGCTATCTTCTCCAACTGGTGAGAGGGGTGAGTGCAGATTTTTGTGGGTGACCAACTGCTTTCCCATACTGCCACATTATTGGGATAAACACTCATGTATGATTCAACTCTGCCTCTGCTTAATTGGCTCAAGTAGTGACAGGCAGCCCAGAACCCTTGGTTGTCTGTTTCCACTGGCTTAGGTACAGAGTAGTCCCCCAACAGACACATCTACTCTGAGGTTTTTTAAAGTCTAATAATAACAACTTCAATGTTAATATTCAAGGAATGCTTAGTGTATGTCAGGCACTATGCTAAGAAGCACTATCCATACACTATCACATATAATTCTCTTAAAAACTCTACTAAGATGAGAAAATTGAGGCATCGCTACTTTTCAGTGGACTGCCCAAGCTCAAATAGACAAATGTGTAGTAGAGCCCAAATCTGCTATATCGTAACATATCATTTCCCTGGTAAATGTAGTAAAGTATAACTAAAAATTTGGAAGAGGTAATGGTTAAAGGAGACTTTAGTTTTACCTGTAATGTTTGAATTTTTACAATAATATATTTAAGTATAAACTATATAATGAAACAATGAATTTAAAGCACTTTTAGGATAAATGTGTAATTAAAAATTTTTTCACAAAGAAATATCTAGACTCAGATGACTTCATCAATGCATTTTCCCAAATATTTAAGAAAGACATAACAAACAATACAAACTCCATCAAAATATAGAAAAAAAGGGGAGAGGGGAAGTAATTGCCAACTTGCATAGCATTACACTGAAACCTGACAAAGACATCTTAAAAAAAACAAAATGAGAAAAATTACAGATCAATATCTTTTATAAGCATAAGTATAAAAATCCTCAACAAAATACCAGCAAAACAAATGCAGTAATATATCAAAATGATACTATATCATGATTAAGGTGCATTTATTCAAAATGCAAGGTTACTCAAAAATCAATCAACATAATTCACCATAACAAGAAACAGAAAAAAGGAGATAAATCATAAGATGATCTCAATAGGTTAAGAAAAAATCACTTGAAAAACTTAATATCCATTCATATTAACTCTTAGCAAACTAGAAACAAAATGGAAGTTCTGTAGTCTATTAAAGGATATTTATAAAAGTCACAAACCTAACATCATTATAATGATAAAATTGTAATATTGAAAACTCTGCCCCTTCTAATACCACTTATTTCCAATACAGAATTCTTAGCCAATCTATCAGGTAAGATAAAATAAATAAGAGAGAAAGAGAAAAGTCTGTAAATAAATAAATAAAATTGACATGATTTATCTGCAGATGATCCTATATAATAAAAGTCTAAAACGCAAATAGACCAAATGGCGGAACAACCGAACAACTGGTCGCTATAACATGCACTGACCACCAGGGGGTGCGCATGGAACATGGATGGTGTTGGCAGCAGGCACCAGAGTGCAGAATATGGTGGGCACAGGCTGAGGTAGGATGGTGAAGCAGGTGAGTAGGAGCGCCAGTCTAAGGCAGGTCACTAGTCAATGTCATCAGGGCGAGCCTCTGATGGTTATTGAAAATTCTCTGCCACAGTCTCACCTGGCACTCGCACCTGCTGTTGGCATCCAAAACTGACTCCAATCACTTGGCACTGTCAGCGGGTGTGAGCAGCAGCTGCCAGCCCCAATTGCCCCTCAGGGCTTCCCCATCTTCCCCTGCTCCTGAGGGGCGATTGGGGCCGGCAGCAGCCTCTTGCACCCACTGCCAGCGATGGTCCCACTCCCACCTGCAGCAGGTGCCAGAGCTGCCGTTTGCACTTACTGCTGGTACCTGCCCCAATCACTCTGCTCCATTAGTAGGGCTGCCTCTGTGCCCACTGCAGCCTACCGGCCCACACTTCCTTTCAAGGTACTCTTGGCCCCTAGTATAATTATACATTCATAAATGCAAAAGAATCTATAAGCCTATTATAGAATGAATAAATGAATTTATCAAGTTTGCTGGAGATGTATATGTATACCATACACACACACACATGCACACAGAATTGCATTTTTATCTACCAGCCACAAATAAACAGAAATAAAATATAAAAATATACCATAGTTAATAGCATTAAGTAGACCAAAATAATAAACAACAAATAGACCAAAGTAATATAACAGTGTCCAGATATAGATCCCCACATATATGCTTCTTTTTTATAACAAAGTAGTACACTTCACTTTTTATAAACTGCACATACATATGAAAATCAAATAAATCTTAAGTTCTGCCTCACACCATACACAAGAATCCGTGCTAGATGCAGAAATCAATGCAAAAGGTAAAACAATAAAGATTCAAGAAAAAAATACAGGCCCAGCCAGCGTGGCTCAGTAGTTGAGGGTCAACCTATAAACCAGGAGGTCATGGTTTGTGGAGCGTGCAGGAGGCAGCTGATCAATGGTTCTCTATCATCATTCATGTTTCTATCTTTCTCCTCCTCTCTCCCTTTCTCTCTGAAATAAATAAACACACACACACACACACACAATATATATATATATATATATATATTTTTTTTTTTTTTAAGAAGAAAACATAGAAGGATATATTCCTAGCACTGGAGTAAAGATTCTTAAATAAATCATAAATATAAGCTATACTCCCCTACCCACAAATGATCATTTTAAGTATAGTATTAAAGTTTAGCCACTGTTTATCATAATACACCGATAAAAGTGAAAAGGAAAGCTAAAGAGTGGATATTTGCAATACATATATCAGACTAAGGACTCATACTCAGAATATATAAAGAACTTCTATAAGTCAAAAGAAAAAGTAGACGATCCAATAACAAAAAAAACCCACAGAGGATATCTAAATGCCAAATAAGCATATGGGATACGAACACCAGGAAATGTAAATTAAAATGACAAGGAGACATCACAATATATATTGTGATGACAAAAAAAAAAAAAAAGACAATGCTGAATGTTGATAATGATATGGAATAAATGGAACTTTCATACACTGCATAAATTTGTATATCCACTTGCAAAAACTATTTGGCAGAGTCTGCTGAAGTTGAATATACACATATACTATGACTTAGCAATTCAACTTCTGGTAGAAATTTTAGTAGAAATGTAGTGTACATGTTTACCAAGAGATACATCCAAGAATTTTCAAAGCAGTATCTGTATAAGTAAAAGCCTAAGTGACCATTATGACTGAATGACCAGAATGATCAGTCGACCAGTCACTATGACATGCACTAACCACCAGAGGGGCAGATGCTCCCACAGCCCCTCCCCCTGACTGCCAGCCAACCTCCATGGGCCCCATCCCCACACACTAGACAGCCCCAACTGCCCCCATCAGAACCTCCTTTGGTCCCTCCCCCATTCTTGATGGCCAGTCCCAATCACCAGCCAGACCAAGGGATCTAACCCATCCACAAATTTGTGCACCGGGCCTCTAGTTATCCTATATAATAAAGGCCTAATATGCTAAGTTTCCAGTCATCCAGTTGGCTGGTCAACCAATCAAAGCGTAATATGCTAATGATATGCTAAGACCACTCAACCACTTGCTAGACGTGCACTGACCACCAGGGAGAAGATGCTCTGACTGGTAGGTGAGTTTGCTGCTGGGGTCCAGCTGATTAGGATTGAACGAGACATGCCCTCCTATGGTCCCTCCCAGGCTGGCCAACTTCCCACATCCCTCCTCAACCCCGATCATGTGCCAGCAGGGTACCTCAGCCTGGCCTGTGCCCTCTGGCAATCCAGGACCCCAGAGACAATGTTGGAGAGCTGGTTTTAGTCCAATCCCACAGGCCAGGCCAAGGGACCCACAGGTGCACAAAATTATGCACTGGGCCTCTAGTCCTATCTCATAAAAGAGTAATATGAAAAATGACCATACCTCTACTACACCCCCAGCCACACCAACCAGCCAATCAGGGGAGAGTATGCAAATTAACCCCAACCAAGATGGCTGTGGCCACAAAGAGAGCAGGAGGGAGTCTTGGGTTTGCCAGGCAATGGAGGAAGCCAAACTTTCTGCACATCCTCGCCAGCCCAGGCCTCCACTCAATGCTACAAAGTTTCAATTATAAAATATAAATTCCAACAAAAATGGCAGCAGCCTCAGAGATGGAGAGAGCAGGAGGCTAGGGTTGCCCCCATGATGGATGAAGTCAAGCTTTCTGCAGCCCTGGCCTGCCTTGGCCTCTACTTAGTTTCAATTATATGAGATAAATAAGTCCCAACAGAAATGGCTATGGCCACAGAGCCAGCAGGAGGCTTAGCTCCACTCCAGGCTACAAAGTTTCAATTGTAGAAGATAAATAAATCTCAAATACAAGGGCCTCCACTTGGGTCGCTGGGGTGTGTGGCTCACCTGCAAAGCATCACAGGCCCCTGCCCAGGCCACCCTACACCCCAAGGAAACCCCCACCCTAATCTGGGACATTTTTCTGGGGAAATCAGCTGGACCCCACCTATGTACCAGGCCTCTATTCTATCTAATAAAAGAGTAATATGCAGATTGACTATCACTCCAACACACAAGATGACTGCCCCCATGTGGTCAAAGATCCTGTTCCCATGTGGACACAAGATGGCCACCACAAGATGGCCTGCAAGAGAGGGCAGTTGTGGATGATCAGGCCAATAGGGGAGGGTAGTTGGGAGGGACCATGCCTACAAGAAAGGGCAGTTGGGGGCAATCAGCCTGTAGGAAAGGACAGTTAGGGATGACCAGACCAGCAGAAGAGGGAAATTGGGGGCAGTTGGGGGGACCAGGCCTACAGGGGAGGGCAGTTAGGGGCAAACAGGCTGGCAGGGGAGTGGTTAGGCAGTGATCAGGCTGGCAGGCAGAAGCAGTTAGGGGCAATCAGGAAGGCAGGCAGGTGACCAGTTGGGAGCCAGCAGTCCTGGATTGTGAGAGGGATGAGCAAGTCCCTATGTAAGCCCCATCCTACCTGGATCAGGCCTAAACAGGCAGTTGGACAACCCTCAAGGGCTCCCATATTGGAGAGGGTGCAGGCTGGGCTAAGGGATACACCTCTAGTACCCATGAACTGGGCCTCTAGTTTATAGTAAGTCCCAAACTAGCTCTTGTCAGTCCAGATGCAGGGACCTCTAAAAGGGCATGACCTTGGATTAGGCAACTGCCACTGTAGGCTCAGACAGCTGAAGATTGTCCACTAACTATACTCTCTTTAGCTGGGCAATAATTACTTGCTTATAATGGTATCTGGATAGCTCACATGTTTCAACCAGTGATTAAAATTATGACTGTAGCTCCAGTGATAGAGAGGTAAGTCCAAGTGTATGCTGCAGTCCAGAAGTGATCACTCTCAAGATTTCAATGTGGAATATTGTTGTTCTTATGACATGTTTTATATTCCAGACATGGTCAATGATGGAGTTCAGAAATCTGATGGCAGGATATCAGGTTAAAGTGAAAGAGGACAGAGAAGATAGCTTGATAGAGGAAGTACTGTATGTCTAAGTTCATCATAGCAAATATTTCTGAGACAGGTCCTGTTTTCTGCAAAGATTTAAGTAGTGTATATATTTCCCTCCTCCATGGAGAACACTCCCTTTCCTAGTAACAGAACATTATCTGTATTCCTTTTTTGCCACTTTGTACAGTTTTGCAATCTCTTCTTGTTCTATTAATTTTCAGCTTCATCACTGCTCACATTTCTACATTTGTATGTATGTGTGTGTGAGAGAGAAAGAGAGATTGTCCATTAAATTAAATAACTTTTTCATGAGATTGAATTACTTTCTTAATGAAAAATGCCCATCAGGTTGTGGGATAATTACAGATTGTAGCTTTCTGAATTTTTAAATGAGACATTTTTCTTTCATTGCCAGAAGCTTAAATACTTCTGTGGCATATACTTGTGATATGAAAGCCTAATTTTTCTTTATAATATTCAAAGAGCTAAACATAGGACTTAAGAAGAGTTGAGTGTATATGTGTGGTGTATGTTGTATGGGTGTATTTGTTGTGGGGGGAAGGGGTAGGAATCATGATTGCTGCAAATACATGTTTCCTCAGGAAAGTTCCTGCTTTCCAGATATTCCTCCGGTTGTAGAAGAAAATAAGACAATGTGCACAGAGTTACAAGCAAAGGCTAGCATAACAATCACTGGTATTCTCACACCTGCCTATCAATTCTCTCTCTGAAACTGGAGATCAATAATCTCTAAGTAAAGTGCCCTGTTAAACACATTTCTAATTTACCATCTGTTAATAAAGCACTTTTGTATGTAGACTCAGACTTATTATTCATGCTTATTCCATACACACCCTTTTTATATGACCACAAATCTTCTGAGTGAGGCTTTCCAGATTTTAGGAGTTACATGCCGAGAGAAGAGATCTGGCAAGGCAGACAGAGAGTGAATGGGGACTTCCTTCTGAGAATGCAGGCACAAGTTAGAATGTAACTATTTCACAAGATGGTGAGTAACCATGGCGGACAGTTGGAAGTGATATTGGGGAAGAGTGGGGCATGTAATGAGAAGAGAGTCACAGTTGTCTCATAATTATTCACCTTACTAACTATAAAAAATACGTTTCTTACAGACCCTGGGAAACAGGAAGATGAAACAGGATGTAAAATGGTAAGATGCCTTGATGGGTCCATTACATAGAAAAGGAATACATTTTCAGAATAGAACAAGGACAGGATATGCTTTGATTTGGTTTCTGTGCCAAGACCCTGACTCCCTCTGGGAGTTTTTATTTGTTTGTTTGTTTGTTTGTTTGTTTGTTTATATTTCAGAACTGCTGACCATTCTTCGATCCCAGGAATGGGCTGAGCTGTTTTGTAACATCATAGAAGATTAGCCACCTTTTTATCAGACTTTGAGCTCCTGAAGGTCAGACTGCAGACTCTACCCTCCCTTTCCATGTTACACTTGCAGATTTTTATGGATGGACTGCTGCTCTCCCATATTGCCTGCTCATACATGAGTCAATTCTGTCTCTGCTTAATTGGCTCAAGTAGTGACAGGCAGCCCGGACCCCTTGGTTGTCCAGTTACAGAAGGAAAAACCTTGACAGTTCCTTTCAATTTCAAGAATCTACTAATCAAAACTTTGATTTCATACCAATATTCAAAAAAACAAGACTTAAAATATAAATTAACATTTATATTTTAAGTCTTGTTTTTTTGAATATTGGTATGAATATCTTCATGCATATATGAAGAACCAAGAAACATAAGTTTTACCTTACAAATAAGATAAATATAATGGGCCAAAACCGGTTTGGCTCAGTGGATAGAGTGTCAGCCTTCGGGATGAAAGGTCCCAGGTTCGATTCCAGTCAAGGGCATGTATCCCGGTTGCGGGGCACATCCCCAGTAGGAGGTGTGCAGGAGGCAGCTAATCGATGTTTCTCTCCCATCGATGTTTCTAACTCTATCCCTCTCCCTTCCTCTCTGTAAAAAAATCAATAAAAATATATTTTAAAAATCAAAAAAACAATATAATGGGATAAAAACTATGGGAGCAAAATTTGTCCAAATATAGGATGTCCAAATATATATATATATATATATATATATATATATATATATACACATGTACATTTTTGATAGCTCAGTTGATGTTTCTTTCTTTTCAGATTTAACCCACTAGAATTCATAGTTATTCAAAGTGTGTATAATTGATTATTTTGGGACACCCTATAAGAAATTTGTAATAAAACACAATGATAGTGAGAACTACTCTAATATCATTGATTAAGAAAATGAATCAAGCCAATTAAAAAGTATATTTTATAGGGAGCCCCAATGATAAATCGTTTCTGCTTCAATTCATATTTTATATTAAGTAATTTAAAGGAAACATTAAATTATACTTTGCAGTAATGAAATATTTAGACAGTGTAGAAATTTTAATTATAATCAATATGTATTAATTCACTGCTCTTAATCACAAATGTCTATTTGAGGTATATCTACTATGAGCCATTAGTAACTCCCCTCCAAAGTATTTATGTAGCATGCAGTCTTTATTGGTTATTTTCTTAAAATCTGCTACCACTGATGTTCTCTCAGTTAGAGCTAATAGCAATCTCTGAAGCACAAACACTTGTTCTATTTCCACTGAGATAAATGAAACCTTTCCCTGATCCAGTTGCAACATTTATCACAGAAGAGTAAATAACAAGGAAGGCATCATCAACTACCTTTAAATACAGAACATCCTGAATGTTCAACAAGACTGTGATAGCAGCAGCTAAAAATTCTTTCCAATTACTTAAGGATTGCTGGGTTTTTCTGCACCCATTTGCAATATTTTTATGTGTATAATTTTTAAGCACAGTATTTTTCCCTACTGATCTTTGTCCTTGACCCACATGCTACAAAGGAAAGAGAAAAATAACAGCTGAACTTGTGAATACAACTTGAAGTCAACAAAATGACACCATATTTTAAAAATACAAAAATCCAAAACAGTATTTTGTTTTGTATAGTCTCCTTTAAAGAAAGCTTGCTTGCATAAGTCCATCAGTGACTATTTCCCCTCATTCTCTGAGATGATGTAGCAGTTGAGTAATCATGCAGGCTGCTCTAAAAATGTATGTGTGTCTAAAGTTAATTTAGGCAGTTTATTTTGATAGCATTCACCTCTTTTTGATTATAGCAGGTGTTTCAAGGATAAATGTGCTAAAAATTGTATTTTATTTAAACAACAGCAGCAGGTACATTTATGGTCTTACTATATTAAAAAGCATTTATTGCCAGGCAGCAATAGATATAATTACAAACATTTATGACAGTAATTGGAGCTATTACTCTTGCATAGAGCCTCATGGAGACCACCTGTATTTACATTTGTTACTGGTAATTGTAAAAACTGTTGTATTTTTTAAATGCAGTGCCTTACTTTAAAAAGTATGTCATATTTTTCAATGAAAGGTCTATTAGAAAATCTATAAAAATGATAAATGTAGTTTCTCCATTATTCATATAACAGAATCTCATTGTAATGATTTACCTACACATACACACACACACACACACACACACACACACACACCCATATTCCTGAATCCTAGTCCACACAATATATATCTTTTGCTCATGGATACAAGAATCCTATCAAGAGAGCCTACTCAACAACCAGGGCACAAATCTTAAGAAATAATCTTTATGCTCAAACTGTAACAATTTATAAATCATTTCAGGTGAGAAATATTAAGATAGCTAAATTTTATTATCACTCTTCTTACACTGCATCCAAATGCAGTGTGGGAGAAGGTCAAAGCAAGTTATTCTCTTCAGTGTTTTGGAATAAGAAAAATATCTTCTATTTCTTCCAGATACAGATTTGTCTACAATAGTAAAAAGAGAAAGCCTACCCTTATACATTTCTGCAGGATTTGGCTTCTAATTTGAAGAGACTTAGATCTAATACAGCAATTCTGTGGTCCCTGCAGGTTCATTCAAATGGAATTCCATCTGTTGATTAAAGGCCTCGCTCCTCCCTCCTCGGTTTTAGCTCTCAAAGTGACTAGAGAGCCCAAAGGCTCAAGACTATTGCAATGATTTCTTTCTTAGCACAATGACTCTTCCCAAAAGGTTTCTTGCTGTGAATCACCCAAGGCACTGCCTGTACAGTTTATTTATGTTAAAACAAAATCCAATTGCTTATAGAGTTGAAATTTAAAGTTTAAGGTTCTTTTTATAACTGTACCCTGAAAAAGTCAGATACTGAAGAACAGGTAAGGATGTAAAAAAAAAAAAAAAAGCTGTTTGGTGAATCAAAGGCTTGAAATAATTAGAAACACATGTACTTCCAAAGCCTTAAAAAAAATCTTGATTTAAATACCCTGTAATATAGCTAAAGATTTACATAATGACTAAAGACTTTTTGGTGAAATGAAGGAGGTACCTAGCCAACTGTGTTTTAAAACAACAAAGCAGGAAACATTTAATTATAATTTGAAAAAAATCTAAGTCATTAATCAAAATTTTAATTACAATATCCATATGGCATTAAAGCATGATAGAACAATTGTTCATTGCATTAAATACTTAATATTAAATCATTATACAATCTTAAGACTAAATACTGTATAACTGAAGAAAGAGACCTATGTAAGGTATAGTTGAAAACTGATTTCACACTTTCTGCTCTTATTTCTGGGGAAGAAAAACATACTGTATATTAATGTTTACTTGGCTTATATTATGGTAAAAACCCTGGACTTGTAAAGATTCATTCTCCTGATAAAGACTATTAAGATTGATTATTTTAAGCAGCCACTTTCCCTTGGTTCAATACATGAAGTTGAGAGACTGGATATATAGTCTTGATATGCTTAATGCCAAAGATATATTCTGAGAAATGTTTTGTTAGGGGATGTTATCATTATGTGAACATCATAGAGTACATTTTCATAAGCCTAGATGGTATAGCCTACTACATGCCTAGGCTATCCAGTGTAGTCCTATTGCTCCAAGGCTATAAGCCTACACAGCCTATTACTGTACTGAATACTGTAGGCAACTGTAACACAATGGTATTTGTGTATCTAAACATTAAAAAGGTATAGTAAAAATATGGTAAAAAAAGATAAAAAATTATGTATTTCTACAGGGCACTTATAAATGGAGCTTGTAGGACTGGAGTGCAAGGTGAGTGAAAAGGCCTAGTGTTTGTAGACTTTATGAATACTGTAAGCTGGGGTTATACTAAATTTACAAGATAACATGAGATTAAATCAAGAGCAAGATATATGAGGCTGCTGTTGATATAGCATAACATACTGTTTTACAGCAAATTTTATAAATAGTATATAATTGGGCTATACTACAGACAATAATGTGGTGAAGGCCTGGGAGGAGCAGGTATGGGCTGGAGGGGGGCAATGAAGAAAAACACAAAGGAGACATCTATAATATTTTGAACAATAAAGATAAAAACAATATTTTTCTTTATAATAAATTAACCTTAGCTTACTATGACTTTTTACTTTATAAATTTTTAAAATTTTTAACTTTTCAACTGTTGAAATAATACAGCTTAAAACAGAAACACACAGTATAGCTATACAAAATTTTTAAATAAAAATTCTTATTCTATAAGTTTTTTCTCTTTTTACTTTTTAAACTTTTTAGTTAAAAACTAAAACACAAGGCCTATGCCTCCACACAAGGTCAGGACCCTCAATATCAGTGTCTCCCACCTTTCCATCTTATCCCATTGTAAGGTCTTCA
The DNA here is from genome assembly GCA_011751065.1 of Lasiurus cinereus. Lineage (NCBI taxonomy): Eukaryota > Metazoa > Chordata > Mammalia > Chiroptera > Vespertilionidae > Lasiurus > Lasiurus cinereus. The sequence goes on along the minus strand of JAAGEH010000286.1, from coordinate 13,188,136 downwards.
GGGGCAGTAACACATATAGAGTTATCATCTCTTATGATAACAGTGATTTTCTAGAAAACCTCCTGAAGGACATGCCTGAGGCTCTTCTTTAAGGAGGTGTCACTCTTTTCAGAAATATGTCCAAGGTGATTTGTTTTGTCTTTCTTTTTATCATATATTTGCTTGTAAGCAAGTAATACATCATGAACATTACTCTCTATTAATGTCAGCTACAAGGTCACTGGGCGATAGAAATTTTTTAGCTCCATTGTAATTTTATGGGACCACCATCTTATATGAAGTTTTTATTTACTAAAACATCTTTCTGAGGTACATGACTGTATACAAATGGACAACACACAATAGCCAGACCATTATTCAAAACAGAATTCTGACTCACAATCTGCAGCAACTAATCCTGGAAGCCAAAGTCTGTAGCAATCAGCCCAAAGTGGTCAAGACTTACCTCCACTTTCAGTATAAAACCAATGAGACAAAGCCAACTATCCTTCCCTAACCAATCACATTGGAGATCCTGCCTCTAGATAACCTGCTTCCAAATTTCCAGTCATCTGAACATATCTAAAGCTTCCTCTTCTCTCCTCCTCTTCCCCTCCCCTGCTCTCTAAGTTTTGTTGTCTGCCTTTGAGTCTCAGCCAAATGCAAGGGAATGTGGCTGGCTCCCTTGCTATAGCAAGCTCTGAATAAACAGCTTTTGCTTGCTCTTATTTAGGTGGTCTCTGTTTATTTCCACACAGTTATATAAAGGCTTTTCTCATAGTAAAAAGAAAATTCAAAGAGATAGAATACTTTTCCTCAAGAAACAGCATTAAATATTTAGTGATTCAAAATTAATCAAATACAAAAAGTGAATATATATTCATATTTACTATTGTCCAAGAAATAGAGGACATGTAGAATTCTTTGGCAGCTTAGTTTCAACTAATATTATAATTCAACTTCGCAAATGTCAATGATTCACTTAAGAGTTAAAAAAAATACTACTATAGAGTTAAGAATATTTCAATCATGTAGGAAAATACTACCCTTCAATAACTATCATAAAATACCCTGGAGAAGAGTATTTCACATGGTTAAAAATGTAACAGCAGCTACAACATACAGGCAAATCTGACTGTAAATTCTTACAGCGATGAGTCATTACACGAGATTTCTAAATCTAATTTTATTTTAATCTCATTTCTGCTTCCTGCTCTCATGTTTTGCCTTTCAAATGGACTTCTACCTTCAACAACCACTTGTTTCTCTAAAAAGACACATCGGCAGATTCCATTTCTTGCATTTGGTATGTGTTCTCAGATCTTATGGTCCTTATGCTTGCCCATATTCTAACCATGACTCTATCCTGTCTGTCATTCCTGTACCCAGACCCTGGGCTTCGTGTTCTGTTGCCAACCTGCTGAGGTTGACCAAGCCATCTCTGTCACCTGGTACTCAGCTGGAGATTAATAGTTACCTTTCAGCACCACAGACAGCTTTTAAACTATGGTTTATAATTTTTAAGGATGTGTGGAAATGCTCATGATTGTTACATCATTTCACAAAAACGAGGTATAATTTCAACTATATAGATAAAAACACACAGAAATAGTAGTTAAAATATTTTAAGTCTTCTGGCATCATTCTAAGGCCTTTAGATATGTTAATTCCTTTCATCCTTTTAATAACTCTTTGAGGTAGATTTTATAATGAACTCCACTTTATAGATTAGGAAACTGAGGCACAGAGTGGCTGAGTCCAACAGTTAATAAGAATTAGAGCCAGAATTTGTACTCAAGCAAACTGAACTCAGGATTTGTGCTTTTAACCAGTATGCTATATTGCTGCTAACCAAATAGGGAAGAGCCTGGGTTGTAGGTTCAAGTACCAAAAGCAAATTACTTCTGTGTTTTAGTTTCTTTATCTGTAGTAGAAGGTATCTGCATCTCAAAGAGCAGTGGAAAGGATCAAATGAGTTAATGTATATGAAGTGGTAAGAAGAGCACTTGGCACACAGTGACCACTCAGTAAATGTCAGTTATTACACTGTTATTATCATTGTATTAAATGTACTTTTAGTCCTAGAAAGAACTAGAGAGATTGACCAAAGTGATATTAACATGAATCTGATTATATCTACATGTAAGAATATAAGGCTGATATTTATAAATATTCCCTTAAGGGATGGAAGCAAAATTTCTGGAAGAAATTTTGTGACTTCTTCCTGAATACTGATATAGGCACTGAATATAAAAGGGCAATGATAGAAAGCAATATTATCATAATAATATTGTAACATAACAATAATTAACATTTATTAGGTATTAACTATTTGTCAGACATAGTTTTTGGTAATTCACAACAATTCTGTGAGATAAGTAATATAATTAGTCCCATTTTATAGGTGGGGAAAGGTGAACAGAGAAGTATTATAGCTTGCCGTGGGTCACACAACTAGTAAGTGGTGTAAATATAAATTCTGGGTGCAAAGGGAAGGTGAGATACACTACATCTTTTCTGGATCTTTATGGCTACCACATTTCCACTAAGTTTCTAAAACTTTGGCTGAATAAATTAGAAATTGATAGTTGGACCAAATGTGTGACTGATACTTTCTAATTCACAACATACTAACTGGCCCCTCTTCCTTTGAAACAATGCTTTCATATCCTATATAATAAAGAGGTAATATGCACATTGACCATTACTCCAACACAAAAGATGGCTGCCCCCAAGTGGACACAAGATGGCTATCACAAGATGGCTGGCAGTTGTGGTCATTAGGTCAACAGGGTAGGGCAGTTGAGGGGTATAGGCCTGCAAGGAAGGGCAGTTGGGAGGAACCAGGCCTGCAGGAGAAGGCAGTTGGGGGTGACCAGGTCTGCAGGGGAGGGCAGTTGGGGGTGACTAGACCTGCAGGGGAGAGCAGTTGGGGTTGACCAGGCCTACAGGGGAGAGCAGTTGGGGAAGGGCAGTTCAGGGCAACCAGGGTGGTAAGCGAGGGAAGTTAGGGGTGACCAGGCTGGCAGGGGAAGGCAGTTAGGGGCAATCAGGCTGGCAAGGGGGCAGTTAGGTATTGATCAGGACTGCAGGAGAGGGCAATTTGGGGTGACCAGGCCTGAAGGGGAGGACAGTTCAGGGCAACCAGGCTGGCAAGGAGGGCAGTTAGGGGGGACCAGGCCAGCAAGAGAGGGTGGTTAGAGGTGACCAGGCTGGCAGGAAAGGGCAGTTAGGGGCAATTGGGTCGGCAGGGGAACAGTTAGGTGTTGATTAGACTGCCAAGGGAGTGGCTAGGGGGTGATCAGGCTCACAAGCAGAAGTGGTTAGGGGCAATCAGGCAGGCAGGTGAGTGGTTGGGAGCCAGCAGTCCTAGATTGTGAAAGCGATGTCCTACTGCCTGCTTAGGCCCCATCTCAATGGGATCAGGCCTAAATGGGCAGTTGGACATCCCTCAAGGGGCCCCAGATTGGAGAGGGTGCAGGTTGGGCTGAGGGACACACCTCTGCCATGCACAAATTTTGTGCACCAGGCCTCTAGTTATTTTTATAATTAAAAACAAAAAGTATATTTTAAAATAATTTTAATATGCTTTTATTGAGAGATGAAGAGGGAAGGAGAGACTAATAGAATCATCAATGATGAGATAGAATCATTGATTAGCTACTTCTTGCACACCCCCTACTGGAAATTGAGTCTGCAACTCAGGCATGTGCCCTGACTAAAAACCTAACCACGATATCTGAGCACAAAAATATGTTTTAAAAAGACTCAGAGATTAAAATAATTATTGAACAGTTATAGATTTAAATCTGATAATAATCACAGATGTTTGCTCTTAGTTCCAAATTTCACCAGAGTAGTTACATAATACTTGTGAGCACTATTTGGTTTAGCAAAGAACAATACAAAAGATAAAAAACTTAGTAGAAAAGGGTAAGAGAAATAAACAGTAAAATATAAGGAAGGAAAGAACAAAAATACACGATACAGGATCACAGTATAGCAACAATTCTTATAGATGATTTTTATTAGGTGGTACCAACATCTACTCTAGTTGTCCTCAGACTGCCCTGCTAAGGCATTAATTCTTGAGTCTTACTTGGTGATAACTGAGGCACTAACTAGTATGAAGCAAGTAGGATTTGGCTAAATTTACTGACTCTCATGAAAACTTCTTACTGTAGCTTTAGCCACACTATTCCTAGCTGGGACAGATCTGAATTGGTCCCTGAGTGTATAATTGCTCTTGAAGTAATCATCAGGAATATTCCCTATAAATAACTCTAAAAAAGGATCTACTAATATAGTCCATTCAAGCTAGCATATGACAAAAATCTTTTATCTCCATTTCAGAACATACTATTTGTATTTCTGGCAGCATATTTATTTTCCTAATTGAAATTTGTTTAAGCTAATATTAAAATTTGTTTATATTCTTTGAGAACTGGATTCAGTAACAAGTGGTGCCAGAAACAGGGACAATTTGGCCCACAATAAAAACCTTACTGCAACCTCATGGAGAATATGCAAAATAAAATATTGGTGTATCATAGGATCTCATCAAATCATACATAGTATAATATACAAAACACACACACACACACTCACACACACACACACACAAAACCCACAGAAAAGGAGATATTTGCTTTTCTGCAATTCTCTGCTAGGAAACATAAGAAATAAACTGAACCTGAGACAAAAAGAAGCAAAACAAACATTTGATATAGTGCTAAATAAATATGGGTCTTATTTACTACTAATATGAGGTCATTTAAAAGAAATTTATAATAGATTTAAGTAGTGAAGGCCCTTTATTACTTACCTCTGTCATATCTATGCTCCTTCTAAATTAATCTAACAGTGATTAATAAAACATATTGATCTGAAAATAATTTCTTTTTTCCCTCAAACACAAAATTGAAATCTCTGTATGTCCCACAACAACCTGTTTTGAGTGAAAGATTATTGTTTTGGCCAAAATAAAGGAGAGAGTTTGGTTTTGGTAGAGTGAAGAGTTGAGGAAGAATGGGATATACCATGATGCTGGAGTCAACCTCTGAAGAATGAGGGTAATGACTCTGTGAGAAACCTCAGATGTAAGCAGATTATTTTTATTTCTGAGACATAAAAAATATTTCTCTATTCAGTAGTACCTTATTTTCTCAATTCAATGGATAATTTTATTTTTCTTAAAGAAGTTGAATAAAGAATTGACTCTAAAACTGTATTTCCCATTTGCTACATCTGAAATTCTTAGCAAAAATAAGTTTGTGAAATACTGGACACAAAGATCAAATGGTCTAGAGAATTCTGAAAAAGCAATAGTATATGACTTTAGATCAGTATGTTTTATAACAAAAATTCAAAGTGATATTCACATATTCTAAAAAACACTAAAAAATACCCAAAACTTTATCTGACATTTTGGAATGTTGCCTATAAAGTATGATTGTATAATTAACTTGGCACTATATGTCCTCATAAGATTAAGGCTGATAACGTGTGGCATGATACTAAGAGTCCAACTTTCAACTGGTTAATTCTTCCCCAAAGCAGAACTTTGATTCTCTAATAACTCATGATTTTGATTACTATAGTATATATTGGTTTTAACAAAATCTGACCAACACTTAGTTTTATAAAAATATGCAGGCTGGCAATTACACTTACACTCTTTCTTTATTCAGTTACTTCTATTATGTAGAAATCAATAACAATGTTTACTTAAAAAACCTATTAAGTTCTAAATGAGATGTTTGATTTCAAGAGTTTATTTAGCTTGAAAGTAAACAAATTAAACTTGTTCCTTGTGGGATTAAGGTGTACTTGAGAGTTCCCAACCATGCAATTATTTTAACATGTCATTCTAACTAGATCAGTGGTCACCAAACTGCAGCTTGCAAGCCATATGCCGCTTTGTTAACTAATGAGTTTGGCGACCACTGAACTAGCTTCACAATACAGTGGTTTTTAATTTTATAAAGAGACTTTGTCCTGACAAAAATGAGAGAATCAGAAATTAGATTTTTAGGTTAAAAAATACATTTTTTTTGCAAATTTTAACTTTCAGCAGAGATCTAATCAGTGAAGAAATTCTTATTAATGTGTATTTATAGGTAAGAGATATGTAAAAAATTAATTCACCCCCAATGCAGTTAAATAATAGCTGTCCTCCATAATGACTTAATAAATATATGGTAAACAGGCTATGAGACTTGTCTATTTCTTTTAAATAAAGTTTGTTCCATAGCTGTTCACAGTGTAGTTACACCTCTGCTAGCTATCCTTATCCTGTTCTAAGTCTGCTCTAGTAGTCCAGTCTACTTCTTACTTTCTCTCGGATACAGTTATACAAACCCAGTCAGTTTAAGAATGAATTAACACCCTGAAAACTGCACTCTTTGTAGGTTTCTACTTTGGAACAGACACAGGACCTTATTTTCAAAATGACACCGTTCCCTGGAGTCTTACTGCATAATTCTGGGACTCATCTCCAGCCTCCAAGGATGAACATTCTTTCATTTCTTTACCTAGATGTTTCCCTAGACCTTTTTGTAAAGATTACTATATTAGATTACAACTGAGAATAGTATTGTCTAGTCAACTATTAGCTTTTTCTGAAATTCTTACTTGTAAACTATAAAAAGCAGAAGCTTCATTAAATGGGCCAGTTCATTTGGCTTAATTCCCACATCTTACTAGTATTGCATATGATTTTTGATTACTTTAATATTTAACTTATAATTACATGTAGTTAATAGAAAATGTAAGGCAGCTTCTAGGATGCCTTCTATTTTGTCTTTCAACAGTTCTTAATCATCTTTCTAACTCTATTCAGTTGATATACAGTCATGGAATTTCAATTTCATTCACTATTCATGTAAATAAAATAGGACTGTAAAAAAACATATATCAAAATATATTGAGAAAATAACTTTCAATCCCAGGGAAACATGATGTTTTCCAAATCATTTTAAAGACCTATTACATTATTTTTTATTCACTCAACGACAATTTATTAAATCTTTAATAAGACAAAACACTGGAAACTGAACCCTAACACCCTTCTTAAATCTCTGTTATCATGGGAGTACAGCTAATCCTGAAATTGCCTTATAAAATTCCATTTGGACATGATGTGTTCTGTCTTCTATACCTTATTGTCAGTCCTAATCGTGACTTTCAGTTGTGGTAGTACACGTTCCACTTCTAGACTCCATTCTGCAGCATCTGTTGTAGATTCTAAAATATCTTCTTGTTTGGCAGACTCGTTCAAATCCTAAGAAAAGAAAGATATCAAAAGATTGAGAGTTTATAAAAAGAAGTAGTAAAATTTTGAGGCATTTTAGCAGGACTACACAATTTATATCAAGTAGTATTAAAATTACAGTGACAAAAGAAATTCTTTTCTGTCCTAATCAATGTTCAAAGAAAATAATGCACCAACTTGGCAAAATAGCAAAATAAATATTTTTAAAAGATGCAAATATATGATTCAATTATTTTTACCAAGGACAATGTTTTTGAGATATCAGAGTGAACTCAATGGGAAGTAATTTCAAATGGATAAGCCATGCAGGTATGTTAATTGGTAACAGTAGAGGAGATACAAACACATGTTTTGTAAGAAAACATTGTCTTACTGACAATACAACAGCAAATATGAAAGATAAAAAAGGTAAGATACTAGAGTCAAAAGGCTTATCATTTATAGATTTTTGGATTCAGAATTTAAGTAATATTCTGATTAGGTCAAACTGTAATGTAGCTTACAAATGTGATTTAATACAGACCTATTTGACTCCAAAAGGTGGGGCCATATTTCTGCACTTGCTTTCTGCTACTGATTACGAAAATCAATTCATGCCTGTTTTTTAATAAAAAAAAAAAAATTCTTTTCCCACTCCCCATTTTCTCAGCCCTTCAAATTTCAGCACCTAGTATGTAGAAATCTGAAAAAAAGTATAAATTAATGATTTCAAAATAAAGCCTAATGCATTAGTTCTAGTAGAAATTTTCCATTTAAGCTCCCTTAATAAATTATAAGAAATTGTAAGGAAAACATGAAAACTTATTAATATAGAAGAAAAGAAACCCAAGAGACATAAGCAGCTGAATACAGTGTATAAAACTTACATAAATTCTAATTTGAACAAGCAATCTGTAAAAAGACATTGTTGAGACAATCAGAGAAATCTGAATGTGGAAGAGTATTAGATAATATTAAGGAACTATTAATTTTATAGATATGATAATGTCATGGTGGTTGTTTTTAAAAGGTCTTATAAACTAGAGATAAAAGTTGAAATATTCCAGGTAAATTGACAAGATGTCTGAAATTTAACTTTAAAATTAGAGGGCAAAGAAAGGAGGGGGTGCTTTAAAGGAAGCACAATTGACAAAAGAAGCACAATAGCCATTGAAACTGGATAATGTTGCATAGGAGTTCATTATCATATTCTCTCTAATTTGGTAAATGTTTGAAATATACCATAATACAAAATTTAAAAATAAGACTATATATACTATATCAACAACCTCATGGTGAAATTACATTCCCAATGTTAATTTATGTCACTAACACACTTCTCAAATGAAGCTCTTTAGACTATCTTTCTAATCTAGTCTAAAACTAAGTATAAGAATAACCTTATATTGGAATTTTTCTCTTAGTGGGAGCCTGAGGTCTTCAAGGGCTTTGAACTCATTCTCAATTGAGTCTCCAGGGCACTTCTGACACAAGAAAGCCTCTCTCTTCTACCTCCTAGTTCAGATTAGCAGGTTCTACATAGACTCAGAGCCTTCAAAGAGACATATATTACTTTTAGTTCAGAAATTCAGGGAGCTATGTAGTCTAACCACACAATTAAAAGATGGATAACTAATACATGCTTTTACATTTTACAATATATGGTCTGAATTTATTGTTATTCTATTTAAACAACCAGAAGAATAAAAAATAGAAGATAAATTTAAGAAAAGTAGAATGTGGGAACTCTAAATAAAAAATGTTCAAAATTCTACTGTAAACATTTCAGTGCTCCTTTAAATACAGAAACATTGTATTATTTTGATTACTTCATAGAATGTTATGTGCACCTATATATAAATTGAAACCAGGGTAGCATAAGAGCACCACAACTGGGAAGGGGCGACAGTATTCACTAAGTAGACATGTGTGAAGTTAATTGAGAATATATGTGACGGCAGAAGAAGAGATGCTGGGTCTCTCTGTTGAAACGTAGAGCCATGGCAAAAGATCTTAGTCATGTAACTCCACATTGACACCCTTGAGCATGCATATACTTTGAGGAGCCAAGTAATTACAACTTAATAGCACATCCCATTACTTGTTCCCAGCTCTAGGAAGCTGAATTTTCAGTGGCTCATTTTCTATAGCAAACAGGGTAGATTTATGGGGGTAGGATTGGGGATTGGAGGATGTATGCACTGCTAGTAGTATAGAGCCTGACATTTGGTGCAGGTGTGTGGTATATAAACAGGATTGCACCTGCCAGGATTATGGACCCCCATGTCTCAATCCAACAGAGCCAGGCTAAGTCAAAGGGGCATATCATCTGAGCAGTAGTTTTATATGATTCTTAACAGAATGTAGATATTCTAGGCACTGATTTTAAAATAAGTTTTATTTGCCCTGGCTGGTGTGGCTCAGTTGGTTGGGCATTGTCCCATGCACTGAAAGGTTGTTGGTTCAATTCCCAGTCTGGGCACATGGCCAAATTTTAGGCTTGATCCCCAGTAAGGGGTGTGCAGGAAGCAGCCCATCTACAGTATGTTCTGCTCTCACGTTGATGTTTCTCTTTCTCCCTCTCCCTTCTTCTCTAAAAATTGACTGCAAGTCTTAAAAAAAAAAAAGAGAAAAAAATGGGTTTGATTTATGGAACCATTCTTTGGGTGAATTGAAGTGGTTATTACTGATTAAATCCCTGAGCGAATGCTTCCAACCCCATGCCCTCATTCCCACCTCTCCTTCTTTCATTCCTTACAAGAAAGTGGAGTCCAGGATCCCCAAACTAGGCCAGAGAGGGTACCTATCCACATTCTCACTTTCTTCAGGCTTAAACATAGAATTGTTCAAGTTGGCATAACATACTCATAAATTTTACTCAAGAAGAGCACATTTCCCTAATTTTCACAAATGCAAATAGGTTAGCAGTGACCCTGTATGAATCTGACTCATAAGCTCAGAGTAGGGTATATGGAGATCAAACTCTCCATTAAGATATACCTGCGTATAAGTTCTTTGTTTATTAAGTTACATTTACCCCTTTTAGCTTATTATCTGGTCCCTTAAACAATGATTTGCTCTCTCCTATTCCCAATGTTCTAAAATGTTTTGATGTAGCAGTTTTCTTTACTCCTAGGTCACAGTTAACACACCGGGGGAAATAGCCCAGTTACTAAGTGAAGAAAAGTCAAAAAGAGAACATTAAGCTTGGTGGAGCAGCATTAACTAATTCAAACTAGATAGCCTTTTCCTACTTCCATGTTACACATATATTTCATAACTCATTCCTCAATCAAAATTTCCCAGTGCCTGATAAGTGGATACATTAACTGAGCAAGCCCTACAAAGTATAAATCGTTTTAATACTATGTACCATGCCTTATTTATAATACATACTTTGGGAAAACCTTTCCTTTCCAATTGTTTCTCCATTTAACAAATGGTATTTTATGTGAAGCTATTAGTAAAAGAGAAATAAACTGCTGTTTCCATTTAATCAAAATTTTATATCATCATGACACAGTCCCTCTCTGAAATAACATTAACTAAGATAAAGAATAGCTCTGGGGAAATTGCATTTTCCAGTTAATGCTGCTGAAGAAACAATTAGAAGCTCAATAATACACAGGCTATCCAGAAATCTCATTTATAATTAATTAATTTACCAATAAGCCATTTGTTAAGCTCCCATAACATGCAAGGTGAGAATCCAGGCACTGTGCTTAGTGTGGAAAGATAAAAGGATTTAAATCCAGGCCTGAATAGAGTTTGCAGCCTATTAGGAAGAATCTGAGACTAGTTAATGGGGGTAAAAATTGTTCCTAAGAAAAAGAAACTGATGAGAACTGACTCTAATACTGCCAAAGGAAGAATTAAAGACAACAGTGTAAACCTGTGGTTGGCAAACTGTGGCTCACAAGCTACATGCAGCTCTCTGGCCCCTTGAGTGTGGCTTTTCCTCACAATACCACGGCCTGGGCGAGTCTATTTTGAAGAAGTGTTAGAAGAAGTTTAAGTTTGAAAAATTTGGCTCTCAAAAGAAATTTCAATCATTGTACTATTGATATTTGGCTCTGTTGACTAATGTGTTTGCCGACCACTGATGTAAACCATCCCATAACAACCTTGGACTGCAATAGTGAGGCATGTTCCAGAATCAAGTATGCAGTGTTACTGGCCTGTTCAGAATCCTTTTCAGTAAAGTAATCTCTTTTCCCAGGTAAAATGGGATGATTAAGCATCTAAATAAATACTATGTTCTCTGTGTGTGTATGCATATATAAATGAAAGTATTTCCAAAACGTGTCTAATTATGAATGTCCTACAAAACTTTCCTTGATCACTGATTGAGTAACAACCTGTTAGTAAAGGGAAAATACACTAAGTGGTCAGATTATTATGATCTCTGAACGCATAATAAGCTGGCCACTAATATATATATATATATTAGAGGACCAGTGTATGATTTCTTGCATGGGTCCGGCAAGCCTGACCAGGGAGAGGGTAAAGGGTCATGGGTGGTTGGCCAGCCTGCCTGCTGGTCAAACTCTTGATCAAGGGGACAATTTGCATATTAGCCTTTATTATATAGGATATACACTGAGTGGCCAGATTATTAAGGGTTCCCAATCAGTGTATATGGCTGCATGGGCAAACCCAAAAGTGAAACTGAAGGCTCATGCATCCTTTAGAAGACATTTCCTTGGAAATGAAGATCCCAAGTCAGAAATCACAAGATCAGGTGGGGCCAGTAGAACCTAGATCACAAGGGCCAGGGCAGAGACAGAATTCACAGACTTCCAGGTGAAAATGGGAGATAAAGGGAGGGCTAGAAGATCCCAGCACTAAACTAGTAATGAAGCAAGAGCAAGTGGAGATCCTTGAGTCTTCCATTACCAAGCTCATTCCTATCTCTTAGGAGGATGAGGCACCATTGTCAGATTGGATACTGGATATGACTGATACTGAGCTAAACGATAACAGATATCCACAACTTTATGCATTCTTGTATATTTTTAAAGCATTCCAATAGCCTTTCTTGTTATCAAGATGCCAAGGGATCACCTTTGGATATTTCCTTGATTGCCTAGAGTAGCTCTTCCTTCTCCTAAACAGCAGTGAGTTTAGAAACCTAATATCTAGGATTGTTAGAATTTAGATAAAGAAAGAATACATGGGGAGAGGGCGGAAAGTGAAAGCTCAAGGAAGTTGGGATTCTTCATAGAAATTTTAAAAAATGGAAGTGATTGTATATACTTATTTTGGTTGCTCAGAGGCTTTTTTTTTCATTCTTCCTAATTTCATGCTTTGTTAAAGATAGGATAAATGGCCAAGAAGCTAAGAAGTAAATATAGTATATATGCTCTTACCATAAATCAAATAGGACTTCTCCTAAGGGTATCTAGTGTTCCTCTTTCTTTAGCATCTATTAATAAAAGATAAACTAGAAAAGTAGATAGAATGATAAACCACAGTTTTTTCAATCAAGAACAGTGTTCCCTCAAAATCCCATGATTTTAGCAAGTCATAGTTAAGGCAGAGAGTGAACTCCTTTCATGTCCCTACAAGTTAATTATTCTTCATGATTAAAGCAGCATAACTCATGAGTGTGATTCACTATTATCTTTCCAAATTAGGTTTTATATGATTTAATAACATTAGTATGAAGAAAAATGTTTAATACCATACAAAAAGTATTTTCACATTTGTTCTGAATAACTAAATTAAACCCTGGCTATTATCTATCAAAAGTAATAGATGATAGCATCTATCTGTGAATATATTAAGTTCATCAAGGTATTTTAAGTTCAATTTTAAGGCTATAAAAAACGTATCCTGACTTATAATGTGAACTAAGATTTGAATAAATTATGCTCCTATAAATAAAATAAAAAGAAAGCTCCCAAAATTCAAACAAAGTCAATTCAATTTTCCAATAAGAAATCTGAAATTACTTTTGAATGAGAATTTAACTTCCAATATTATGTCTCTTTAACTTATCACACACCTATCTTTGTTACTACTTTAGCTACTTTAATGTACACTTAGTGGTTAAGGTGAAATCTCTGAATTTTTACTTTTCTCAAAATAAAACCAAAATAAACTACCCTAGGAAGTATGTATGGAGAAACTACTATAGACATTATCTTGTTGTAGATTATGCAAAATAAGTTTAATTATTTATGGTCTTAATTCTATAAAATTTGTTTTCTTTGAAATGGCAACTTCATGGACATGCCAATGCCCAAATACTTTTGAAGAGCTCAATTAACATACTGTCTGAAAGGAACATGAAAGTCCAACTAACTGTCAAGATTAAATATGTAGTCCCAAACTCAAGAAAGAGGGAAATAAGTTGAACTGAGAATCACCACAGGATGGTGTAAATGGTAGAAGGACGGGTTCCATCTCTGCTCAAATCTCACCTCCATCACTTATTTGCTATTGGTCAAGTTACTTAACCTTTCTAAATCTTGTCTATAAAATGGAGATGATACTAGTATCATCCTCATTGGAAGGGTTGATGTGTGGGTTAAGGTAGATGAAGCATGTAAAAGGCTTGCACAGTACCTAATACATAGCATGCCCCCAATATATTAAAGCAGTTATTCTTTTTATATGCCAAGCATGGTACTTTGTTTCACATATGGGTTAGGTGCCCAATAGTAACACCATGAATCAAAGAAGACTTATTCCCATTTTTGCAAATGAGTAAAGTGAGGTAAAGAGCAGTTAGGGAATTTTCCCAATGTCCATATCATTACTGTGATGGCATAGGCTATGTTACTCTAGAGCACAGATGCTGAAACATCTTCTATATGCCTATCAAACCTTTGCCATGTAGGTTACAACTATATTCCCCTGGCTTATCTCTTGTCATTTACTTTATGGTGCATACCCCTCTATATATAAGGTTTTAATTTTTATGTAATTCAGATTTACCAGTAGTTTTCTTTCATGGTTTTTGGTTTTCATGAATATAATACTTATCACTCATGTTTTTGTTTTTGTTCACCATTTTTTTAATTTGTTGATCTATGGAAGTTTATTTGTGTGTAAGATATGAGGGAAGAGTCCACCTTTTTTCCTAAATTGATAGCTTGTTATCCTATAACCATTTAATGGAATAATTCAGTTTTCCTCAATGATTTGCATTGTTTCATGTATTAATGTCACTATACATTTGGATTATTTTATGAACTCTGCACTATTTCATTAATCTATTTCTATATATGTTTTTCAGACTTATAAAGTAATTATACTAATAGAACAAAAAATTCCCATATATCCTTCATCAGATTCAACAAATAATAGATCTTACATAATCTCAGAGCAATTATGCATAAAGGAATATAATGGTCATATCTGGATGCTAAGATTTGTGGAAATTTTCACATTTTTCTTTGTACTTTTCTTTTCAGTAAGAGCAGGTAAAATTATAAGTTTAAAATTAGAGGGCACAAATGGTAAATGCTATAGGTATCTGAGTAAGAGACAGAAGTGTATTGTAAAGGCACCATGAGGTTTCCGGGTAACCTCACAAAGATGTATGGAACAATAGGTAGAAAAGAGACAAGCAAAGTATTTATAATCAAGAAAGCACCATAAGCCAAAATAGGTATAAACATGACTTGTGAAAACCCCAATGAGGAGAGAGACTAGGGAGTTAGCAAGATAAATATTGCAGAGCAAAAAAAGTTGAATACCATGTGAAAAACCTTAGAAGCAAGGCTCAGGAATGTGAACATTGTCCTCTAAGCCAGAGGGGAGGCAAAGACTCATAAGGAAGGTGCAATGCCTTTTTTTTTAATGCAAGAGATCTTTGTTTAGTCCCTACTATAACCCAAGTACTGTTCTATCCTAAGGATAGGAAATGAAACGATAAAAATTCTCAAAAAAAAAACCATTCTAGTGATGTCTTATGAAGATTTATGGGTCATAGACTTAAATAGGGTTAGGGTAATAAAATAAGATGTTATGTAAGAGCAGAATTTGAGCTAAACCTTGAACATTTACTAGTATGAGTCGGGTACAGAGATAATGTCAAGACATCCTATATAATAAAGACATAATATGCAAATTGACCACCATGCCCTTGCAGAAGATGGCCGCCCCTATGTGCTCACAAGATGGCCACCACAAGATGGCCAGTAGGGGAGGGCAGTTTGGGGCAACCAGGTCAGGGGGAGAGGGCAGTTGGGGGGGGACCAGGCCTGCAGAAGGGCAGTTGGGGGCAATCAGGCCTATAGGGGAGCAGTTAGGCATTGATCAGGCTGGCAGGGGATTGGTTGGGGGTGATCAGGCTATCAGGCAGAAGTAGTTAGGGGCAATCAGATAGGCAGACAGGCAAGTGGTTGGGAGCCAGCAGTCCCAGATTGTGAGAGGGATATCCAACTGCTGGTTTAGGCCGGATCCCTGGAATTGGGCCTAAACCAGCAGTTGGACATCCCTCAAGGGGTCCTATATTAGAAAGGGTACAGGTTGGGCTGAGGAACACCATCTCCCCCAGTGCATAAATTTTGTGCACTGGGCCTCTACTTTTATGTAAGAGGAAGGATGAGATGGGATGAATGAGAACAAAAGTGTTCATGAGGTCTTTGAAAACCTATGAGAGAATCTATTTAACTGTAATACAATTATTCCAATGGGGAAAAATAAGGTTGGCTATGTGGACAGTTATTCAATTGCAAAGGATCTTGAAAGCCATACCAAATTTATTGTCTTATAATCTATATAAATGAACCTGTAGGCATTGAAAACTATCAGAAGTTACTGAAGTCAGAATGTTCTGGTAAAAGTCACGTTTTAATAAGACAGAGGAGTTTGATAAAATATATTTTCAATAAAGGGGGTGGGGTGGAACCATAGGATTAAAGGATAAAGACTAAAGACCATTTAGAACATTACTGTTACAGTCCTGAATTGTGAAAGGGATGTCCGACTGCCCGGGATCAGGCCTAAACAGGCAGTTGGACATCCCCTAGAGGTGCCAGATTGGAGAGGGTGCAGGCTGGGTAAGGGACACACACCCCCGTGCATGAATTTCATGCACCGGGTCTCTAGTCTATCTATAAAATGACAACTTTCAAATAATTGCTGGGGAAAATCATTATATTGCTTTTCTTCAAATTCCTCTTATTTATTTCTATAGGGGAAACCTTATGTGATAGCAGATTTAGTCTAGTGGGCCTTCAATAATAATCCATGTCACAGATTATGAAAATAAAATCATAACACCAGGGCTTCCTAATTTACATCAAAATCAAACTTCTTGGTAAACTTACATGTTTTGCAAGCTTCTAACACAAAAATACTCATGGCAATCTAGAAACTGATTAGTATTGAGAGAATGGGGTTCTTTTTATTCTTCTATAGCAATAAGAATGTCAGTAACTAATCCCAATCTCCAGGAAAGGAGAAAGTTGCACAAAATAAATACATCAACTATGCTAGCCCTATCGTAGGTGCTGTCCACAACTTATTACAGTAATCTCTAAACAACCCTGGAAAGAATCCTGTCCCCATTTTACAGATAAGAAAGCAGAATCATAAAGAGGTTAATTTATTCTAGTCATGTGGCTAGAGTTATGCAGTCAGGATTTCATATGTGACTACTATTTCAGCCATAGAATCTATGGATACTTGAAGTTATGGACACTTATTTGGAAGGAACCTTGAAAAGTCCTTGCCCTACTTCTGGATAGATTTGCAATAAAACCAGGATGAAAATAAGGATCTTTCTTATTTCAAGTGTAGGTTTAAAAATTACACTAAAGATCAAGCAAAACTCTTTTATACTCAGCAAGAGCTGCTGTTTGAGCCTCCTTCTGAACAGTGAGTACAGGTTTTCCCCTCTAACCTACATTTCCTATTCACCTCCAGATATACAACTGATGGGTTGCTGCAGGTTAGTTACCAGAGAAATAAAAGCACCTGCTCAGTCATACTGTGTTCCATCACATTTAAACATGTCATGTTTTCATTGTTTCCCCTGAGAAATAATAGATTTCTCACAGTAGGACTAACATTCAACTGCTTTAGGAAAGAAGAAGAAAAAAAACATTTTCCTCAAACAGGACCCAGACCAGTGCTAATTTATGGAGCAAGTAATATTGTAGAACTGTATTTTTCCCCTATATTACTCAGAAAGGACATTTTGTTGAGAATTGTAAATAATATGTAAAATAAAGAAAATTTAAGATATTAAGCAAAGTATATCCATTTTCTTTCTCCTTTTGATTACAATGTTGCAGACTTGCTACCATGATAGTTTTTATTCTAAGCCTAGATTTTCACTTCCTTACAGCTTTGCTTTTTAAGCTAAATATTCTCTCAATCTCGGTACAATGCATTTTTTTTGCTAAGTAATTAAAAACCAATTGTGCTTAAACCTTTTCAGATACTTGGTTTTATGCTGTCTAACTCAGGAGTTGGTTTCTAAAACCTCAAATTTAGCATCTCAAGGAAGAATGGTATCTATGGCATGTTTAAAAAAATGTTTTGAAATGAAGTGATGGGCATTTAAAAATAGAATTCAGAGAGCGTGCAGCTTTCCTCCCATCCTTCACTGGGGGAGGAGAATGACACATCTGTGTGAAGCTGCCAGAACACTTGCTGTGATTCTATTGAGCTTCAGAATTGAGGGGAGCTACAAAGACCACTCATAATTACATCATTGTTGCCAAACATGCAAGCAGTTTCCAGGATACATACTCAAGTTAGAAACAGAAATGACCAAGACACCCCCTTAACAGCAGAGCCTCCCTTCCCTGTCCCCACCCTTCACCTCTCTGAACATTCTATCGCACCCCTAACAATTACAGGCCCTGCCCAACTGTCAGAGCTTCAATAGCGAGCCAGTGTCCTCCCCATGATCACTGAGGGAGGCTTTGGCTAAATGCAGATTTCAAAAATATCCAGGAATCAGAGGGAAAGAGTGAATATAAAACTTTCTGGGCTAGTCTTAAAGCCTAATATCCATCCATAATATTTTTTTCCTTCTAAGTAAAGCTATATCAAATTAAAATAACTAACCTCCAAATAAATATTGTAAGATAAAACAATCCCTCACCAATTGTAGGAGTTATCTTCTTGATAATTATATTTGGCAAAACCATAATTGGGATAAGAGAATTAGAGGGGAAAACCACCCAATAAGAATGGTGTTAAATACATAGGGTGGGCCAAAAGTAGGTTTACAATTGTGAGAACACAAAACACAGTTTACTCTTGTATTGTTATTTATTGTTTATTGTATTATTTTCCATAAGGACAACTGTAAACTTATTTTTGCCCTAACCTGTATTTTTTAAACTTTTAAAATAAATAAATGTTCTGAAAAACACCTGCTTTCAAAACAAACCAATTTAATCACTATAAGCATTCACTTCCCATAGGAGGAACTATTTTCTTAGCACAGTTTCAATGGTCATGAAACACTACTGCTGTGTCCAGATCCAATTAGGAAAACATTTCAAAGTTTAGTCAATGGCCACATCCTGACTCTACAAATTCCTCACATTAGCAGTTACAGGCTTCAAATATGTTTCAGAAGTCAGAAAGATGGATCACCAGGTCACCTTTCAAGGAAGAATTTGCTGCTCAGCTGCAGGGAAGGTGGCCAGCAAAGAACTTCCCGCTGTCAGCTCCTCAGGCTCTGCCTTACCTGCACAGAGCCACCTTACCTGGAGCTATGTTCTCCCCTGGGCGGCCTGCCTCCAGGCACTGAGCCAACCAGACAACACTTTCTCCAGGCTTATGTCAGGCCTGAATCAATTACACTTCTCTCTTGGTCCAATTTGCTTTCTTCCCACTTCCTTTTACAGTAAATGTCATGCACCCCAAACTCTCTCAGTATCCAATTCCAGAAGCCACAATGTGCAACATATGTCTTTTTCATTATTTTCTCTCTTGCTCCATTTACCACAAATATCAGGAAAATGCTTGTGTATACCGATTTTTTGGAATTATCATGATACTGAAAGACATACTTTTCAGGTTCTGGATTTTAATGAAAGAAAAGAAAAAAAAAAGAAAGGAATATAACTAGATTTCTCCTACATGGTGCATAGGAGAAGCAATTAGTGTTGAGAAGTTCTTTTCTCCATAAAGATCAAAATATATCTTGCCTATAAATTCTAAATGTAAAATAGCATTTGTGTATATATGTATTCATTCAACATTTTTCAATACTGAGCCCTTTCTACACATCAGGCACAGGTGAAAAAAGGTTGCCTCTCTGGAGGAGTTTGCATTCTAGTGGTTTAAATAAACAATAAACAAATCAGAAAGTAATACAATGCCATGGTCAGAGTGAGAGCACAGAGAATGAGTGCTGAAGCATCTATTGTTTCATAGCCACAGGTGGAGAGGGATTGCAGTAATCCACACATCGCTGAGCTGGCACAGTCACATATACACTTAGTACATCAGTTTCCTAGAGAGTATACATCATTCCTGTTCTAGTGAAGAATTCATCACATTCACTTTTACTAAAATAACATTTCTGCACTATAAGTCCACCTGCTGCAAGAAACATAAAATCTTAGCTCTATGTTATTAACCTGCCTACCAGATCTGTCTCGGAGAAAGAACAGCCTGTGACATCATAAGCTGTGGTCAGACACAGCTGTCTTAGGCAGATGGCTTTATGGGCAAGATCATAAGCTTGCCAGATTTTTTACAATATGAAGGGTTTTCTGCCTCATTAGTACTTCATGGCTGACCATTCACAAAACCTGGTCAAACTTCTTCCTCTTGTGAAAATGCAACCATACATAATCTTAATTCAAAAGGTTATACATTACTCTAGTA
The DNA here is from genome assembly GCA_011751065.1 of Lasiurus cinereus. Taxonomy (NCBI): domain Eukaryota; kingdom Metazoa; phylum Chordata; class Mammalia; order Chiroptera; family Vespertilionidae; genus Lasiurus; species Lasiurus cinereus. Next base: position 13,168,092 of record JAAGEH010000286.1, on the reverse strand, counting down.
GGTGTTGCACACTGGTTGAGTGTTAATCCATGAACCAAGAGTCACAAGTAAGATTCCAAGTCAGAGCACATGCCAGGGTTGTGGGCTCTATCCATGGTAGCAGGTGTGCAAAAGGCAGCCAATTAATGTTTCTATCTCTTTCCTTCTCTCTCTCTAAAGAAAAAAAAAATCAATAAATTTTTATTCAAAGGACCTAAATACCTTGATAACTTGTAAAAATATAGGTAGGGGGAAAACCCTTCTTTATACAGTTTAATTGAGGTGAAAATTTGAAATCAGGACCTGTGACTTTGAGTAGTGGTAGAGGAAAATTAAATTACTGTGTTCCCAATACTCAAAACCACTTGGTCCATATCCTATCTAATAAAAGAGTGATATGCAGATTGACCATACCTTCACTACACTCACAAGCCATGCCCACCAGCCAATAAGAGCAAGTATGCAAATTAACCCAACCAAGATGGCTATGGCTACAGAGAGAGCAGGAGAGAGGCTTGGGTGGCCCTTCCCGACATAGAAAGCCAAGCTTTCCTCAAATCCTGACAGGCCCAGGCCTCCTCTTAAGGCAACAAAGTTTCAATGGCTGCCGCTTGGGTTGCCCCTGGCGATGATGGAAGCCAAGCTTTCTGCACACCCTGGAGGGTCTAGGCCTCTGTTTAAGGCAACAAAGTTTCAATGACTATGTGAGCAGAAGGCTTGGTTCCGCTCCAGGCTACAAAGTTTCAATTGTAAAAGATAAATCCCAGATACTAGGGCCTCTACTTGGGTCACCAGGGGGCGTGGCCAGCATGCAAACAATCACAGGCCCCTCATCCAGGCCACCCCACTCTCCAAGGGAACACCCCCCCTGACCCGGGACACCCTTCAGGGCAAACCAGCTGGCCCCCACCTGTGCACCAGTCCTCTATCCTATCTAATAAAAGAGTAATATGCAGATTGAACATAACTCCAAAACACAAGATTACTGCCCCCATGGAGTCAAAAGATCCTACCCCCATGTGGACACAAGATGGCCACCACAAGATGGCCAGCAGGGAAGGGCAGTTGGCAGGGACCAGGCCTGCAAAAGAGAGCAGTTGTGGGCAATCAGGCCAACAAGGGAGGGCAGTTGGGGGTGACCAAGCCTGCAGGGGAGGGCAGTTAGGGGTGACCAGTCCTGCAGGGGAAGGCAGTTAGGGATGACCAGGCCCACAGGGGAGGGCAGTCAGGGGCAAACAGGCTGGCAGGGGAGCGGTTAGGCATCAATCAGGCTGGCAAAGGAGGGGTGAGCTGGGGCTCAGGCTGGCAGGCAGAAGTGATTAGGGGCAATCAGGAAGGCAGGCAGGTGAGCAGTTGGGATTCAGCAGTCCTGGATTGTGAGAGGGATCCCATATTGGAGAGGGAGCAGGCTGGGCTGAAGGACACCCCCCCCCATGCACAAATTTCATGCACTGGGCCTCTAGTAAATGAATAACACAAATGACAGTTCCTTTTTGAGAATAACTGTGTTTGCATCTCTACTTTTGTATTCTTCCTCATACTTCAAGAGAACTTTGTCATCATCATCTTCAACACACACAGGAATACCAAGCACGACTGTGTCCTTGCTTAAGGCAGAAATCAAACCATACCTATCCTGTTGAACTCTTGCTATGAGGCAAAGGGGAAAAAAATAGATTTGAGAGTTTGGAGAAAATTAGTTCAAACTTAGCTTTTGTAATTTATTGGCTTTTTAAAAGGTGAATTGTCTTAAGATTATAAATTTCAGGTTTTATAACTGTAAAATGGAGATAACAACACCCAATTACCTCACAAGGTCAGTGAAAGTATGTGTTTTGAAGTAATTTGAAAACTATAAAGTGATCTGCAAATATATTATTATAACTGAAGTTTATTTGTTTAGATTTCAATGTTAACATATTATTTTGATATAATTTTGAATAGAGTAATAAAAATATACCCATTCATTTAGGAATTATTTATTCAGAATCTTCTGTGTTACACTATTGAGAATATAAAACTGACAGCCATCCATCTCTCTTTTCAGAGAGGGGGAGGGGAAGATGTAATTTTGGTTTTTGCCAACACTTATTCAGTATTTTCTATGTTTTAAACATCATAATAAATAATTTAAATGAAGTAATTCCTTTAATCTTTAAAACCCCTATAAAAAACGTAATATTTTAATCCTCATTTTATAGATGAGAAAGATAGGCAGTCAGTTGGGAAACCTGCCCAAGGTCCAAGTATTAAAAATATTAGAGTCGCCGAGGCCGGTTTGGCTCAGTGGATAGAGCGTTGGCTTGCAGACTGAAAGGTCCCAGGTTCGATTCCGATTGGGGGCATGTACCTTGCTTGCGGGCACATCTCCACTGTGGGGTGTGCAGGAGGCGGCTGATCGATGTCTCTCTCCCATCGATGTTTCTGACTTTCTATCTCTCTCCCTTCCTCTCTGTAAAAAAATCAATAAAATATATTTAAAAAAATAAAAACATTAGAGTCAACTCACAGGCTCATCAAGTTAGTTATATCCTTAAGCTATGTTATATCTCAAGTTGGGAAGAACACACACATCCATCAACTACACTAATAAATAAGAAACATGCAAATTGACTGTCCCTCCACTATGCCCACCAGCCAATCAGGAGTGAGTATGTAAATTAACCCAATATGGCAGCAACCATGGAGCTAAAGTGAGCAGGAGGCTTGGGTTGCCCCTTGTGACAGAGAAAGCCAAGCTTCCAGCCTGCCCTAGCCTTTGCTTAAGGAGGCCCTCAGCCCCTTACCCAGGCTGGCTTCACCCCCATAGGGTGAAGGTCCCTGCTGGTGGGCTTGGCCAGCCTGCAAACAGCCATTAGCTCCTCACCAGGCTGGCCAGGCACCCCCGTGGGGTCCCCCAACACTGAAGAGGGTGTGGCCAACCTAAAAATGGCCCTCAGACCCTTACCAAGGCTGGCCATTTCCCCATGGAGTAAAAGTATCCTCTGGGGGGTGTGGCCAGCTTGATAACACCCCTCAACCCCTCACCCAGCCTGGCCATGCCCTTCCCTTCCCCACCACCTGGGTGGAGACCCTCACCCCATGGGGGCAGGCCTCTTATTCCAAAGGGACCCCCACTCTAATCCAAGACACTCTTCAGGGCAAACCATCCGGCCCCCACATTTGCACCAGGCCTCTACCTATACTAATAAAAGGGTAATATGCTATTAGACTGGGAGATCTTCCAGGAGACCTTCCAGACATTCTTCGGAACAAAGCCATGGTTGTGGGGCCAAGACAGAAGTGGTTAGAGGCCAAGAGAGGAGGGAAGTCGTGATCAGGCCAGAATGGAATGGCAGTTATGGGTGATCAGGCTGGTGGGGAGGGGTCATTGGGGTGAAGAGATCACAGGGGGGCCAGTTGGGGGTAAGCAGGCCATCACTGGGGGTCAGTTTGGCATGAGCAGGCCAGCAAAGGGGAAGCTGGGGACAAGCAGGCCAGTGGGGAAGACAGAAGGGGGTGATCAGGCCAGCACGGAGCAGGCAGTTGGAGGCAAGCATGCTGGTACAGGGGGAAGCTGGGGGTGATCAGGCTGGTGGGGGGGGCATTTAGGGGCAAGCAGGCCGGCGGTGGGGGGTGGGGGCAGTTGGGGACAAGCAGGCCAGCAGGCAGAATGGTTAGGGGCAATCAGACAGGCCAGCAGGTGATCAGTTAGGAGCCAGCAGTCCCAGATTACAAGAGGGATGTCCGATTGCTGGTTTAGGCTCAATCCCTGTAAACTGGCAGGATATCCTTCGAGGGGTCCCAAATTGGAGAGGGTGCAGGCCAGGCTGAGGGACACCCCCCCCCCAACCCCCTTGTGCATGAATTTCATGCATTGGGCCACTAGTCTATATATATCAAAGGTTTTGTGAGTGTCCAACCAATAGCTATGACATGTAATGACCACTAGGGGACACTCAACACAGGAGCTACTGAGGTGCAGTGATTTAGCAGCTGCAGTTTTCGGGTGATGCACTCCAGAACCAGAGAAGGAGGAGCTCAATTCCGAGGTGGGGGGGGGGAAGAGAGGGGAGTGTCACCCAAGAACAACCCTCTCGTAATCCGGGACCCCTTGGGGGATGTTAGAGAGCCAATTTCAGTCTGAACCTCACAGGCCAAACCAAAGGACCCCTGCTCACTCCACAGATGCACTTCCAGCCATGGTGCTGCCCTAGGTGCAGCCAGCTAGGGAAGGAGGGCAGGAGGATGGTTCCAGGGCATGTCCAGCCCATCTCACCCAGTCCTACCCAGCCAGCAAACTTCTAATTACTAGTAATATCATTTCAATGTGCACAAATCCATGTACTAAGGCACTAGTTTAAATATAATATACATATAAGAAACTACAAAAATCCCATAATAACTTGTGAAATATCTCATTCAGTAGGTTCTCTTTTATAGACTGGATTTACTTCCTAATTGAAATAGAGCAAAAGCTGACTTACAGCAATGTCTATGTATCTATATACCAATCTTAATATAATCCATTTCATTTCAAAGAATTACCATTTAATTGCCATTTTCCTATTATCAAGTTAATTCAACACTTCAACACAGGTCCATTACTAAGAAAAGAACTTTAAATCAAATAATATATGTTTCCATAATAAAAAATTACAGAAGGCAAATTATTTTCAGTGTACAGACAAGCACTGTGTTGCTTTTCCATAGTATAAACAGCAGGCCTCTGGCCCTCCTTGCACTGCTGGATTTTTATATTTGCTATTGCATTTTATATATAGGATAACAATTTTCAGATCTACTTTTCAAATGACACACTAAAGAAGCAGTGAGGAAGGCCGGCCTGAGGGTTATATAAAGCCTAAGAAATTATTTGGTCTGACACTGCCAAATCATGATTGGTGAGCTAATTAAATGTTTGATCAAATACAGCAGGCTAATTTTTAAGTTGATAATTTTATATGGCCCTTGAATGAAGTCATAAATATCCAAATGATCCTTAGCAGAAAAAAGGTTCCAGACTCCTGCACTAAACAATGGCCAACAATGGTTTCTACTTGTTTCAATTCGCAGCAGAAAAAGTATACATATTGGTTGTTGATCTTGTGTACATACCATACAACTTACCAAGCGATAGGTCTGAGCTTTTAAAACATTGAGATCAATAAAGTTTTCTTCATTATCTGTCTCTTCTTCCTTAGAAAAACAAAAAGAGTTTTAAAAGTTAATAATTAGGTGAGGAATCCAAGATGGCGGCATAGGTAAACACCTACACTGCTGCCTTGCACAACAATTTCAAAACTACAACTAAAAGACAGAACGGACATCATCCAGAACCACAGGAAAGCTGGCTGAGTGGAAGTTCTACAACTAGAGGGAAAGAGAGGGGCTCACGGAGACCCAGAGGAGCTGCAAAAAGCTGAGGTACGGAAACGCGCGCGCTGAAAGAGCGGGTGCATGGAAATTTACGAGAGTCGCAAAAGAACAAAGGCCTGGTGGCGTGCACGGCACTGCGCGCAGGACAGACTGCTGATTGTGCCGCTAGCATTCACGAGTGGGCGGGAGACAGACCCTCCAAACTGTGCCACTTCTAACTTCACTAAACCCCTGTTTCGGACAAAACCGTGGAGACCTAGACTCGTGTGGTCCTGGTGTGCAGGGGAGGCAGGAAAGGCAGCGGTTAGAGGCACTGCGGGTTCGCGCACAAGGACCGCTCCAGCCATTACCCAGCGACATGAGACTCAGGGGTCGTGGAGGGCGGGGCCGAATGGGAGGCAAGGCGGTCCCTTAAGCCCTGAGACTCCACCCATCCCAAGCTCAACAGAGGCTTCTGCGGCTTTGCATGTCTGGTATCATAAAGCTGAATTCAACACAGAAGTTTCCCCGGCATAGTGAAAATGCCGAGACAAGGGAAGGGATTACAAACAAAAGAAATGGAGGAAAAAAAACAACTGGATATAGAGTTCAAAACCACGCTTATAAGGTTTTTCAAGAATATGCTAGAAAAGTTGGATAAATTTAGTGAGACCCAAGAGGAGATGAAAAAGGACCAACTAGAGATGCAAAAGATTCAACTAGAGATGGAAAAGGTCCAACTAAAGATGAAAAAAGACCAACTAGAAATTAAACATACACTGACTGAAATAAAAACTATTATACAGAGTCCTAACAGCAGACTAGAGAAAGGCAAGGATCAAGTCAAACATTTGAAATATAAAGAAGCAGACAACATTCAACTGGAAAAGCAAGAAGAGAAAAGAATCCAAAAATGTGAAGATAATGTAAGGAGCCGCTGGGACAGCTTCAAGCGTACCAACATCAGAATTGTGGGAGTGCCAGAAGAAGAGAGAGAACAAGATACTGAAAACCTATTTAAAGAAATAATGACTGAAAACTTCCCACATCTGGTAAAAGAAATAGACTTACAAGTCCAGGAAGCACACAGAACCCCAAATAAAAGGAATCCAAAGAGGACCACACCAAGGCACATCATAATTAAAATACCAAGAGCAAAAGACAAAGAGAGAATATTAAAAGCAGCAAGAGAAAAACAGTTAATTACCTACAAGTGAGCACCCATACGACTGTCAGCTGATTTCTCAACAGAAACGATGCAGGCCAGACAGGAGTGGCAAGAAATATTCAACGTGATGAACAGCAAGAACCTACAACCAAGAATAATCTATCCAGCAAAGCTATCATTCAGAATTGAAGGGCAGATAAAGAGTTTCACAGAGAAGAAAAAGCTAAAGGAGTTCATCAACTCCAAACCAGTATTATATGAAATGCTGAAAGGTACTCTTTTAGAAGAGGAAGAAGAAAAAGGTAAAAGCCAAAAAATTATGAACAACAAATACATATCTATCAACAAGTGAATCTAAAAATTAAGTGAATTAAAAATTTGATCAACAGAATAAACTGGTGAATATAATAGAATTAGGAGCACAGAAAGGGAGGAGACTGATAATTCTCAGGAGGACAAAAATCATAAAGCATCAAACAGACTGTGAAATTACAGCAGAAAGATTAAAGTTAGGTGAGGTAGATAAGTGATCAATCAAAGGACTTGTATGCATGCATATAAGCATAACCAATGATCACAGACACTGGGGGGTCGGGGTATGCCTGTGAGGGAGCTGGGCCAATGGGGAGATATGTATAAAAAATTAATAAAAATTAATTTTAAAAAAAGTTAATAATTATAAAGTTACCATTTTAAAAAGTATTTCCCACTTTCACATACGTATTAAAACTATATATAGACTAACTCAGGAAAGGGCATTTAAAAGCCTAGTAATGTGTGTAAACTTATTAGCCTATCATCTGTTTTTTGAGGTTTTGACAGTGCCATTTAAAATGGGCAGAAAATATTGCAGTTAAAGGCCTGGGGAAGGATTGACGTGGGGTAGAGAAGGATTAATGGCAGGGGAGAAGTAAACAGCTGTAATAATTTCAACAATAAAGATAAATTTTTTTAAATAAATAAAATGGAAGAGAAACCAAGATGGCAGGATAGGTAAACACCTACACTGCTGCCTTGCACAACAATTTCAAAACTACAACTAAAAGACAAAATGGACATCATTCAGAACCACAGGAAAGCTGGCTGAGTGGAAATTCTACAACTAGAAGGAAAGAGAAAAGCATACTGGGACTAAGAGGTGCTGCAGAAGGCAGAAGTACAGAGATGCAAGCACGAAGAGGACTGGCAACTGAGTATGAGGCTGTCTTTCTCAATCGGGAGGGAGACAAAAGCTCTCAACTGTGCTGAACTACAGTTCCAGGCAAGACTTAGGGGACTCAGATTCATATAGGGTGAAACTAGACTGTCAGGAAAGATAAAAGTACACTGAGACTCACAGGAACTGCAGGAAGCAGAGGTACCCAGGCACATGCGAGGAGAGGGCGGACAACTGAATACGAGGCTGGCATTCTCAAGCAGGAGGGAGACAAAAGCTCCTGACTGCACTGAACTCCAGTTCTGGGGAACCCATACTCATTCAGGGAGAAACTGGACTGTCTTGCAGCAAGCAGAACTCAAGGGTGGCTTTCTCTCAGAGGTGCTTCCAGCGATTACTACGGGACACTGAGACACAGGGGCCTATAAGGGCAGGGATGACAGGAAACCAATGCTGTCTACTCCACCCTGAGACTCCACCCCATCCAAGCTGAGCATAGGGGCTTTTGCAAGTCTTGTCTCATAAATGTGTCTCCAGCACAGAAGAGACACAGTGTAGACACAGCTGATCCTCACAGGCAGCTGGCCTAGAGGTCTATTCCTCCCAGTGATACCAATAACAATCAAGACTTAACTATAATAAGACTGTGCACACAGCCCACAAAGGGGTGCACCAAGAGAGTCCACCTCAGGTAACTGGGGAGGCTGAGCCACTGGGCCCTATAGGACACCTAGCACACAAATCCACTCTATCAATGCAGGGAAACAGCCAAAATATGGAGATAAAGAAACAGATAACAAATGAAAGAAATGGAGGTAAGCAAATGACTGGATATAGAATTCAAAACTACGGTTATAAGGTTTTTCAAGAATTTTCTAGAAAAGACCGATACATTTAGTGAGACCCTATATAATATGAAAAAGGACCAACTGGAAATTAAGCATACACGGACTGAAATACAAAATAATATACAGAGATCTAACAGCAGACTAGGGGATCGCAAAAATCAAGTCAAAAATCTGAAATATAAAGAAGCAAAAAAACACTCAACCAGAAAAGCAAAAAGCAAAAAGAATCCAAAAATATGAAGATAATGTAAGGAGCTTCTGGGACAACTTCAAGCGTACCAACATCAGAATCATGGGAGTGCCAGAGAAGAGAGAGAGCAAGATACTAATAACCTATTTGAAGAAATAATGACCGAAAAATTCTCCCACTTGGTGAAAGAAATAGACTTACAAGTCCAGGAAGCACAGAAAACCCTAAGCAAAAGAAATCCAAAGAGGACCACACCAAGACACATCATAATTAAAATGCCAAGAGCAAAAAACAAAGAGAGAATATTAAATGCAGCAAGAGAAAAACAATTAGTTACCTACAAGGGAGTACCTATATGGCTGTCAGCTGATTTCTCAACAGAAACGATGCAGGCCAGAAGGGAGTGGCAAGAAATATTCAAAGTAATGAATAGCAAGGACCTACAACCAAGATTACTCTACCCATCAAAGCTATCATTCAGAATTGAGGGTAAGATAAGGAGCTTCACAGATAAGAAAAAACTAAAGAAGTTCATCAACACTAAACTAATATTATATGAAATGCTGAAAGGTATTCTTTGAGAAGAGGAGGAAGAAGAAAAAGGTAAAGATAAAAATTATGAACAACAAATATATATCTATCAACAAGTGAATCTAAAAATCAAGTTAATTAAAAATCTGATGAATAAACTGGTGAATATAATAGAATCAGGGGCATAGAAAGGGAGTGGACTGACAATTCTCAGGTAGAAGAGTGTGGGGGGTGCAGGAAGAGACTGGACAAAAATCATACACTTATGGATGAGGACAGTGGTGGGGGAGAGGGTGGGGTGGAAACCAGGTGGAGGGGAGTTATGGGATAAAAGAAAGGAACAATTGTGATAATCTTACCAATAAAGATTTATTAAATTAAAAATAAATAAATAAAATAAAATGGGCCTTTTTTTAAAGTCATTGAATGAAGGAATAAAACAAAAAGGAAGTGCCATTACCACAGAACTAGAGATAAAGACGCATAAGAACAGAATAAGAAACAGTCCCAAATAGCATATCTAAAATAGATAGTGGAAAAAGTTAATGGAAATTTTGAGTAACATGACTAAAATAGACAAAAATGACAGGTTGATGGACAAAATATTCTTATCTACTCCAGGAACCAATCACATTAATGAATGTTTTTTATATCTCTCACATGCTCAAGTTTAATCAATTAATTAGTTAAGTCACCAGTATTATACTGCCTGGTCCCTAAATCTATTTAAAGACATTAAATATTAAATCTATTTAATGATAATAAAATATATATTTATTTAAGATACTAACTTTGTATCTTAGATATTAACTATGTAAAACAGGGATGGGGAATGTCTGGGCCCAGGGCCATATAAGGCCTGAGAAGTCATTTGATTTGGCCCTGCCAAAGTATTAAGAGTGAGTTAATTAAATGTTTGACCAAATATACCAGGCTAATGTTTAAATAGGTAATTTTTATGGCCAGTGAATGATGTTATAAATGTTCAAATGGCCCTTGGCAGAAAAAGGTTCCCTACCCTGATCTAAAAAGATAGTTCAGGTAGATTGTAAACTGGTCCTGATCCCTGGGCCAATTGCTATAAAAGGTCTGGTCAGAAGTGACCCTTTGAGAGGTAATCCTTTCCCCAATATACAGTAAATACAAAATCTATGCAGGTTCTATAAGCATGTATAAGGACAAAACATTAACTCCCTTTTCTCTCCAAATGCCTTTGTGATAATAAGTGACATACTGGGTGAAATAAATTTAACAAGAATATCCCAAACTTAAGAATCTTACCTAATAATAGACAATCATGTAAATTGACCATACTTCCACTACACCCACCAGCCAATCAGGAGGAAATATGCAAATTAGAAGGACAAAGATGGCAGCCACGTAGCTGCTCCAGGCTTGGAGTGGTCAGGCAGGGCAGAATGCTTGCTATAAGAGGGAAGGCAGGGGTGGCGGCAAAGGGATCTACAGGAGCAGCACACCAGCCGCAGAGAAGACAAAGACAGCGGACTCTGGCTGGAGTCTGCAGCAAAGGTGGCAGAGTCCGACTGGAGCAAAGGCCTGGGTCCTGGGTGCCAATGCTGGAAGCCAAGGGAAGAAAGGCCTATTGCAGGAATCTCTTTGTGCAATGGGCCTCTAGTATGGTAATAAAGCCAATGAAGCTAGGTCCTCAAGTCTTATAAAGAAAAAAAAAGAAGTGGGTGTTGTTCAGTGTGCACTTACACATGCAGTTATACAAAAGCGGCAGTGGAAAATTTCAAAGATAATCCTATCTGCAAGAATTTAAAAGTATGTAAGACAGTGGTTCTCAAAGGATGGTTCTAAGACCAGCAGGGTCAGCATGACATGGGAGCTTGTAAGAATGCAAATTCTAAGGCTCCATCCTTGATCTGCTCAGAATCTCTGGGGGTGGGGCCACTAACATTAGATGTGAAAACTATGCTAATCTTTGGGGAACTGGAAAGCTTTTAGTAAAATATAAAACAATGTAAATAAAGTTTCCATACATTCAAGTGAGATTTACTTTTTTAGGGAGGAGGGCAGTGGGGCATGGAGGTGTAGATAAAACTGATCTGTTTACATCTTAAATCCTCAGCATATATGCAGATGCACACTTTTGAAAAGCAGCTCAGTTTATTCTGTGTTTGCACTAATGATGGTCTTTTTAACAAGGAGAGTAAATGATTGAAATGCCAATGACTCAAAGCCCATGGGAGAAGAGAGAAGTTTATGTTTTTGCAATAACCTAATCAGTACAGTTTACATAGGCAATCAATAAATACTTATTGAATTTTACCAGATTGAGCACTAATAGGTAAAAAACTTTAATAGTAGGTACCAGGGAAAGGACTCAAGTTACTAAACATTATTAAGGGAGCATTCAAAAGGAATTCGAATATAAATAAAAAACATAACTTTAAAATAAATTGAGGATTGTAATCTCAGTAATTTAGAAGGCACTCACCATTTCCTATCATTTCTTTGCCTAATATGCACCCTCCTAATTCTCTTACTGACAATTACTAAGGATATGATTATACATAGCAGGAGAGAATATTCTGTTGTGGCCAATACTTATATTTTCCTTAACAGTTATTAATGTGTCCTATCATGATTTGGACAGGATAAAACTAAAGGTTTTTATTTTCTCCTAGTAGATGATTATAGCAGAACTTTATTCTATCACAAATTATCTTTATCATCCATCCATAAGCCACCCCACAAACTCTGGAAATAAAATGAAGTAACATCTAACCACCCATAGGCCTTTTTTTTTTTTAAATTCTCACTTGAGAATATATTTTTAATTAATTGTAGAGAGAGAGGAAGGGAGAAAGAGAAACATTGATTGGTTGCCTCCCATACACACCCCGACCTGGGATTGAATTCACAACCTGGGTATGTGCCCTGACCGGGAGGGAATCAAACCTGAGACTCTTGGGTGCACAGGACAACTGAACCACATCAGCCAGGGCCTACAGGCTTTTTAGTGATGATGTCGTTATCCTTAGCCAAAGAAATGGGAGAGTTAAGAGGACCCCTTAAAATAATATAATGGCAGTAAGGAAGAAAGGAAAGAAAAATAACTTCAAGAGACATGACTAAGAGAACTAATAGCTTCAGAAGCAACCCTTTAAGGAAAGTCTTGAGTTTGGACTTATGACTATAGAAGTTCTTTACCTCACAGTTGGATATAAATACATGATGGGCTGCTTTCTAGTTTGTTTCTCTAATTTACATGCCTAATAATGCTGCTTTGAACTTTCAAGGATTCTCAGAAAAAAATTACCTATTATTTTTAAAGTTAAACAGCCATGTGCTGACAAATGATTTTTGGTCAAATATTTAATGAACACCTACTATGCATCAGATACTGCACAATAAATGAGAGATGGGGAAAAAAAAAACACTAAATTATTTCTGCCCTCTAAGGGTTATCTTTTGGATAAGTACATTTTGTTAATTTGTTTTAATCCTCACTCAAAGATATTTTTATCATTATTATTGATTTTAGAGAGAAGAAGGGGAAGAGCAAAAGAGAGAAACATCAATGTGAGAGAGAAACATCCACTTTGATTGGTTGCCTCATGCATGCATCCTGACAGGGATCAAACAGAAACCAAAGTACTGTATGTGCCTTTACCGGCAATCAAACCTGCAACCCCCTGGTATATGGGTGATAGTCCAACCAAGTACGCCACCTGTACTTTTTTTCTGAACATTTATAGCAGTTTCAAGTTATATGACTTTAAAGCTAAATTTTGATGCACTAGGACCAGGTATCTGTCAATAAGCTAGTAACTAATAAACAGTTATTAAGAAGTCAAGATGACAGGGATCAGGATGAACTAGAAGAGCTCAATAGGGAAAAAGGAGGACATATGTAATACTTTCAACAATAAGAAAAGAAACAAGATGAGAAATATACCTGAGTAAAATAAGTGAACTGGAAATATGTGAAGTCTTAAAACTTTTCTAAATCTGAATAAAACTTTTCTAAATCTAATATCTTTTACAGAAAGAATAAAGTCTAAACTCATAAAAATGCCTCATATTATAAGGAGTTGGCCTATTTTCCCAGTTCATCTTAAGCCACCCTTTCCCCACCCCTCATTCAAGGAGATCTGACCAAAGTTTTCTCTTAGTTCCTTGATCAGGCTAAATTTCTTCCTGCCTCAGAGCTTTTATACATGCAGTATAACTAGGGTCTCGCCCAGTGCCTGCCACACAAAGGTGCTCAATAAACACATGTAGAATGAATGAATACATTTTTTTCCTTAACTTTTAAAATATAAGAATTCTTGTGAAAAAATAATCATTTAAATTGGTTAGTTTTACAATGGACTTTTTCCTTCTATAAAACATGTTAAATATTTTGAAAATACAAAACATAGAAAATAAAATTATTACTCATAATATTGCTACTCATATATAGCTAATGTTAACCCATTGATACCATTTTTCTTTATTTGCACATTTTTCATATTTTTCAATTTTATATATATATTGTAATATCATGCCCATGTAAGTAAAAATTCTTTGTAAACACATTTTGTTTCAGTTCAATAGCACTTATTTTAAAATGTATATTGAGCTTGTGAAATAGCTACACAGTGAAGAATTATTTCATTTCACATGACTTTTAAACCCAGCAATTAGACTATATATACCTAGTGGTTTTATAGTTGACACTAGAGGCCCAATGCATGAATTCATGCATGGGTGAGATCCAGTCGGCCTGCCCCAATGGGGCCCATCAGGCCAGGCCAGCAGTGGGGAGGGGCAGCAGGTGGTTGGCCAGCCAGGCCCACCCCCAATCAGGATGTTGGGGGCTGATCAAAGGAAGGACCAACCAGGTCGAGGGGCTGAAACTGGCTAGGGGGAGGGGCCTTAGATGGTTAGGAGCCAATCAGGGACCGGACCTTCCAGGGGTGGGGCCGATTGGGCCCAGACCAGCCTGGTTGGCTGCTGCATTGTGCTTCATAGCCACCAGTCATTCTGGTCATTCTGGTCGTTCCACTGTTCCATTCATTGGGCTTTTATATGTATAGATACAATATTATACTAATTTCAGGTATACAACATAGTGATTCAACATTTATATACCTTAGGAAGAGATCATCATAGTAAGTATAGGAATCATCTGTTACTATAGTTATGATACTATTAACTATACTAGGGTCCTGGTGCAGGAAAACTTGTGCACTCAGGAGGGGTCCCTAAGCCTCGTATGTGCACTCTCGCAGTTCAGGACCCCTCAGGAGATGTCCTCCTGACAGCTTAGGCCTGCTCCCTGGGGGATTTGGCCTAAGCTGGCAGGCAGACATCCCTTTGGCAGCCAAGGAGCTCTTGGGGTTTGGCCAATGGTTAAAATTTTAGCCATTACTCAGACATCTTTAGTACTGTTGCAGAGGCTGGAGAGCTTCCTTGCCACCACTGCAGCATTGGCCAGCCATGAGCCAGCTTCTGGCTGAGCAGCGCTTCCCCTATGGAAGTGCATTGACCATCAGGGGCAACTCCTGCATTGAACATCTCCCCCTAGTGGTCAGTGCGTGTCATAGAAACTGGTCATTCCATCGTTAGGTTCAATTTGCATATTATATAGGATTATATAGGACTAGAAACCAGGTGCAAGAAATTCATGCACGGAGAAAGAGGGGGTGTCCCTCAGCCCAGCCTGCACCCGCTACAATTGGGACACCTAGAGGGATGTCCAACTGCCTGTTTAGGCCCAAATCCACTGGGATCAGGCCTAAACAGGAAGTCAGACATTCCTCTCATAATACAAGACTGCTGGCTCCCAACCACTCACCTGCTTACCTACATGATTGCCTCTAACTGCTTCTGCCTGTCAGCCTGATCACCCTCTAACCACTCCCCTGCCAGCCTGAATGACAGCTAACTGCTCCTTTACTTGCCCAATTGCCCCTAACTGCACTCCACTGCCAGCCCAATTGCCCCTAATTGCCATCCCCTGCAAGCGTGGTTGCTCCTAACTGCCCTCCCATGCAGGTCTGGTCACCCCTAACTGTCCTCCCCTGCTAGTATGGTCACCCCCAAATGTCCTCCCCTCCAGGCCTGGTCCCTGCCAACTTTGCTCCCATGCAGGCCTGGTCCCTCCAACTTTCCTCCCCTGCTGGCCTGGTCCCCCTACCCAACTGCTCTTCCCTGGCCTGATCGCCCCCAACTGCCCTCCCCTGCAGGCCCAGTTACCCCTAACTTTCTTCCCTTGCAGGGATGGTTGCCCAACTGACCTCCCCTGCAGGCTTGGGTCCCTCTCAACTTCCCTCCACTGCTGGCCTGGTTGCCCCCAACTGCCTTCCCTTGCAGACCTGGGTCCCCCTCAACTGCCCTCCCCTGCTGGCCTGGTTGCCCCCAACTGCCTTCCCTTGCATACCTGGGTCCCCCACCAACTGCCCTCCCCTGCTGGCCTGATCACCCACAACTGCCTTCTCCTGCTGGCCATCTTGTGGCAATCATCTTGTGTCCACATGGGGATGGACATCTTTGACCACATGGGGGCAGCCATCGTGTATGTTGGAGTGACAGTCAATTTGTATATCACCCTTTTATTAGATAGAATTCCCTATGCTGTACAATACATCCTTATAATTTATTTTATAACTAGAAGTTTGCACTTCTTACAAACAAGTGCTAAAATTTTAGCCCAATCAGTATAGCCCGGTCATTGAGCTTCAACCTATAATCCAGAAGGTCACTGTTCGACTCGGAGTGAGGCATGCAGGAGGCAGTTGACCAATGATTCCTCTCATCATTGTTATTTTTATCTCTTTCTCCTTCTCAGTCTCTGAAATCCATAAAAAAATATTATATTCTACTATTTATATATAAGTTCTTTCATGGTTATTGCCAGCACTTGTTATAAAACAATGCAATGACTAATATTTTTGTATTGTATACTAGCTAAATAAATTAAACTTAAATATAAAATATACTTATTTTATATTAACTAGAGATCCAGTGCATGAATTTGTGCATGGGTGGAATCCCTCAGCCTCACCAGCAATTGAGACTGATTGGGACCATAGGAGGTTGGCTAGGGGCAGGGGGCACAGGAGGTTGGCCAGCTGGGGAGGGACCGCAGGAGATTGCCTGTGGGAGCACACTGACCACCAGAGGGCAGCTTCTGTTTTGAGCATCTGCCCCCTGGTGGTCAGTGCACAACATAGCAACCAGTTGACCAGTTATTGGGTCACTTAGGCTTTTATATATATAAATTTTTACAATTACCTGGAAAGTTCAACTGGTTTATGAGAATAAAATACACAGGCATTTTAATTTTGTATCATATCTATACTTCTTAAAACTATGGTTAATCCAACTCTGATTCTAAGAGCCCTTTGTTTCTATCATTTTACTAGTCTAGTCTGTTGTAAAGACTTGATCATTTAGCTTCAAACTATGGATAGGATGTTGACTGCAAAAAAAAACAAATGCTGTCAACAATTTAAATGATGTTGATATTTATGAGTATTTTTTAAAGTTCCTGCATTTAAAATTTTAAAGTTCTAATATTAGTATTTATCCTTATTTTAGAAGCATAATGGAGTTTCTGAGAAATGGTGTTCTTATTAAGAAGAAGGTGTTAATCTTAAATTCTATTGTTCTGTTTTAAATTGTTTATTTATGATCTATTAGAGATCATGCATACTTGTCAATAAAATGTTTGCTCATATAACTAGGTGTCTACTATTTCCTGTCTATAATTTAAGAACCTCTGGTAAAATCCAGATCTCAGTCACTAGAGAACATGAGCATTAACTTAAGCAAACATCTAAACAACTAAACATGGTACTGTATAAGCTTCTTGTCTCTAGAAAAATAAAGTAAAATATATGTCAGAAAATGGAAACTTGGGAGAATTAAAAGAAGAAAAAGGAATGCAAAGTTGAAAATAAACAATAAGTTAAGTAACACTCATACCACAAATTCTTCATCCATTTTATTTAATGTTAATTCTGCATCATCTTCTGGAACAGTTTCTTCTTCTAATTCTTCCACTGGATATGTTGGTCTAAAATAATAAAGCTAATATGAGTTGATAATTGAAAACAAACACTCTAGTAGAACAGAAAGGTATATACAATGTGAATATTAATGATCTCCTCTACAATAGATTTTGTCCTTTTCCACTCCACTTACATAATCACTGTTAAATGATTAATGTATTCTTCCTGAATCTATGTAAAGAAGCAAAATACTTATATCCAAATTTAAAAATAAATTTACACAAATAGGTTAATACCATGCATATTATTACCCAATGTACTTTCTTCATTTACTAATATTCCACATGTAAGGACTTCTAAATATATCTCTCCCTCTCTCTGCATGTATTCCATAATATTAATTTAACTAACAACCTATGGCTGAACATTGATTTTGTTTCCAGTTTCCTAGCTAGACAATATTGCAAAAGTCATCATTGTATATTTTTTATTGTGTATTTCATTAGAATAAATTGTACATGTAGAATAGCTGGTTCAACAACTTTTACATTTTATTGTTTTGTTAAATATTGCCAAAATCTATTGTTATAATGTTGCACTTCCAATAACAGTGACTCCATTTCCATATGTTCACCAATATGGTAAACAAACTTTAATATTTGCCAATCATTTAAGTGAAATATCTCATTCTTATTTTAATTGTATTTTTTACATTGAAGTAGTTGAATATCTTTTAATGTTTTAATTGATTATATGTTTTTCTTTTTCAGGAAAAGGCCTATTTATGTCCTTTGATCTTTTATATATGAAGAAAATTAATGCAAAACCTAACCTGTATTAAAAATGTTTTCCTAGTTTATGATATACTACAGGCCCGGTGCATGAAAATTTGTGCACTCGGCGGGGAGGGGGGACTTCCCTCGGTCCAGCCTGTGTCCTTTTGCAAGCGTGGAACCCATTGGGGGATTTTCACGTTCCGGCATAGGCCCATTCTCTAGAAGATCAGGCCTAAGTTGGCAATCAGACATCCCTCTGATAGCCTGGGAGTCCTCAGGGGATGTCAGACTGCAGTTTAAGCCTGAGGGGAGTGGGCCTAAACCACATTTACATCCTTAGCACTGCAGAGAGGCAGGAAAGGCTCCTGCCACCACCACTGCACTTGCAGCAGTCAGCCCGGCATATGGCTGAGCGGTGCTCCCCCTGTGGGAGCACACTGACCATCAGGTAGCAGCTCCTACGTTGAGCATCTGTACCCTGGTAATCAGTGCATGTCATAGCAACTGGATGTTCTGGATCATTCCTCCATTAGGGTCAATTTGCATATTACCTTTTAGTATACTATCTAATAAGAAGGAAATATGCAAATTGACCATCACACCATCACAAAGATGGTGGCACCTATAACCACAAAATGGCGGTGCCCAGTCCCCTCAGCCCTGCCGGAGTCTCCCAGTCCTTTTAGCCCCAGCGAAAAGGGGGTGGCAGGCATGCAGTGCAGCCAGCTACTTTTAAAAACTTACTCAACTTGGGATATCATCTGGTTAAAGCATATGAAATTACTGATAATCATTTATGTTTGAATTCTCAACCCAAACATTACCACATAGTACAACATAAAGAATGATTATATGATCCACATTACTTTTTTTGCATTCTCACCCAAGGATATGTTTCCACTGATTTTTAGATAGAGAGAGGAAGGGAGGGAGAGAAAGAGAGAGAGAAACATTGATAGGAAAGAGAAACATCAATTGGTTATTTCTTTTATGTGCCTCAAATAGGGATCGGACCTACAACCTAGGTATATGCCCTCACTGGAAATCAAACCTACAACCTTTTGGTGTAGGATGACGTTCCAACCAACTGAGCACCTAACCAGGGACACATTACTTCTTTACTAGAATCCAAGAAGTTGTAAATTGTCCTGCTCTATTTAACATTTAAAAGAATTATTAATTAAATCTATTGCCCAATGTATTCTAAATTCAACAGAAGCTATTGATTTCTCATCCACAATTCAATTTTGTACTTCCTTTGCTTTTGGGCTTATCTTATTCATGGCGATGTATTGTGATTTGGAAAAAAAAAAAAGAAGCAGCAGTTAGGGGCAATCAGGAAGGCAGGCAGGTGAGCAGTTGGGAGTCAACAGTCCTGGATTGTGAGAGGGATGTCCGACTGACCATTTAGGCCTGATCCTACCTGGGGGTGGGCCTAAACAGGCAGTTGGACATTCCTTGAGGGGTCCCAGATTGGAGAAGGTGAAGGTTGGGCTGAGGGACACAGCCCTGTGCACAAAGTTTGTGCACCAGGCCTCTAGTATATGTACATGAAAGAAAAAGGGGAAATATTAAAGATAGGAAGTAAAGAATATATTAGCATATATTAATTTGCAATGTAATATGTAAATTACATTGAATGTACATGTTTATAGATGATTATTTTATGTATCTAAATATACCAAAATGAATCCTACAAAAATATTGCTTATGAGATTTCTATAAAAAATAGAAAATTTACTTTTTAGAATATTGATTTGGTTTTCATTAGTTTCCTTTCCTAATATTAAATGTTGATTTTTATATTTTGTTAACCTGTTCAGGTATGAACTTATTTTAAAATAAGTTTCCAGTATTTTTAATATGGGAAATACATGTTGTTAATCTTGGTGGAGAAATAATTGTCCAATACTTAGTGTTAGAAGGACTGATTAGATTTTGGAAATAAGAATAAAGCTGGAGCCCTAGTTGGTTTGGCTCAGTGGATAGTGTTGGCCTATGGACTGAAGGGTCCCAGGTTCGATTCCAGTCAAGGGCATATCCCAGGTTGTGGGTTCAATTCCCAGTAGGGGGCGAGCAGGAAGCATCTGATCAATGATTCTCTCTCATTATTGATGTTTCTAACTCTTTCTCCCTCTCCCTTCCTCTCTGAAATCAATAAAAAATATATTTAAAAAAAAAAGAATAAAGGTGGAGCTCTTTTTAATTCTACAGAAACAAATTTCAGATCGATCAAAGATATAAATATGAAAAATGAAACTATAAATGGTAGTACTAAAAAGACCAAAGAATTGTGGCATGTGCAAAAAGTGTTGTGGCAGGTTCAACTTCTGGTCAAGACACATACCTAGGTTGGGGGTTTGATCCCCAGTCAGAGCTAGTACAGGAGGCAACCTAGTGATGTTCCCCTCTCACATTGATGTTCTTCTCTATCTCTCCCCTCTCTCTCTCTCAAATCAATAAAAAATATATCTTTATGTGAGGATTAAAAAAAACCTCCTAAATTGACAAAGATAAACAGTTAACAGTTAAACCTTTAATAATTATACTGTATATTTGAACAGGGGAGGGATGCATAATATCAGAATTAGCTTTGAAGATACCAGATATTCCAATTTTTGTCTATACTGATTTTTCTAATCATCTGTGGCATTTTCAGTTTAGAAATATTAAGAGTAAATACTTCTTATCCATTCTATTAAATAACTATGTACCCTTATAGGAAAAAGCTATATACATAAAACTACGATTGCCAACTTGGTTAATTTTTACCTTTTCCAAGTGAAACCAATATATTTTAATGCTTCTTCAGCTAAACAGTCAAGAACATAGCATACATGCTCTCCATAACCGGACTTTAATTTTGAAGGAGGAAAATCTGCAGATCTCCCCTGAAATACAAAAGATAAACAGGATATTACTTGTTATTTATATTCCAAATGTCAAAATATGTTAAACAAAGTACTGCTGAATAAATTAATCATTTCTCTATTTTACAAAATATGATTAAAATAACTGTAATTACATTGTTTCTTAAAAATCCATCTCTATAACCATTGATGCATAAAATACTAAAGAAAAATGAAGACTTTTTATTGTCAAAAGTATCAAGTTAAAAGGCAATAAGACCTCACGACGGCAGAACAAATCATTAATATTTTTAGAGTAAAAACCAGTAAAACTACTACTGGTATCTTATTATCAAACAACCATATGAAGGACAGAATGATTCACTTGTCAAAACAGGTAATATGCTTGATAAGAATTCTTATTGCCATCCTCAGAAAAAAATTAGAAATAAAGAGTATCCAGGAAAATTCAGAAATGGAAAGTACAACTGATATCATGGTCTATTAAATCAAAGTTCTCTTTTAAAATAGTGTTTCAGCTTCCTAGTTGTAGCTTTTAAAATAATTTTTAAGGAGAATTAAGTAACCACAAATTTATCTCTGCGACTTATCAAGACTAAGAAAAATATTACTTTGGGCTATAAAGGATTTACGCTGAGCATTTTTAGTAGTGGCATTAATATGGTAATATCAACTACTCTTAGTTTTTACCAGAATATAAATCCAGATGTAATGCTATATGTATGGATTTAGGTATGCATATAAATGTGTGTGTATAGACAGACAGTTTTTCACAGAGTTCACCTAAAAGGCTAGCATTTATGTTGTTGAATTATCAATATTAAAATTCATAACTTGAGAGCATGCAGAAAGAAGTGAGTTGTTTACACTTACAAATGATCGAAGCTCAGATAATATGTTAGATATTGTTGCATTAGGGTCATCATATTCCTGAGGCTGCTCAAAGTGGCGTCCTGCTTTGTTAATCAACCAAGCAGCAAGAGTGCAAAACATGTAGAACTGTTCACCAGGGTTGGTAGGCAGTGCAAAATAATGTCTGTTCAAAACAAGAGGGGAGGGTGGAATATGAAATGTTGCACAATCTATAATAGCTAAAAAGAGTGGAGTCCAAAATTGCCAAAAGACTTTTTTTTTTTCAAATGGCTTTAAAATCAAAAGACACTCTGAAGTTTCTGGGAATCCAAAGTATTCCACATTGAAGTTTTTAATCAACAGGATTAGAGCAATAACTACTGTACTAAACAATATTAGATCAAATACCTTACACCAGAAAATGCAGGGCATGTTATAAAACATAGTATATAGAACGTTTGCCAAAATAATTTATGTCAGGAATAATTAATGAGTACTTACTGAAAATGGTAATGTGAAATTAAGAGAATCTCAGAATTTTAAAACAAGACCCTAATGATTGATTATTCACTATGCATTTTTACATTTTTTACAATGTCACTGGTACCTTTACTTACTATTTCTACTATATCAGCTCCATTCAACAGTTGTTCTCATCTTGATTGCATATTTGAATCATCCAAGAAACTCCTCAAACTATTGCTACCTGACCAAACAGTTCTTTTCTCATGAATTAAATCAGGACTTCTGGGAGTAGGCCCCAATATTTGTATACTTCAAAACCTTCCTAAATAGGTCTAAGATATAGCCAGGATGAAGAACCACTGAATATCACATCCTCAATCTAAGAACATTTGTTGACTTTTGCCACATCATCTAGCCAACTAAAAATAGTATTATAAGGATCAATATTACTTATACCTAAATATATTCGGAATAAAATTTGCTAGCAACAATATACAATTCAGTTTAATTAAAGACCTTATTTTGCTTTTGTATGTATGTATACCTATTACCATTTTGTTTCTAATTGTATTTATATCTATTTTTCATAAGAATCAGAAGTCTACTTCATGTTTCCCAATTTTTTTCCTGCAGGATAAGTATAAATGTCCTGGAAGATAACAGAAAGTTGTGAAGAAATAAAGGTCATAAAATCTGTGCAGGTAAGCCCAGGAAGTCTTGGCAGGTATACATTTACAATCCTTTTGAAGCATCTACTAGTAACAACTCATCTTTTCCTTATTGATTGATAATTCCAGAAAAGAGAAATGGATTCTGACACATTCTGTAGACCTATGGCAGTGGTTCTTAAACTTTAGCACGCTCAGAATCACTTGGAAGATTTGTCACAACATAGACTTATAAGTGCCACCCCTAGAATTTCTGATACAGGAGACTCCAGAAAGGGCCTGTGGGAATGCATTTCTATTAAATTCCCAGGTGATACTACTGCTGCTGCCCTGGAGACCACATGTTAAGAATCATTAAACTAAGATATCTCCATGCAAATCCACAATTAAAAGTATCACAGGGCATTCCTAAGGAAATAGCACAGAGGTTATATCAATAGAACCTTAAGGCCATTTTCTTTTAGTTTAAAAAATATACTCAAGAAAATACACTTATTTAATATAAAATGTTGATTGTTTATATTATCCTGATCAATTCATTTAAGTAATAACTCCCAATTCTACCATTTCTATCATGGATCAAACAACACTATTTCTCCCTCTAACTTTTCTTCTATTATGGACAGATTTAGCAATATGGACAGTTCACCTAAAGCCTGCACATCTTATAATTCAAGTTATTGAAAGAGAGCAGGGAATGAGATCAAAACTGTTAAGAGAAACTATTTGAACTTCCCTATGGCCTTTAAGAGAAAGTACTACAGATTTTAACCTAAAGTGTCTATGATACACACAAATGTAAGCATGTATTAATGTGAAGGAAAAGCTACAAAACT
Source organism: Lasiurus cinereus (assembly GCA_011751065.1). NCBI lineage: Eukaryota > Metazoa > Chordata > Mammalia > Chiroptera > Vespertilionidae > Lasiurus > Lasiurus cinereus. The sequence goes on along the minus strand of JAAGEH010000286.1, from coordinate 13,144,449 downwards.
GATTTATCTGTCAATCGCTACGCTACACTGACGGGAGGAGAAAGTGCTAGCTGCCCATTATCCTCAGCGACCAAGAGCCACAGAACGACAGAACTTGGGGTTCTATGATAGGCAGTTCCAGCCTTTGCCATTTCATTTGTCTTTCCACTTCCCAGTTTCTGAGAGTTCTGTTATGGCAAAGGCAGCAGTCCTGTAGACCACAACAATTAGTCCACAAGTTTACTCAACCGCATAGGAGGTGCTCAGCAAGGTTCTGGGTTTCCATGGTTACCAGCTGTAGGGGCAGGTCCTTCCAAAGGAAAACAAAACGAGAGACAGATCTAAAACGGTAACGGCAATCCTCTTTGGGAATGAGATTATGGGTGATTTTGGTATTTCTCTACAAATTTTCTTGTGTTTTTCTGCGTTCTCTACAATGTGTGTTCTTACTTTTATAACCAGGAAAAAAAAAAAAGTTTGTTATTTTGAGGAGGTGCGTTTGTGCTTTAAAGACCAGGCAAGCTGTCTCCCGATCCTTTCTGATGTTTTAAAACTTCATTCTTTCTACTAAAAAGTCAAAACTCCTTGAGCTCCACGGCGGCCCTCTGTCGCCGAGTTAGGTGTCCCTTCCGGGATAGGAAGATGGAGGCAAGTGCTTGCTCACCCGCGCTAGGCGCACCCCAAAAGGCCGGCGGCAGGCATCTTCCCGGGCGGCACCCAAGCGCCGGGGACGAAGGCACCCACCTGGATGGGGGCTTCAGGTTGTTCTTCCGGAGGAGTTCCTCCTCATAGCGGAGCAACTTGAGCTTCTCCACCAGGTCCTCCATCACCACGAACATGTGGTAGGCCGCGCCGGGCCCCCGCTCCACGACCGCCTCCCCAGACCCTTCGCCATGGGACCGAGTCACCGCATCCTCTAAACCCGACGGCGTGACCACCGCCGCGGCGGCCGCCATCGCACCACAGACAAACAGAGCCCAGCCTGGACTCCAACACGCAGATTTCCGCGGCCTGCGCCGCAGGCAGCCGGGACTGCCTGCCGCGACCGGTTACTAGGCGACCGCCAAGCAACTCGTCCCCAGGGAAACTAGACTCCGCCTCCTTCCCGCCCAGATCGCTTCTAAATTTTCTCCAACCAGAGCGGCTTTCTGGATTGCGTCACGTAAGGTCCGCCCCTTCCCCTGCCTTCGCGGAGGAAGTGGCTCGGAGGCAGCCCCGCCCCTCGTGGGGGCGTGGCCTCCAGCCACACAGGAGGTGCCTCGCCTCCTGCAGCTGCTGTTGGAAAGTGGAGGAGGGTCCGCCGGAGCGCCTGCTGGGCTCTTCTGCTGGCCCTTAGTTGGCTTGATGATATAGTTAGACCTGGTGGTTACCAAGGGCAGCTGAGCGGACATCTGAGTCAACTAGTAGCAGCTTAAAAGATTAAAGAACAAGGAAGACTAGCAGTATTGAAGACGGTTCCAGCCCACTGTTTGTTTTTTTCTTCTCAAAGTTGAAAGTTTTCACAGTGGTAAAGATAGTGGATATCCTGATGTTTCCCTTTACCACACAGCAACTTTCCAAAGGAGGTTCTTTCTCTTTTACCCTTAAACTTAGTCTTTCACTAGGGAATGCTGTGTTTGATTTAACAGTGTATTACAGTACTGGAAGTATTATCTATCATCCCTTGCTAGTATAACTCCAAGGCCAAGAAAGGGGTTGTTGGTTGGGAGGTGGTGGGGGAAAAGAATGCAGAGGATGAGCAAAAAAAGGAGCCATTGGGAAGGATTTGTTCTACCTCAGAAAAAAGAATGCTAAACTCACATCCTTCTGCTCCTAATGTATTTCAAGCCATGGCAATGCAGTATAACGTTTTGGTGTTCCTTGTTAAAATAGAGGAGAAATCTTGAATGTATTTCCCTGCTCTATAGCTCTAAATGTGGCTAAAGACAGTATTATTACTGTATTTTGCAGCTATTTACCTAGAAAATGCAAGATAGGAGACTAATCAAACCACAGGAGACTAATCTTTATAGTTCTCAAAGAAATCCTGGGTATGAAGAAGTTTTCCCAAAAGGTATATAAAAAGTGAGGTAAGTAGTAGATACTTGGAGGTTACCTGGGAGAAGAAAACTTATGGCAAGAAGTTGAGCATGTGTTTGTGTTTATAATGCGGTTTTTGAGGGATCTCTGATCTCCTTATCTCTGCTACTAGGAAATATAGAAGAGTCACAATTTTGGACGTAGCCTAAGTTTGAAATGTATCTGTAATATCTCTTAGGTTTTGTTAGAAAAATGGGCAGATGAGCACTTTTCATTTTAATATCAGTCTAGATTTACTGTGTTTCTGATACTAATAAAGGTATCAAAAAGAAGAGTCAGAAAAGCAAATACCTATGAAAGGAAATACATAAAATAACTAATTTGTGTATAAAACAACCAAAAGGGGAAGGCCATTGAGAATTACTTTTTAAATAAATGACATGTTTGCTACTACAAGTTATTCACCAGCTGCTTTTAATAAAGATGAGTGGGAAAATTGGACTTGACTCTATCCCGTTGCTGAATTGGTCTTTTTCTTTGCCTCCTTAGAACAGTGTTTCTTCCCCACATATTCCCATTCCAACCCCCACATTGTGGAATGCCTGTATAATTTTCAGAGTACAAAATGATGTACAGCTTTTTAGGATTGAAAAAAGATTAAAGTTCTAAATCATGCTTTAAAATGACTTTCAAAAAGGTGTTGGACTTGACAGATTAATTGGTTACACACACAGAGAGATACTGCCTACATAAGACATTCTGAAATTTCAGAAATTATATAAAGCACTCAGAATGAAATAGTCAAGTATTGTCTTTTGGCTAAGAGAAATCCTCCAACAACATATGTGTTTTGTTTTGGGAGATGAGGGCGAAGGGACAACTCTCCAACAACTTAGCCATTTCTTTCCCAGGTACACTAGTGATGTAACATGTCTTAAAAGCAGTATGAAGAACTATTTCCCCCCTTAATTGCTATAAAGAAGAAGAAAAAGACTAAAATATAAAGTGCCACCCAGTTGCTGTGGCACAGAAATAATGAAGGAAAAGCCAGCTGTTCAGCACTGCGTTTCCCACAGAAAGAACACTGACATGTCATTTCATTTTTACAAGGCCCCAGGAATTACTTTTGCTGAAACTTTGTTCATAAGTCCACAATAGTTAACTCTTTAAAAGGCTTTTTCCCTGATGGAAATAGTTTTCTTCACAAGAATAAGAATGCACACCCAAATTCTCTTCAGTCTGTCTCAGTCACTTGGAAGTGTTAGGGTACATTTTGTTAGTACTTTTGCAGGATGAGCTCATTTGTTGACTAAGGAGATAGATAAGAGCTTGAAGAGAATGGAATGTTGAGACAGATTCACACTTCTTTTTAAGAATCTTGAGAGAGCTTTATCCCTTGCTCTGTGTTGACCACAATTATAGCTTGACTTCTGATTTTGATTTTTATCTCTTGTAAACTGTCTGTGAAATAATTGGAGATAATTTTCAAGACCCTTAAGATCTTTTTGTGATTGGGCTAACAGCATCCCAATCAAAGGTGATTTAAGTTAAAGGGCTTTCTCTGAGAGATGCTGAGCAAGGCTGAGGAAGAAAAGGGAGCAGGTTCAAACATGGAGGAAGGCTTTCCAGTTGTGTCTCCAAATATAAGAACAAGTCCTCTGAGAAGACTGGTCAGGCTTAAAAAAACAAAGCGGCTTTTTGTTACAAATGACTAGGTACCATTCAGTTGGTATGTTAAAAACTTAGAAAACTACTAATTCAATAAAATTTCCTTAACCTAATAAAAAGTATTTGCCAAAAATATAAAAAGAAAAAAGCCATATTTAAATGTGAAGCATAGAAGCAGTGCCTTGTAAAGCCACAGACAAGGCAAAAGCATGCACTCTTTGAATCGGAACCAGACATCAGAGCCAGTACACTGAGACAAAAATTAGTAGTAAGTATTGCAGAAGCAACTATCATAGGTGATAAGTGTTAGGTCAGAGGAATTCCAGAAGCCAATGCATGCAACCAATGGTGACGCAGATAACAGACTAGTGCACCAGACAGATGGCGACACAAATGCTGGTCCCTTCCTGGAACCCATGACAGACCAGTGCTCCAGGCAAATGGTGGCGCAGATTTGGGCTCCTTTCCTGGAACCCCTGCCAGTGGCAGAAATTCCACCTACCCTCAGCTCATGGTACTCTGCCCTCACTGAACACCTATATAAAAAAAGTGCCTCATCTCCCGCACAGCGAGACTTCTCCGACCCTATTCTCAGGACCCATGGGAGTGCAAAATTAAATTTCCTTTTGACTGGCCTGGACTCTCTTTGTTCTCTGCCCCTCGAACCTCACAATAAGAGTAAATAAAAATCCAAGAGAATCTGTAGAGAAGTTATTAAGATATTTCAGCAAGTGTGTCATATATGAGATTCAAATTAAAGAAAAGTCACTAGAAAAACAAAAAGAAACCAAATACAGCACCCAGGAATAAGTCTATCATCATTAGGGAGAAATTGTCAAACTTTCCTGAAAGTCATGGAAAAATCCAAATAGGGATACAATGTTCATGAGTGAGAAAAATCAGTTATATTTATCCAATCTATAAATTTCAACTAAAATTCCAAGAGGGCTGATACTGAAATTCGTACATAAAAGTAAATTTAAAGAAGCATGAGGAAGGAATTATGATATTAATGAGTTTCCTCATGAAAGTGTAATATAAAATGACATCACAAGAATAAGTAGAAAATAGCCTGGAAATAGGTGAAAGTTTATTTTAAAATTCAGTATACAACAAAGTTGGTGTTATCAATTAGTAGAGAAAGATGAATTACTCAATAAATGCTATTGAAGCTATAGGCTATTCATGTGGAAACCAAATTATATCTCTAAATGCCAACACATAAATTCCAGATGGAATAAAGACATAAATGTAAAATACTGAGAGGATGTGTAGATGGAAACAAATCAGAGTATCTTAAACCTCATGTAGGGAAGGATTTCTTGAAGGAAAGAAGGAACAAATTTTAAAGAAAAGAGAAACTCATCAAAATTTAAGAACTTAGACACAAAAGAGGACTCTATAAATGTTGCCAAAATTACCAGGTGACTGGAAAACACACAAAAGGTACTCAGGAGATTCGGAAAAAACACTTTGTTTGCAGATGCAGATGCACTAGTGTGGTGACTCAAGGGAATCATTCTCCAAAGCCTGAATGAATATGGAAGAAGCTTTCCTTTTATTTGCTTTGTCCTTAGTTGCTTTGTCCTCCAAATATGGACCAGTCTTCCAAACTTTTCATGGGCTTTGCAGCCCCCATGGGTTGGGATGGAGGAAGTGAAATTACACCCAAAGGCCTGGCCTAGCTGGCATCAGTGATGTCAATCCCTCTGGGGGTTGTTGAATGGTTCATGGTTTATGGCCTCTGTAAAATGGGAGTATTCTAGGAAACAGGTTCTGCAAAGCTGGACAAGAATGTGCTTCAGAATACTGGTTACTGACACAGTTTCAGATTGCTAGAGCTCCTTCATAAAAAGTAAAGAAAAAAAGTCATTTGTGATCATATAATGTCAGTGGATTAGTCTCCAGAATACACAGGATTTTAGAAGTTTTTCTAGGTGAACTTTGCCCAGCCTTAGTACTATTGACATTTTAGACTAGATAATTTTCTATTGTTAGGGCCTGTTCTGTGCATTGTAGGCTGTTTAACAGCATTCCTGGCCTTTACCCACTAGATGCCAGTAGCATCCATCCATAGTTGTAACAACCCAAAATATCTTCAGATATTGACAACTGGCCCCTGGGGAACATATCACTCCTGGCAGAGAATCACTGCTTTAGATACCTGAGTTGAAATGCTAATGCATTTATAAAGACCAGGAATATAAAGGTAAATGAGTGACTGAAGGATGAGAGGATAGAAGGGGAGGAAGGAATGACTATGGTGAACTAGCAAATTAATGCACCATTTCAAGGAGGGGACATTTCTGCCATGTAAGAATTTGGCCAATATTGTCATGTGTTATAATTTTATAAGGATCTGAACCTAGATTTGCATGTCAGTATAATTTGCTAATATTCTTGAGAGTAACCTTTCTACACAGAAAATATTATTTCAGAGGCTACTTTAGTTGTTAAAGATATTTGATTTATTAATACACTGAAATTCAAAATTGAGAAGCCTTGTTCTTCACTTTTCTTTGTATATTAAAATCATATTCAATTTGTAAATGTTGTAAGTTTGTTAGAGTCAAGTTTAAGGGGACATGAGAATTTACAAGTTAAATTCCTAAAGAGGTTTAAAACTGTTCATAAACTTACTATATTTGTTTTAATATTGTTGACAAACCATTCCAGATAGTTAAATCTCCTGAAGCTAAACTTTTTTTTTAAGTAAGAGGAGAAAGAAATAAGATCTATTAAGTATTCAAATACTGTTTGTAAACATGGATATCAATGTAAAACCAAATCTACTAAATTAGTTATTCAGTTATATATTATAAATTAGAATCATAAGTTAGTCTAATAGGCCAAATTTTCAAATATTAGATACTTAAGTATTAAATATGCACAAATTATTATTTAACATAATTATTACTACCATGGGTTTGACTTTATCATTTCTGTACTTAGTGTTGCAATTTTCCAGGATTAAAATGTAGTCACCCACCTGGAACTACTCATCATCCCAACCTGAATCTGTTAAGTTTGCCATCCAATATACCAAGCCAGAGGTAGAAGAGATTTTTGCCAGAAATATCAAAGGGATACACTAAGCCCTAATTTGCTGTAACAAACCCCCTAAATTAGAAAGGGACATAGTTTTGTAACCCATTCTCCTGGGCTTAGTTTGTTTTGTAGTTCTTCTCTACTAATCAAAGTCTTCTAATGCCACTAAAATTATAGTTAACTGCTTCAGCTAACTGGCTCTCATGGGAGATGAATGCCATTTAATTATACTGTATGTGTTTCAAGGCTTTGCTTTGCTTCATGGCCTCATTTTTGAAGGGAGAGTAGAGAAGCAAAGTGCATGTGTGAACTGAGTTTAGCTTACTGCCTCTAGCAAGTGATTTAGGATGGTTATTGAAAGGTTTCAAGTGTGTGTGTTGTGTGGTGTGTGTGTGTAGGGTATGAGGGGTGGAAGATTATTAAATTTACATCTTAGCATGTTCTGGCAGATTGTAGAGAAAGGAATAAATATTAAGGTGAAAATTAATTCAGACGGCAATTTGAAGAGTTAAGTGATAGCTCCTTAACTAAGAGGTAGCAATTAGAATGGTGAAAAACAAATGGTAGATATTAGGAAGGGAACAGATCTTAGTAATGGGCACCATGAGATGTTCTCTGGGGCATTGGTGTCCCATCCCAGTCAGTCATTGACTGTGAGTTGCCTCAGGTACCTCTGGGTGAGGTTGCTTCTGTTGGCCCCAAGTCATTTTTTGGAGATGGATACAGCTGTGAATACTGAGCAGCCAGTACTTATAGCAACTAGAGAACTAGTACATCAGTCTGGTAAAAGGGGATCTGGGTAGACACCAGCAGCTTTTGCTACAATAGTTGACATTAAACTGCTATACTTTTGAGTTTCATTATGTGGGATGTGTACTGAAGTAATGAAGATGGCTATAAACTAAGCTAGAAAGAAAGAAAGAAAGAAAGAAAGAAAGAAAGAAAGAAAGAAAGAAAGAAAGAAAGAAAGAAAGGAAGAAAGAAAGAAATTTGGTAAAAGTATACTTCATTGATCAGTTACAATACAGTGTCATATGAGGAAGTAGTAGATATGTAACTGCAAACATTGAAACATTCAGTCTAGTTTCTTGATAAAAGTTCTATTCCATCATATATGTTAGTAACACTTTGGTTTGGTACAAATTTGTACTAACAAAAAGAATTGATCTTATTTGTCTGAGTTTTGAAAATTAAATAGAAGTGGGTTTATTATTTAAGGGCTAGATTACAAAAATTCAATTTATTTTACAGTCTGGGATGGCATTTTTCTCCGGAGGAAAAATTAGATTCAAGATGGAAACTAAACAATAAATGTTATAAGAAAAAGATTTCTTAATGGAGCTTGAGCCTAATAAAATCCAAATCTGCTAGATGCACCACTTTTATGATATAACTCTGCATCTCAGTGCACAGCACACTAGGCTTTCTGATGGCTTGTTTCCCAAATGTTTATTGGAACCTTGTTGTGAAGCTTTGGAACTTGTTTCCCAGACTATTACATGGTAATAAAACATTAAATACAAATGCCTTATTTTTATTCCCACTATTTAATAGAGATGCTTTCATATTCCATACCTACATATTTTGCTTCATGAATAGAACGAGGAACCCATTCTGACTTTGCTTGCATCTAGTGAGATTTTGACAATGTGAAAACTATTTTCTTTCTAAAAGTGTGAATGTGAAAGCCCAAACTATTACATGCAGAGATCAGTGTTTTGCTTTTGACAACAACAGTTTTTTGCACAGCAAATATTTGAGTCCATATAATGTGTTAGGCACTATTCTCGGGCCTGGTGCTCAAAGACTTGTGAGCCTGGTGTCTGTGCTTAAATACCTCATTCTCTAGTGCAGGGTATACATGTGTTTTGGAGGTAAGCTCTCCAGACTTTCCTTCCTACCCTTCTCCAGTTGATTGGGCCTCTGCTGTATCCCCATAGTCTATTATTATACCTTCTCTTTCTCGAGTCCCATGTTTCTCCTGGGCTCTGAAGGGGTAGGAAGAATTAGTGAGGGGCACCAACATTATTAAGGTAGATCTCTTACCTGAAGAGCCACGCTTCAGAGTGAAAATGATAGCTCCTCTCCTTTGTATATAATGTGAGGGCTGGTGTCCTTTAGCTTTTTCAATGTGCAAGAGCCTAAGCTAACTTTCTGCCTAGGATCATTAGCAAGGGGTCTGCATATGTTAGATATTTCCAGAATCTGAAAAAGAATATGTATCTGGGGCCCATCTGCTAAGAATTCAAATTGGAATGTGTTTAAGTTCATTACAAAGAACTCACCCTAAAATAGCCCCAAATCAAGAACATAGCCTAAACATTATTTTTATTACCTTTTAACAACTTTTCATTTTCAGTAAGTCTTTGTGCTTGATCTATATGCCTCATATACATTTTTTTAAAATGTTAGCTTTAGAGTGCAAAGGAATACTCGTAAATTCTGAGTAAAACTTTTCTTCCTTCTCCCCAGTACCCCAAAGCATAGTGTGAATTTGTCATAGTTACTTTCTGAGGAAGAGTAGACAATTGTTGGAACATAGGCTCTGTGGTGGTCTAAGCCCAGAGGAAGAAGGAAAGACCTTCCTCACTATTCCCCCAAAGATTAGGAATTAATAGTTTTCCTTTCACCCATAGTGCTGTGAAAAAAATGACTAACCATCTATCAGCCTGTTCTTTTCCTATTGATGTGAAATGCTTATACTTATTTTGTCCATTTCCAGACTTTAAACTTTGAACAATCATCTCTTTCTTATTCTCATGCCTGTTAAATTGTTTTTATTTGTGTGGCTTTAAAATGAGATTTACTCTGGTAGAAAAAGCCAATTCTCTAAACCTCTCAGTCTCTTGGTTATCATATAATTGTTCCTCCAGATGAACTCTAAGTTTATTTATTATTAAAATATGTATTCTTAGAATTTACCTTCCAGGAATATAGCATATACTCTACTTGAATCTCTTAGTGGTTTAAAAATATCTTTGAAAAACTTTTCTATTTTCAATCTAACAGTCAATTTTTAAACAAAAATTCGTGCTATTTTTCTTATGCTAGTAACTTAACACTGCTGAGTATGAAAATTCCATATTTTATTTTTTGAAGGCAAGGTCAAATTGTTGCACTGCAAAATATTTGAATCTCCTCAGCTTCTTCGAGGAAGAATAATACTTCTGAAATGGTAGGCTGAAGCTTTTGTAAGTAAAATTAGAACTGCCCCAGAAGATCTTGCTCTTTCAAAGGAAACACCAAGTCCTTTTATGAAATAAATGAAAATGGCCTTTATTCTTGCTTGAAATATGACAGCTTCCTTAAAGTTTTCCCTGCAGATCTAGTCTCCTTTTATACTTTTGTCTATGTTGTTCCCAGAGTAATCTTTCTAAAATGCAAAGGTGGACATGCCACCGACTTATCTGACATTCATACATAGATCCCCATTTCAGTAAAACATCCAAATTTTCTATCCTGCTATACAGGCCTCCAGGGACAGATCCAGGCTTTGGGGGACCTGGGGCTTATGCAATTGAGGGTGAAAGTCCTTTTTAATAAGAAAAAATTTTGAATTCAAAGTTAGTTCCAGAGCTTTTAAATGGGCAATGCAAGTGAGGCTCCCTAGAGCATAAATTTCACTACTTTCCTTATCTATCTTCCTCTACAATGGGAATTGGTTTATCCCAAATGAGATGAGGTTTCTGGGTCAATATATAATGACCAAGATAAAGTATCCAACCCACTGAAATTGAAAAACAATTTTTCTCTCTACCCTTCTACAATTTATGGCTGGGGCTCTGAAAACTGGCAAAAAACAGATTAACAAAATACAAACAGTTCATTAATTAATAAGTGCAGTGAGATTATTTGTGGAGATATTCAGTGATGTGTAGTAACTCAAAGGGGTGGTTAGGACCTGAGTTTATAATATATTAGAGGCCTGGTGCATGAAATTTGTTCATGGGGTAGGAGGGTCCCTTCACCCAGCCTCACCCTCTCCAATCCAGGACCCCTTAAAGGATTCAATAGGACCTAAACCAGCAGTTGAACATCCCTTTCACAATCTTGGACCACTGGCTCCTAATCACTTACCTGCCTGCCTGCCCCTAACTCTCCCCCCCGCCCCGACTGCTGGCCAGGTTGCCTCCAACTGCCCCCTCCCTGCCAGCCTGGTCACTCCTAACTGTTCCCCTGCCTGCCAGCCTGGTCATCCCTTACTACCCCCCACCAACTTGCCCCTCATGGCCCTCCTGTTGGCCTGGTTGCCCCATGCAGCTTGCTTATTCAGTCATTTGGTCATCCCTCACTCACCCCACTGCTGGCCTGGTCATAGGCAGCCATCTTGTGAGGGTGTAAGGGTTAATTTACATATTATCTTTTTATTATATAGGATAGTAACTTAATCAAGAACAATAAATGTGTAAAAAAGTGGCAAGACAAAGAAAAAGGGTTTTAGGCTTCCAAGGTAACTATACAGAAAAAACTAATGGAAAATAAGAATTGTTTTGGTTAGGCCTATTACATAGATTTCTTCCAGTACTGTCTCTGGGCTGATAAGAGACTCTGGTGATTAAGAGTCTAAGTTTGATTTTTAAACAAATGTGGGGAAGGGCAGAGATTTTTGGGGGGAGTTATTTGCTATTTCTTAATTGTCTTCAACTCAAAATAATTCTTATGCCAATGTGGCATATTTTCACGTGTTATACTCTATATCACTGTTAGTGTAAAGATCTCTGGTTATATTGGAAGACCAGGTAGCTACCTATGATCAGGAAGGTTCTCACTAACCTGAGATAGTGATGTTGAGTCCTTTTTATAGTCACCATAGTAGGAGAATATTAAGACCATAGATCTGTAAATCTAGTTTCTCCCTTTTATTTCCTCTAGAGCCACTTTTTAAAGATGGTAATATTTCCTTATTCTTTCTCTAAAGCACTTGTGTTAGTCCAAATCTTCTAAGGATCAGAGGCTGACATGGGATTAGACATGCAAAAACTCTATTAGGCAATATGCCAGGGAAGGAAAATGGGAAGGGAGCTTGCAAAACCTGGGGTGCAAGACTGAACCCAAGTGAAGAATTAAGGAATGGAAGAGTTCACTCTACATTGCCAGGCAGTCACCATTATATCATGGGTGTAATAGATAGGTGTGATGTTCTGTGAGATGTCCTTTAAGGCTAAAACTGAGGTCAGAAGGGTTAACATAGCCCTGAGGGAAATTTTTAAATGGATGTTGTTGTCCATCCATGTTAATGCAGATTCTTTCTGATCTTCTTTCCTGATAGGGATTGAATAGAATATGTTCACTAGGTTAACACTATATATTGTGGATCTGTTACTATATTAATTTGCTCTATCAACCATACTATGCCTGGTATAATAGCTATAATTAAAATATATCTTGGCTGATATTGTGATAGTCTACAATAATTCTCCAGGATCCTTCTGGCTTTTGAAGAGGCCAGAGAATCAAATTTAATGGAGATATGATAGAAGCCACCATTGTTGCATCCTTGAGATATTTAATATTGCACTTGTATTTGCCATAGGACATGATAATGTTCTTGATTTACTATCTTGGTGGAGGCAATTTCAGAGGTTTTCATTTGACCATTCCTATTATATTGGCTCTTATTCCAGAGACAAGAGACTTAATGTGGGGATTACTCTAACTACCAAGTGTATCAATTGGAATCATGCATACAGACACAGTATCATCATGGCACATAATTGCCATGGTATCCTTCCTTTCAGAACTCCAGTCCCTTCTTTAGTTAATGGAGTACAGATGTAAACATTTGTAATGTTTACAAATGAGCAAATGATTGGACAACTACTCTCAGCATGCCTCTCCTTCATTCTTGTCTTTCTTTGGTTGTGGTATTAAGCAGCACCACCCTTGTTACCTGCCCCTAGCAACACTATGCTCTATCTTTACAATTCCCTATGGGTCAAGCAACCTCAGCTGCCTTCTGGCCTTGCCAGTCATCATGGTAATTATAGCCTCCTGGCTCCTGACAGACAAGCACTGACACACCTGGCCTCTATTACTCCAATGCCCCATTGTCTCCAAGAACAGTAACCAGTCCAGCTATGTAACTGCTTTCAGTGTTAACATCCTTGGCTGGTAGAGGAAAGGCACTACAGAATTTCTTAGTGGTGCTGGTGCCCCTCTCATCAGTGCATCCCTGACCATCACACAACTGACCTTCCTTGTCTGAGAATTAAAATGTCTGGATTTTCTGCACAAATTTTGCCTCCCAGCAAGAGATGGGCCTTTTTGTAAGCTACTACCTGGGCTCTCTGGCTCTCTTATTTAGCTCCTCATTGCTTGTTTACAGCCCACAGCTCCTACTACCCCTCTGCACGATGTCAATACAACTTGGTACTAAACAGCCAACTCCCCTCTCTTTGTAAGCATTGTTCTCGTCATATTTTTCAGATACCAGTGTCATCCTCTCATGTCACAGTATTCACCTCCACTGGAATGTTTTCCAAAGAGCACACCATGCACCAAGGCCCTCAGGAACACATGGGGGAGAGGTCCCTGAAGTCTAGCAATTTTATTACTGCCTGGTGCTGCCTGTTTTTTTTGGACCACTTCTAGTACCACTGGTGTTCATTTGCACCTCTAGACCAAGACTGGATTAAATGTAAAAGGATTTATTAGAGAAAATGCCTGTATGAGAAAAAAAGGATGAGGGAGATGGAAAAGACTAGAAGAGCTGACACATAGGCAAGTCAGACCTGAGTGAGGAAGAGGTAGAAGAAAGTTTGAGTGGAACACGTGGTTCCAATTTGAGGAAAGATCAGCAAGGCCATCAAGAAGTCCTCAAACTAAGACCAAATGACCTGGAGTCCCATGTCTCCCAGGTCACTCTGCTGTTGCCTGGAAGCAACCCTTCTGAAGCATTGCCTCTGCACGAACCAGGCAGTGAATTTTCAGAGGGCAGTAGTTGGAGCCTTTGGTCAATTTGGCTCATTCTCCTGGCCACCATGGCTTAATGTGTTTTAGTTAATATTTATGCATAACATGCCGAAATCGGTTTGGCTCAGTGGATAGAGTGATTGTCTGCGGACTGAAAGGTCCCAGGTTCAATTCTGGTCAAGGGAATGTACCTTGGTTTCGGGCACATCCCCAGTAGGGGGCGTTCAAGAGGCAGCTGATCAATGTCTCTCACTCATTGATGTTTGTAACTCTCTATCCCTATCCCTTCCTCTCTGTAAAAAATCAATAAAATATATATTAAAAAAATATTTATGCATAACAACATACACCACATTTTAGAAGCTTGGCACCATTCTATTGTGCTTGTATTCCAAGTTGGAGACCACAACTTGCATATACTCAAAAATTTAAATTGTTCTGATTTCCCTAAAATGCTGACTCTTACCTTAAAGAAAACTTAAGCTTCATGTAGCTTCCTAGCCAATCAGCTACAAATAAATTTATACAGTGTCACACCTTGAAAGGAAACCAATTGCATGTACTTTCTCATCCATGACTTGTAAATTGAGCTGTAACTGCTGAGACCTGAGCTTAATACCAATTATGGTTTGTCATCTTGTTTGCAAACAGTTTGTTTGTGGTTTGTTTTTGCAATAAAATATTCATATCAAATAATGCTCCCTGGATTTTCTTTGGGCAGTAGATTCTATGGGTCCAGAACTCAAACAGAGTATATCAAGCATGGCTTGTCTTTGCCCTGTAATGTTTAGGGCCTCACCTAAGGAACACTCAAGGCTGGGGTGACTCCATGATTTGGGGCTGGATTCCTCTGAAGGGTTATCCATTCATAACAGGCACCTAGATTGGGATGATGAGAGGATTAGGGTGGGCTAAATGCCTACACATGGCCTCTGCATGTGGCCTGGTTTCCTCACAACAGGATTATCTCAGGGTAGTCAAACTTCTTACAGTGTGGCTTGGGGCTCCAAGGGTAAATATTCTAGTGAACAAGGAATCCTTTTTATGATCCAACCTCTATGTACTGTATTTGTCAAAGCAGTCATGAGCTCATCCAGTCTCATGGGGAGAGGACAACCCCCGTTCTGTGCCCTCCCACACACACTTTTGATGGAAGGAGTAACATAATTTTTTGGCCTTTAAAAACAAACAAACTGGTTAGTCGGTTTCTGTAAAGGAGGCTGTAGAAAATCTGCAGCTTAATGTATTGCCATTGCTAGCTTTCTGGATTTATACTCATCATAATGCTCTTCAACTTGTAATTGCCTGTCTACTTCTATTTCAGTCTTCCTGTTCTCCTGCACCCAGCACATAGGTGCTTAATAGGCATTCAATTAACTGTTCCTTCCTGTAACCTACTTTAGGAGCAAAACTAATATATAAACTAGTAACAATGTAGGACAATAAACTTTATGAGGTTCAAATTGTACTCTAAGAGTTAAGTCTTCTTTTATCCTTCCTCCTAATTAAATTCAGATTAATGAACACCAGGAATTATCCAGATAACAAACTATAGAGAGCTATTTAAGGATTCTTCCAACTACAGTCTGATCTGTAATTCCAAAATAATAAAATCCTAACTTGCCCCCTAAAATGGCCTTTCTAACTGGGTTAGGGAGATGACTTCTTATCCAAAGACAATTAAATGGCCTTAATAAGTAATTAATGACTTAAAGATGTCCTTTGTCCATTTAAGTGAATGTATTTACCTCTGTAAGAAAACTGTAAGAGAATTAGGCATAATGACAACATTCTTAGGAAAAGAATTAGGAAAACTGTAAGAGAATTAGTAAGAAGGACATTCAGAGCAATTCTTTAACCTTTAACTACTCATATCTTCCTTAGAAAATATTAGATAATAAAATGGATTAGATTATTTCAACTCTATCTGCATAGTAGTTAAGTGCAAAATAACAGAAGAAGCAAGAGGGAAATGAACAAGACCAAACCAAACTACAGCTATGGCTGTGTCAACATACTCTTTGTTTAATCTCCATGTGATTTATACATGAGGAGTCAGCTAATTTGTGGTATTGATTGAAGAATTCAGAGGTGTTAGAGTAGTCAGTTTTTCCAAACTAAATGATTTGGGAATATAAGAAAATTTACCACTTAAAATAAATTGTCTCAAGAGACCAGCTAAAACTCAATACAAAGTTATATTATAAATGAAATCCTTATTGGAAACTTGGTTTTGACCTAACAGTGGAGAAAAAATTCTTATTTCATTCTTGTGCAGCAATAGATACCCATTTATTTATTACTTTTATTTTGCCTATAACAATCTGCATATCTTGGTAACTTAAGAAAAAATTCACAGAATTTTAAAGAGAACAAATATCCATTGACATTAGAAACAGCTTTCCTGACAACCCATGCTTTTTCATGATTGATTTGATGAAGCAATAGGTTTACTTTGAATTGTATAGAATCTAATTCTTAAAGTTGGGACTGTCTTCCTTGAAGACTGGTGTGTTTATACTTTTGTCTTTCCTGTATTCCCTTTGGTTTTTGTAGAGCAAAGTGGACTACTCCCTCCCTGCTCTCTCTGTCTCACTTTCTTCTGTTGCCTGGCCACAGAGAGAATATGTATATGTAGATGGGAGATAGCTCATTAATTTTGTTTGAGCATAAAATCTCCTGAGTTAAAAACTGAAAATAACAGTGAAGAGTACCATGAATCCAGAAAGATTTGATTGGATGCCTATATCTTGATTAGAGACCAATTTTAAGAATTATGGAGAAAGGGGAAGTGAGGGATATCTGATCGAAATTAAGACTACAAAACTAAATAGGTTTTTTAAAAAAAATCTTCATCTGAGGATATGTTTTTATTGATTTTTAGAGAGAGAGGAAGAAGCATGGATCAATTGCCTACCTAACCCGGATTGAACCTGCCACCTTTGGGTGTATGGGACACACTTCAACCAACTGAGCCACCTAGCCAGGGCAAGAGAAGATTCTTTTAGTTTGAGGGGTTAATTGAACTTACAGGATTCTTTTTTTTTAATTTTTTAAAAAAAATTTTTATTGTGTTACATGTATACATATCTCCCCTTTGTCCCCCTCCCTCCCAGGCATACCCCAATCTCCCAGTGTCTATGTTCATTGGTTATGCTTATATGCATAGATACAAGTCCTTTGATTGATCTCTTATCTACCCCACCTCTCCATAATCTTCCTGCTATAATTTCACAGTCTGTTTGATGCTTTACTGCCTCTATATCTATCCTTTTGTTCATCAGTTTACAATGTTCTTTATTATCCACAAATGAATGAGATCATGTGGTGCTTCTCCTTCATGGACTGGCTTATTTCACTAAGCATAAGGCTATCCAGGTTGCTGCAAATGGTAAGAGTTCCTTCTTTTTAATAGCAGCATAGAATTCCATTGTGTAGATGTACAAGAGCATAATTAGTCAATATACATCAATAATATATGTATTTTTATACCTATATGTCATTGGTAGTTTCTTGCTATAAAGTCAAGGTAATTAACTGAAGATTAATCCTTTTACATATCAAGACTAACACTCAATATGGTGTCTTCTTAAATGTGTCATGTACATGATCCTCTTATATTAAAAATTTGTTTACTGAACAACAATTATGCTGCTTTGAAGGTGCCCATTTCCCACCAATAAGAATGTTCTGATTTACTGCAATTTGATGAAACCCATGCATTTATGTGTTTAAAATCTCCACAGTTCAGCTGGTGTGGTTCAGTGGATGAGCGTTGACCTGTGAACCAGGAGGTCATGCTTTGATTCCCAGTCAGGGCACATATTCAGGTTGTGGGTTTGATCCCTGGTATGGAGTGTGCAGGAGGCAGCCGATCAATGATTCTCTCTCATCACTGATGCTTCTATATCATGTTTCTTCCTCTCCCTTACTCTTTGAAATTAATAAACTATATTTAATTAATAAATAAATCACCACAGTTGAAAAAATGCAACCAAAAATTATATCATCCTCTCAGGAATGTTAATGCTTCCATCTTCAATCAAGTTTCTGTAGATAAAAATTCAGAACTACCTTCTTTATTTTTCACAAAATATTTCTTTTCGGGTTAACCACACTGCTGTCACATTTTGTAATGTGAATTTTCCTTATTTAGTTATCTCTTCTCTCCATCTATCTTAGGCTTCAACTTCCTATTAATACTGTTCTACTAAAATAAAGATTTTCTCCTTTATGAAGAAGAAATGAACCAAAATTAAGTAGTTTGCCTTCAATTGAATGATTGCTTTAAAAAATTATATTCTTCAAGCAGTGGAGTCTAGCCTGTCTTTATTACTGTTTTTTGCCAATTGAATTTCGACTTCCTGATGCAATATTTTACTGTTTTTGATTATATGCCTGTCCCCTGAAAATATAATCTGAGTTGTTGAATTTATGTATGTTTCCCTTTTTCTTTCCACTGTTGCCTCCCAAATAATTCAGAGTGTAGTTTGAGCCTTCCATCCTGCCCAAACTATCTTTCATAATAATGAATTGTCTGGTATGTGAATGCTCTGAATGCTTTGAAATAAACCTCCCTAATATCTGGCATACTTTTCACAATGTATTTGATGCTCTTTTCTTTGGTTGGAATAGATTCTGAGGTGTTTTCACTTTCTCCCAAAGTTTCTACTTCTACTTCAAAAAAACATTAATTTATGTTGGTCAGAGTGAAATTAATTAAGGGAAGCAAATACTTCTTTTCAGAAAAGTAGTGTCTTAAAAATCCTGCTTCATAATTTCAGAAGTATTTGTCAAGGATTTTAGAGTGTATTTTTCTCAATATGCCCTGGGTAAGGAACCATGCCTACACCAATAGTCAACTAAAGTTTTATGTAAATAGAATATTTCAGTTCATTTCTACAATAGAAAAAAAAATGAAATCAACAAGTCAGTTATTATTTTTTTCTTTCTGGATCATCAAGTTTATTACAAAATTTGAGAGAACCAAGTACTTTTTTAATAAGAAGTCCTACAAACATGGGAGCAAAGGAGAAGGGGAGGAAAGGGAGCCAGAGAAAAGTCCAGCCTCTGAAGTTCATTCAGATGGGGGCTGAAGGGTGGACCCACAGGGCGGGCACTTCCTTTTGACATCCAGGGGGCGCCAAGCAGTCTTCCAAGCTCAGCAGGTATTTTGATAAGATGCTTCTGAAGACTTAGGAGCTGCTGGGTATTCCCCACCCCCATGTGAATCCCCTGAGGCTGAGGAAAGTCCAAATGGTAGAAGCTTTGCTGTAAAGATTAAAGTAAGGAATCATTCCTCCAGTAGTACTTGCCAAAGGGTGCAATGAATTTGGATCTGCAATGAGACTGCAACGTATTTTTACACTTTGAATATCCATTGACAGGTTACACAGAGGACTTCTCAGGTGACCTTGAGCCGGCCATTTGGGTAAATTTCTGTGTTACTTAAATGAGCCATTTCTGAGCAGAGAAATGATGATGAGGCTTGGTAATTTACATTTGCAAACACACTGAAATCTCTGGATGAAAGAATTTCTGCAGAGTACAAAAGGTAAGGTAACATGTTGGGGCAAATTCTCTTTTTCTGGAAGCAGAGAGAGAGCAGGCAGGCTTGAGGGTACTTAGAATGAGCCTGTGGTATATTGTATATCAAATTAATCTTCGAAGAAACCTTGTTCTTTCAGTTCATGGAATGTTTTAATCAAATGTATATGTTATCCTGGTAATTCTTTTCCTTAACACTTCCTTCCTAAGTCTCAGCTCTGTGTAAAGGTAAACTTCAGAGGGATTACCCTAGGAGCTTTTCCCTCTACAACACTTTAATTTGTTACTTTCACCTTATAACTATGATACTTAGCTCCTAAGCATGACAGTCTCTGTTGTTGAGCTGACTGGGACCCAAACAAGGTCATTTCATCAATCCTAAACAGATGTTTACAAGTTCCAGTCAGAGATTAGAATAAGTTCAGAAAGGAGAAGAGTGACTTTCAACAAAAGCTGCCAGTCTATTATATAATGATATCCATTTATGAAAAAGGTGTTAATAGTTACTTAAGAAATAATACCAACCAAATAGAACATTTTCTGATCTCTTTCAGTAAGGTAAATACAGATTCAATGATAAGACATTTAATGAAAAACTGTTAAGCAAGGCAAAAGCCAAGCTCTGGGTAAGTTTAATTGGAGGTCTCTGTGGCCTGGGGTGTTCAAACAGGTGAATGAGGTATAATTTTTGGAGCCCTTTAAAAAGAAAAACAGAAATTCATGTATCAGTACTTTTTGACCTTGCAACACAGGAATTAGTATCTGCCATGGTCCACTCTATCGAAGCTGAAGGGAGTCCTTGTGGAGATTATTTTTTTCCCAACACCTTTTATTGTCTCTGTGTCCTCTTCCATCTCTATCCATCTAAAGTTTTGGGATGACCATATGATCATGCCTGGGCATTCCAAGCATTATATTCCCTGATACATAGTGATTGTCTCAAGAATGGTCATGTGAGCTAGTTAGAACCCATGAGCATGACAGGATGTGTGCTTAGACTTCACTGTGAGCATTTGGGCCTAGAACGGCACTCACCCATCTTGCCACCATGAGGAGAAGTCCATTATTGATATAATTAATATTTCATTATATATTGGGCTCTAATTTAAGCAACCTCAAACAAAGATGGTTTAAGATATTTAATGGCATCGGAAAATGGTCATGCAGTCAAAAAGTAGGTTTGCAAAACTGTGTACAAAGAACACAATATATTCTAAAAATATATGCATATAAAATAATATGATATTAACAAAAGTTATTTTACAATGATTACATTATCTGTTTCTTTTTTTAAATTTTCCAAAATATAATCATGTACTACTTTAAAAATAAGAAAAAGTTGTTACTATGCCTTTTTTTTTTTTTACATCATACATCTACTTCTTTAGTGGATGACTGCTTTGTTGGGGTTCTCTATCACTTTCACATCTTCTTTTAGAATCTGTTTGATGGTCACTTATTAGGTATAATACTGGGACAGAGGAAACAGTTGCTTACTAAATAAAGTTTTGATTCTTTCTCCTTCATGATAGCTAGCATTTGTACTTACCATGTGCTAGAAACAGTGCCAAGGGTATGAAGTACACAGCATTTTATGCATCTAATTTAGGCACTACCTCTCTAAGCCTTAAAAGAAATCTGGTATTTTATATATGAGGACACAGATTCTAAGACTACATATACAACTGATATGTAGGTGAGTTGTATTTAACCAAAGCTCATAATCTTTCTTTTTCATTACAAAATGAACATTACTATGCTTGTCCTACAATATTTGGATAATAAAGCAGCTCCTAACAGGATTATTTGTGTTTATAATAAAATTTCTTCATTATCCATCCTTCAATTAAATTTTTCAAATTAAATTAAACTTTTTGTTTTGAGGTAACTATGGATTCACACACAGTTAGTTGTAAGAAATGTTGCAGAGCTCTATGTACCCTTTACCTAGTAAACTCCAATGGTAGTATTTTGCAAAAGTATAGTACAACTAGGGGCACAGTGCATACACCTTGAAAGGAACTGTGGGCCACGAGGCTGCGGTGGTCACAATGGCGGGTCTTGGCCCATACACTGCACCTTCCACCCAGACCCTCCCGCCATGGCCCCACTTCCACTGCCGCTGCTCCCGCACAATGATGGTGCCAGCTCTGCTCACACCCGCTGACTGCACAGAACAATGGGACCAGAGCTATCAGCAGTTGTGAGCAGTGGCTGCTGCCCTGATTGCCTCTCAAGAGCAGGGAGAGGTGATGAAGCCCCCAGGGGTGATCTGGATCGGCACCTGGCACTGGCAGCTCCAATGCTGGCTGCAGGTATGAGCGGGGCCCGCATTGGCAGTGGGTTTGAGTGGCAGCTCTGGTGCCAGCAGCGCCTGCGAGCGCTGAGTGGGACTACCATGGCATATGGGAGCAAAGAATTTTCAGTAACCACCAGAGGCTCTCCCTAATTACAATGACCCACCTTGGTCTGTTGCCCCTGCTCACCTGCTCCACCATTCAGTCATGGCCTACACCCACCATGTTTCACATGTCCCCCCTGGTGGTCAGTGCACATCATAGCAACCAGGTGTTCAGTTGTTTTGCAGTTCAGTCTATTTGCATATTAGCCTTTTATTATATAGGATGGGGTAATTAGGATATTGTTGTTGATACAATCAAGCTACATCAGCACAAGAATCCCTTATGTTAATCTTTTGTAATCACATCCACCTCACTCCTTACCCATGTAACTCCTGACAACTATGAAGTGGTTCTCTGTTTATATAGCTTGTCATTTCAAAAATGTTATATAAATAGGATTGGTATTTTAAACTCAGAATAATTCTCTGAAAAGTCATTCAGATTGTTGTATGTATGATTAATTAGTTCCTTTTTACTACTGAGAAGTATGCAATGCTATAGATATACCACATCATTGTGTGGGAGCAGTGGCAGTGGAAGTGAAGCCATGGTATAACTATTCAGCCACTAAAAAACAATCAGGGCAGCAGCCATTGCTCAAAACTGCTGATAGCTCTGGCCCCAATTGTTCTGTGCACTCAGCGGGTGTGAACAGGGCTGGCACCATCATTGTGTGGGAGCAGTGGCAGTGGAAGTGGAGCCATGGTATAACTATTCACCCACTAAAAAACATCTGGGTTATTTCCTATTTTTGACTGTTACAAATAAAACAGTTATGAACATTACTCGTCAGGTTTTTATATAAACATAAGTTTTCATTCCCTAGGATAAATTCACGGGGATGCAATTGCTGAGCCATATTATAATTGCATGTTTAATTTTTACAATAACAGCCAAACTGTTATCTGAACTGGTTCTACCATTTAATGTCCCCATCAACAATGTATGAGTGATTCGATTCTTCCTATCCTCACCAGTGTTTGGTATTGTCATTGTGTTTTTTTTTTCTTTTTAATTTTAGTGGTCACTATTTTTAATTTTTATTTATTTTCTTTTAAATTTTCTTTGTGTTTTTTTTATTTCTAATAGATGTGTAGTGATTATCTTATTGTAGTTTCAATTTGCATTTCCCTTATGTTTAATGATGACCATCTCTTCATGTGATTATTTGTTTTTCTATGTATCCTTTTGGATGCAATGTCTCTTAATGTCCTCTGTTTATTTTTCTTATGGATTCCTTGTTTTTTTATTTCCTTGTTAGATGTGTGACTTTTTTTTTATCACTGGTCTGGTTATAGAGATTACGTTAGTGATATTTTTTCTCAGTCTATAGTTTGTCTTTTCATCCTCTTAAAAGGGTCTTTGCTAAGCAAAAGTTTAAAATTTTGATGAAGTCAATTTTGTAAATTTTTTCTTTTATGAAGAATACTTGTAGTGTCAAATCTAAGAACTTCCTTAGCTCTAATTCTTGAAAATGTTCTCTTATATGTTTTTCTGAAAGTTTTATAAGTTTATAGTTTATATAAAAGTACAGATTCATTTTCTGCTTCAGTACTAAAACCAAGCACTCTACGATATTTCCTGCCTCTGTCCTAGGAGCTCTTTTTGTGTGTGTGTGTGTGTGCGTGTGTGTGTGTGTTTTGTTTGTTTGTTTGTTTGTTTTTGTTGTTGTTTTGTTTTATTGGAGAATTGTATTAGAAACCAAGGACCTAGGTACTAGGTGCATTGGTTACTGGAGTGTCATTGATTTTAGGTCCTCTTAGCCTACAGAGCAAGAAAATATGTTACACTAAAGTATGTATAAAATTTTCCTATACATATCTATACTAATAAAGGGGCAATATGCTAATTAGAGCAGTTGTCTTCTAGATGTCCATGCAGATGTCCATCCAGACAAAGCCACAGTAGCTGCAAGGCTTAGGGCTCAGGCAGTAGTGAGCCTTTGCGGCTGCAAAGCCTAGGGCTCAGGCCTCGCAGCTGCTGTGGCCGGCAGTGGCAGCAGCAGCAAGGTGATGGGGGTGGCGCCTTCTTGTGATCAGCCTGGTTGCCTACCACAAAGGGAGTCCAGTTTGCAGCTTAGGCCCTCTCCAGGGGGGAAGCAGGCCTAAGCCATCACTAGGACATCCCCTGAGGGCTCGTGGACTGTGAAAGGACTGAGGGACCACCCTCCAATGCATGAATTTTCATGCACCAGGATTCTAGTCTATAAATATTTTTATATGTAACCACCTATAGCTATATTAAGCTAAACACAAGTTTATAGTGATATTTCTAACTCTAATCCATTAACATATGGGTTATTCTAGCTTATCTGTAAATTTCCAACAGTGGGAAATATGACATTCATCCTCAGTCATCTATTTACTTAATTGTTCAGTTCTAGTATACATGCATAGTGGTATCAGAATTGTTTATCTGTACCCCAGTGAGAAACAATTTATCCATTATAGTATAATTCTTATATATGGTTTCTTTAGCTTTAGTGTTGGAGATTCTGTACTCATTTCCAGAGTTAATTAAATCAGCACCTTTCCCTCCACACCCATCAGTGAAGTTGTTTCATGCATTTGTAGTATAATTAGATTGTTTTGTCACAGTGTGCCTTCCATCCTGGAATCTCTGCACTTCCAAGTGATTTTTTAAAAATTTTCACAGATTAAGTTTCATCTTTATGCTATAGACTTCTATGGGCTTCAACGAATACATAATTTCATGTATCCACCATTACCTTATAATATAGAATGCATGTACTTTGCCTGTTCAACCTTCCCTCTCTTCCTCCTCCCTGGCAACCATTGATCTACGTATGAACTATATAGTTGTGTCTTTCCCATAATCTCATATAATTGGAATCATACATTATGTAGCCTTTCCAAACTGACTTCTTTCCCTTTTTAATATGCATTTAAAGTTAGTTCATGTCTTTTGTTGGTTTGATAGTTCCTTTCCTTTAATATAGCTGCCTTTATTCCACTGGATGGTTGTACACATCTTGTTTTTCCATTCACTTATTTAGGGACACTTTGATTGTTTTCAGTTTTTGTGAGTGACTATCAATAAAGGTGCAATATGCAATCATGAGTAAATTTTTGTGTGGGCATACATTTTCAGATCAGTTGAGTAAATATCTTGGTGTTTGCTTATTGGATTGTATGGTAAGGAACTTCCAAACTGTCTTCTAAAGTGACTACTCCTTGTTACATTGCCCTCAGCAATGATTGAGTGTTCATGTTGCTCTGTAGCCTCACAAGCAATTAGTATTGTCAGTTGTTGTTTCTTTTTTTTTTAATTGCCATTAAATAGATGTGTAGCAGGTGTGTATATTTTTATTTTAAAAGATATACTGTAAGACAGGTTATTTTGCACCACAGGATAATTAAAGGCACTAATAATAATTGGCTTTGTCTCCTCACAGAATTGAATAGGGGTCTCACTGCTAAGAAATTTACTTCAAGATCCAGATGATCCCATGTTTGTAAACACTCCTTAAATTCATAGTTCTTAGCCCTATCATGTCCAACCTACCCTTACCACAAATGTTTGCACTACCTTCTTTTCTATACTAAAATGAAATTAATCAGTAATATAATCTAACTAACTAGTTTTTTATTGAATTTGTTGGGATGACATTGGTTCACAAAACCATACAAGTTTCAAGTGTACAACTCACTATATCATGCACCCATTGGTCCAAGCAGTCTTTTTCTGTCTCTATTTCCTCACTCCTTTGTCCACCTCCACCAACTCCCCACCCTCTTTTGCCTCTGGCTATCACTTTTTAATTTAATATAAGAAAAACTTTAAAATTTAAAATAAATTCTATATTCCAACATGTAAAATGTTAAGTCATAACTGCATTAACAGACAATGAAATAGTTAACTATTAGAACCTTCTGGACTAGGTGAGTAAGAAGATCAGAGTCATTCCACTTAAGATATATTGGGAAACTGAAGCAGTTATACTGGTGGACACTAGAATAAAATTCGGTGTTACTTTTGTGTATAAGACAAAGAGAACTTATTTGTATATAATGGGAGAAAACAGCCCCAGTTGAAGCAGGAATAACATCTATAATGATAAAAGTATAATATGCTAATTAAACCAGATAGCTGAATGACCTGCTGGACATCATTCCAGATGAAGCCACGGTGGTGGGGGCCAAGGCAGATATGGTTAGGGGCAATCAGGCAGGCAAGCAGAGTGTTTAGGGGCAATCAAGCAGGCAGTGAGTGGTTAGGAGCCAGTGGTTCCAGGTTGTGAGAGGGTGCAGGACAAGCTGAGGGACACCCCCTCACTCATGCATGAATTTCATACACCGAGCCTCTAGTGCTAAAATAAATTATTGAAGTGAAACAATGGGGCATATGTGATTCTTGCAAAGGAGCCCAACATTACAAGTATGGAGTTAAAGTTTCCTATCTTATAATATAGGATATGATAGTGACAAAATGTCACATCTCATCCTGTTTTGAAATTCCATTACCTGTTGGGGCATATATTTATTCAGTCTCAGTGAAAACAACCTGGGAGTCTATATTTCTCAGTAAGCAATAGGGACTATAGGAAAGATTGGAAATAAACTATAAAA
The DNA here is from genome assembly GCA_011751065.1 of Lasiurus cinereus. NCBI lineage: Eukaryota > Metazoa > Chordata > Mammalia > Chiroptera > Vespertilionidae > Lasiurus > Lasiurus cinereus. The sequence continues at coordinate 13,118,285 of JAAGEH010000286.1, read as the reverse complement.
CAAGAAACTATGGAGACATTGTGCAATGAACCATTAGGGACAACATTGTGGTAAGAGCTGAGAACAGGCAAACCCGCAATAATTACAATGCTATTTCACAACATAAGTTTTGTCCTTGTACTATAAACATAATGTAAGATAGTAAGAATATGAAATTTAAAATCATTTTTATAATGAAATGTAGTGAAGTTCCCCATATGTTCTGCTAATTTAGTAATATTTGGCATCAAGTCTCTTAAAAGGAGTCCCAAAGCTATTACATAGTTGCAGTCTGCCTCCTTATTTCTGCAGTATGGTAATTGCACTTCTGCACTGAAACCCTTTTTTTTTCCTTTTTATTGAATTTACTGGGGTGACACTGGTTAGCAAAATTCTATAGTGCACAATTCTACAATATATCATCTGTACACTGTATCGTGTGCTCAACACACCCAGTCAAGTCTTCATCCATCACTTTATTTACCTAAACACTCCTCCACCTCCCCCTCGCCCTAGCAATCCCCACACTATTGTCTCTGTCCAGAAGTTCTCTCTCTCTCTCTTCCTCCCACTCAATCCTTCCACCACCACCACCACCCCACCAACAACTGTCTCACAGACTCAAAGATAGAGATTATCTCTATTTTGCTCATTAGTTCATTTTGTTTATTAGATTCCACATATGAGTGAAATTATCTGGTACTTGTCCTAGTTTGACTGGCTTATTTCATTTAGCATAATGCTATCCAGGTTCATCCATACTGTTATAAATGGTGGAATTTCCTTCTTTTATATAGCCAAGTAGAATTCCATTATATAAAAGTACCACTCCTTTTTATCCACTCGTCTACTGGTAGACATTTTGGCTGCTTGCAAATCTTGGCTATTGCCATAGCCAGTTTGGCTTAGTGGATGGAGCATCAGCCCATAGACTGAAGGGTTCTTGGTTCAATTCTGGCCAAGTGTATGTACCTTGATTACAGGCTCAATAACCAGCTCTAGTCAGACTGTGTGTGAGAGGCAACAAATCTATGTCTCTCTCACACATGAAGATGTCAATGTTTCTATCAATATCTTTCCCTCATCCCCCACATTCAACTCTCTCTGAAAAATAATAAATAAACAAACAAACAAACAAACAAATAAATAAATAAATACAATTCTGAGAAAAGTATCTATGGGTAAGGATTACATATATACTAGAGGCCCAGTGCACAAAATTTGTGCATGGGGGCATGAGGGTGTCCCTCAGCCCAGGCTGAATGCTCTCAAATATGGAACCCATCAAGAGATTCTTGTGCCCTCTGGTAGGATCATGCCTAAATGGGCAGTTGGACATCCCTCTCTCAATCCAGGATTGCTGGCTCCCAACTGCTCACCAGCCTGCCTTCCTGATTGCCCCTAATTGCTTCTTCTTCTTCTTCTTCTTTTTTTAAGGTATGTTGGTAAATCCAATTTTTTGAACTCTTGGAGAATTTTTTTTAAATTTTTTACAGAGAGGAAAGGAGAAGGATAGAGAGTTAGAAACATCGGTAAGAGAGAGACATTGATCAGCCGCCTCCTGCAGGCTCCCTATTGGGAATGTGCCCGCAACTAAGATACATGCCCTTGACTAGAACTGAACCTGGGAACTTTCAGTCCACAGGCCGAGGCTCTATCCACTGAGCCAAACCAGTTTCAGTGCCTCTAACTGCTTCTGCCTGCCAGCCTGATCACCCCCTAACCATCCCCTGCCAGCCTGAATTGATGCCTAACTGCTCCCCTGCCAACCTGTTTGCCCCTAACTGTCCTCCCCTGCAGTCCTGGGTCCCCCCCAACTGCCCTTCTGTACAGGTCTGGTCACCCCCAACTTCCTTCCTCTGACAGCCTGGTCATCCCTAACTACCCTCCCCTGTAGGATTAATTGCCCCTAACTTCCCTCCCTTGCAGGCCTGGTCCCCTCCCAACTGCCTTACCCTGCTGGCCACTTATGGTAGCCATCTTGTGTCCACATGGAGGCAAGATCTTTGACCACATGGGGGCAGCCATCTTGTGTTTTGGAATGATAGTCAATCTGCATATTACTCTTTTATTAGATAGGATAGAGGCCTGGTGCATGGGTGAGGGCCAGCTGGTTTGCCCTGAAGGGGGTCCCGGATCAGGGTGGAGATTTCCTTGGGGTATGGGGTAACCTGGGCGAGGGGCCTGTGATGGTTTGCAGGCTGGCCACACCCCCCAGGGACCCAAGTGGAGACCCTGGTATCTGGGATTTATTTATCTTCTATAATTAAAACTTTGTAGCCTGGAGCAGAGCCAAGCCTCCTGCTCATTCCATGGCTACAGCCAGTTCTGTTGCGATTTATTTATCTTCTATAATTGAAACTTGAGTGGAGGCCTAGGCCGGCCAAGGTGTAGAGAAAGCTTGGTTTCCTCCATCACCAGGGAAACCCAAGCCTCCTCCCTACTATCTCTGTGGCCACAGCCATCTTGGTTTGGGTTAATTTGCATGCTTGCTCCTGATTGGCAGGTGGGCATGGCTTGTGGTACAGCAGAGGTATGGTCAATTTGTGTATTACTCTTTCATTAGATCCTACCCCCATGTAGACACAAGATGGTCACCACAAGATGGTCAGTAGGGAAGGGCAGTTGGCAGGGACCAGACCTGCAAGGGAGGGCAGTTGTGAGTGATCAGGCCAGCAGGGGAGGGCAGTTGGGAGGGACCAGCCCTGCAAGGGAGGGCAGTAGGCAGTGATCAAGCCTGCAGGGTAGGGCAGTTAGGGATGACCAGGACAGCAGAGGAGGGAAGTTGTGGGTGATCAAGCCTGCAGGGGAAGGCAGTTAGGGGTGACCAGGACAGCAGAGGAGAGAAGTTGGGAGTGACTGGGCTTGTAGAGGAGGGCAGTTAAGGGCAAACAGGTAGGATCAGGCCTAAACGGGCAGTGGGACATCCCTCAAGGGATCCGAGATTGGAGAGGGAGCAGGTTGGGCTGAAGGACAACCTCTCCCCCACCCCCGTTCCCCATTGCACCAATTTTGTGCACTGGGCCTCTAGTTGTAAATAATGCTGCAATGGAAATAGGGGTGTATATATTCATTTTAATTAGTGTTTTGGGTTTCTTCCGATAAATTTCCAAAAGTGGAATCATTGGTTCATAAGGCAGTTTTTATTTTTTTATTTTTTGAGGAAATTCCATACTTTTTTCCACAGTGGCTATACCAATCTTCATTCCAACTAACAGTGCATGAAGGTTCCCTTTTCTGCACATCATCACCAACACTGTTGTTTGTTGATTTATTGATGATAGCAATTCTGACAGGTGTGAGGTGATATCTCACTGTGGTTTTAATTTTCACCTATCTGATGATTAGTGACATTGAGCATCTTATATCTTTTGGCCTTCTATATGTCCTTTTTGGAGAAGTATCTACTTAGGTTCTTTGCCTATTTTTTTAATTTGGATTGTTTACTAGTATTGAGGTTTGTAAGTTTATTATACATTTTAGATATTAACCCCTTATCAAATGTATCAGTGAGTATGTTCTCACATGTAGTGGGTTGTCTTTTTATATTGTTGATGGTTTCCTTTGCTGTGCAAAAACTTTTTAGTTTGATATAGACCCATTTGTTATTTTTTTCTTTTGTTTCCCTTGCCTGAGGAGATATATCAAAAAAAATATATCACTCTGGAAAATATCTGAGATTTTATTGCCTAAGTTTTCTTCTTGGATTTTTTTGATGTTGAGTCAAACTTTTAAGTCTTTAATTCATTTTGACTAATATGCATTTGAAATGCTATGCAGCATTTAGTGGAGAAAGTCAATCATTCAATAGTTTTAGAATAGTCTTTATCCCACTTAAGCTTTTCTTTCTATAACATGCTTCTCTTAAATTATTTTGACTTTTGCAAAACATATGTAAAATATTTCTTGTATCTCACCTACTAAAGTATTATTAATTTACTAGAGTCCCGGTGCATGAAATTTATGGATGGGTGGGATGTCCCAGAGCCCAGCCTGCACCATCTCCAATCTGGGATTCTTCAGGGGATGTCCAACTGCCTCTCTCAATCCAGGACCATTGGCTCCTAACCACTCTTCTGCCTGCCTGCCTGCCTGATTTCTCTTAACCACCTCTGCATGCCTGTCTGATTGCCCCTAACTGCTCCCTGACTGGCTGATCATCTCTAACTTCTCCCCTGCTAGCCTAATCACCTCTAACCACCTCTGGCTTGCCCTGCACCCGGGATACAGTATTTCCTCCTCTGGTCAGTTGCAGGCACCTAGGACCAGGGCTTCCCTCTCTCTGGGTGACTGCAGGCACCTAATACCCAGGCTGGCTTCACCCAGACTGCAACCACAAGCACTGATGCCCATGACTGCAGGGTGAGTGACTTGTCTCTCTTCCAGGTCGCAGCCTGGCTGGTCCCCATTCCTCTCTCCCTAGTGTTGAATGTCTGATCTGTTAAAACATAAAGGCATGAGGGAATGACAACCATTTACATATTAGCTCTTTATTATATAGGACTTGAGGCTGGTGCATGAAATTTGTACACAGTGGGGTAGGGTATCCCTCAGTCCAGCTTGCATCCTGTCCAATCTGGAATCTCTCAAGGGATGTCCAACTGCCAATTTAGGCCCAATCCCTGTAGGGTAGGGCCTAAACCAGCAGTCAGACATCCCTCTCACAATCTGTGACTTCTGGTTCCCAAATGCTCTCCTGCCTACTTGCCTGATCACCCCTTAACTGCTTCCCTGACAACCTGATCAATGCCCAACTGCTCCCTTGCCAGGCCCATCATTCCCAACTTGCTTCCCCTGCTGATGCAGTTGCTCCTAACTACCCTCCCCTGCTGGCCTGATTGCCCACAACTTCCCTCCCCTGCAAGCCATCTTGTGGTGACCATTTTGTGACCACACTGGGGAGGCCATCTTGTGAACACATAGGGCAGCAATCTTATTTGAAGGTGTGATGGTCAATTTGCACATTAGATCTTTATTATATAGGATACTTGTAATGAGATTGGCACCAGGGATATAAACATTTGTTCAGCAGCCTCATCAGTAATCTACACCTTCCTTGACAGTGGCCATTGGGGCTCCTTGAACATTGTCTCCCTCAGGGAATGTGGAATGAAGCTGTTTATCCTCTTCCAGTTGTTGTTCCTTTGCTATTATTTTATTTATTTTTTTAACTTTTATTTTTTTTAAATCTTTAATATTCAGATTATTACAATTGTTGCTCTTTCCCCCCCGCATTGTTCCCCTCTACCTGGCACCCACCTCACCATCTGCCTTTACCTCCCCCACATTGCCCTCATCCATAGGTGTATGATTTTTCTCCAGTCTCTCCCTGCACCCCCCTCAGCTCTTTCCACCTAAGAATTATCAGTCCACTCCCTTTCTATACCCCTGATTCTATTATATTCACCAATTTATTCTGTTCATCAGATTTTTTAATTCACTTGATTTTTAGATTCACTTGTTGATAGATCTGTATTTGTTGTTCATAATTTTTTTTTTAACCTTTTTCTTCTTCCTCCTCTTCTCAAAGAATACCTTTCAGCATTTCATATATAACACTGGTTTGGTGCTGCTGAACTCCTTTAGATTTTTCTTATCTGTGCAGCTTTTTATCTGACCTTCAATTATGAATGATAGCTTTGCTGGGTAGTGTAATCTCGGTTGTAGGTTCTTGCTATACATCACTTTGAATATTTCTTGCCACTCCCATCTGGTCTGCATAGTTTCTGTTGAGAAATTAGCTGACAATTGTATGGGTGCTTCCTTATAGGTAATAACCTGTTTTTCTCTTGCTGCTTTTAATATTCTCTCCTTGTCTTTTGCTCTTGGCATTTTAATGATGATGTGTCTTGGTGTGGTCCTCTTTGGATTCCTTTTGTTTGGGGTTCTCTGTGCTTCCTGGACTCGTAAGTCTATTTCTTTCATCAAGTAGGGGAAGTTTTCTGTCATTATTTCTTCAAATAGGTTTTCAGTCTCTTGCTCTTTCTCTTCTTCTGGGAATCCCATAATTCTGATGTTGATATGCTTGAAGTTGTCCCAGAAGCTCCTTACACTATCTTCACATATTTGGATTCTTTTTTGTTTTTTCTTTTCCAGTGGAGTGTTTTCTGTTTCTTTGTATTTCAATTCTTTGACTTGATTCTTGTGTTCCTCTAGTCTGCTATTAGGTCTCTGTATATTTTTTTTTCAGTCAGTGTATGTTTAATTTCTAGTTGGTCCTTTTTTATCTCTAGTTGATGCTTTTTCATCTCCTTTTGGGTCTCGCTAAATTTATCCATCTTTTCTAGGAAATTCTTGAAAAACCTTATAATCATGGTTTTTAACTCTATAGCCAGTCATTTGTTTTCCTCCATTTCTTTTGTTTGTGATCTGTTCCTTTGTCTTCGCATTTTTGCTGCTTTCCTGAGTTGGAGAGTAGTTTTGTGTGTTAGGTGTCCTATATAGCCCAGTAGCTTCGCCTCTCCAATTACCTGAGGTGGACACTCTTGGTGCACTCCTTTGTGGACTGTGCACAGCCTTGTTGTAGTTAAGTCTTGATTATTGTTGGTATCACTGTGGGGAATTGATCTCCAAGGCAATTGATTGTGAGCATCAGCTGTGTTTGCGCCCAGAGCATTTCTCTGCTGGACTCAGCCTTTAAGATTTGCAAGACTGCAACAGCCTTTATGCTGGGCTTGGTTGTAGTGGAGTCTCAGGGCTGAGCAGACAGCCTTGGCTTCCCATCAGCCCTGCCCTACTTGGTGTCCCCTGTGTCTCAGTTCCCCTCAGAAATTGCTGCAGCTCTCTCTGTGTGCACACATGCGAGCCTCCAGACTTCTACCTCTCTGGATCCCCTGAGTTTCTGTGCGCACGGAACCCTAGTTCTGACTGCTCTGAACCCCAGTTTCAGGTGAGACTCATATGGGGGGAGTTTGTACTGTCGTGAAAAGGGAGGAGTGCACAGAAACTTAGGGGAACCATGAAAGACAGAGGTCTGGAGGCAGGTGCAATGAAGACTGACTGCTGATTGTGCCCTGGGCTTTCTCTAGTGGGAGGAAAACAGAATCTCGCAACTGCATTGAAATTCAGGTCTGACTGCAGTGAACCCCAGTTTTGGGCGAGACCCTGGGGACCCAGACTCATAAATGTTCCCATAGTCCATCTGGTGTGGTCAGTCGGCTGAGCATTGTTCCATGTACCAGGAGGTCTCCAGTTTGATTTCCTGTCAGGGCATGTACCTGGTTGTGAGCTCAATCCCCAATAGGGGCTGTGCAGGAGGCAGCCAATTGATGTTTCTCTAGAATCTGTTTCTATCTGTCCCTCTCCTTTCCTCTCTATAAAATCAATAACAACATATTTTTTTAAAAATGTTTCCAAGGGGTACCCTAGGCTAGAGTACCTTCCTTGTTGAGAACCTCAACTAAATTGATGGTTTCTGCCCGTTTATGAGGGGTATTATAAGTTTCAGCTATTTGAGCATATAGACTGAAGTGTGGACAAATGGATTCTGTGATGATTTCTTGGTTACTGGTAAGGACATCATATGTTTCATGACATGGGAGTTTTAACGCTGAGTTGAAATGTTTAAATGTCATATATTGCAAAGGTGGGTGCAAAAAATGCCCTAGTAAATTGACTATTAGCAAAGAAGAAAGTTAGGTCAGAAACTAATTTTGCTCCCAATTTGTTGTTGTTTATTAATCCACAAAACTGGGTTAGGACATGAGAACCAAAGGAAAAGGAAACTAAAATGCAAGCATGTACCATATCCCAAGTGCACTATAGATACCTCCAAGTCTAATCTTCATAAAAGCCCTGAGCACGTTTCACTCTTCCCACTTAAAAGTAGGGGAAACTTGGATCCTGAGAAATTATGTAACTTTTCCTACCTCTGTTGAAAAAGTGTATCTGCTTAAAAGAGGAACAAGGAGAAAATTGAATGTTATAAATAGAACAGATTTGAATTATCATGCTGTTGAATAGGCAAGCAGGTTCATTAGGTGAAAGATGTCAGTGTTTGGGAAAACAGAAAGCCTTTGTGAAATGGTAGGTCCAGAAACTGTATATCACCTAACATGATCTAAGGTCTTTTTTCCAAGTGGTAAGACTATCCCCTAAGCAGGAAGACAATATGCCACCAAAAGTTAGGCCTTTTGATTCAGGTCTAGATCCCCTATTAAATAATGGGGTCTGTTTTTTGTTTTGTTTGGTTTTGTTACAAAGATTTCAAACTGAAAGATGGGAGAAGTTCCTCTTATCTCAGATTAAAGATTCAATAAAATGAGTTACTTTTTGAGAGATTATGGGCAAAAACTTTTAAGTGTTTACTTTATGTACCACCATTGGAAAGATCTATATTTAAATCAATGGGTTTTGTGTTGCAATTCCGGAATGTCAGAGGAACAAGATCCTGCCCTCATTAGGGCCAATTGTTAAATTTTCAGGACTTTTGCCATTTGTTTTTTAAATCATTGATACTTTGAAATCAGCTCTGGTGGGAACATTTGAGACTCTACTCCCCCGAGAACCAGTTGTTAAACATTTATTTGCATTAAAAGTTATAAAATGGTTCCACTCTGACCATTGATATTTACTGATGCTCAAAGTATCTTGAATGTCTCAGGGTATCTTTCTGGGGCTTGACAGCTTTGGCCATTATTTGTTCCTTTGCCATAATCCACTTTCAGTTGGGATGAGGCAAGTAACAAAGTTACTTATTTGGGGAAAGATTTCTAGTGCAGATGGTGTTGTAAATCAGTTTGTGGATCATTATCATTAAGGCTTTTGCTATTTCCATTTATCCTCGTTTCTTTACTCCTATTGCCCTCTGCTGATATTGACAAACATTTTAATTGACAAAACGTTTATACTTATGTCTAGGTTCTTTGAAAATGTGTACTATTCTGCATATATATATATATATACAGATATATATATATATATATATATATTGTTAGGGTCGAAACGCTCGCCGCTCAACGGAAGACTCCAAGAGACGTTCTCATGCAAACAGCAAGGGGTTTATTGCAGCCAAGCATGCTGGGGCTCACAACGTACTCCAGAAGCAGAGCAGAGGCTCAACCTGAGGCCCAGATGGCTTCAATCGATCGGATTGCCGTTTTATGAGGAGATCACTCTGTCCCCGTTGGAACCTGGGACGGAGACTAGAGTGTCCTCTCTGGAGTGTCCAGCCCTGTCCACTCGGCCAGGGTATCTCGCTGGGGCCTCCAGATGTAATGGGGCAACCCGCGACAGACGACCACCAGACAGCCAATTGGAAAATTTAGGAAGCCTTCATTACGAACTCGAGTCGAACTCGAGTCCGGGCTCACAGTTCCACTGACACAGCAGGGAAGCACGAGAGCCCCGAACCTCTGCAGCAAGTGCTTTTTATCCTCAGCGCAGGAGGACTTGGCAAATTTTAATTGGCTAAGCATTACTAAATTTCATATACTGACTCTTTGTCTAAGCCCCTTGGCCATGCAAGCAAGCAGTCTAGATAACGGTTGTCCTTGCAGGAGTTGTTTGCCAAACCCCATGGCTTCTCAAGGCTGGGAGTGCCCTCAGGCACCCGGTGTTCTGAAACCCCCCGTTCCTTCTGCCTCCAGGCCTGAGGGCACCCTGACCCTGATTCATTCTTTATGGGGAAATGCAGTCTGGTCCTTGCCCCTCCACATTCCCTACTGGTCTTATAGGGGAATCAAATCCTTGATTCCGACTGTTCCACTCCCCGTTTGCTATGGGTTGGTCACAACAATATATATATGTGTGTGTGTGTGTGTGTGTGTGTGTGTATATATATATATATATATCTTATCTAATAAATAGGGAATATGCTCATTGACCACCACACCCACAAAGATGGAGGCACCCACAGCCACAAGATGGCAGTGCCCAGTCCCCTCAGCCCTGCTATGCACCTGCCTCCAAAGTCCCCTAGTCCCCTCAGTCCCCCAGTTGCCCAGGGCCAGCCCAAGACACAGGTATCTAGGGCGAGCTGAGGCTTGTGCTGCCAGCAATGGCAGCAGTAGAAGTATGATGAAGCGTTGCCTTTCCCTGATTGCCAGGTCGCCTCCCACTTCTGAGTTCTCCCGGCTGTGAGAGGGAACAGGCCAGGCTGAGGGACTCCCCTCCAGTGCATGAATTTTCATGCACTGGGCCTCTAGTATATAGTAGCCCCATGTATGTATCCATGTGCCAGTAGGTCACTGCTACCCTCCTATAGCTCTCCACCCGCTACTCTGCCCTCATGTAGCTCCCTCTGCGCCCTCCCCTCATAGGTTTCTGCCCTGCCCCCACCTGTAGCTCTCCACCGCCTGCTTGTAGTTCACTGCTCCACCCTTCTACAGATCCATGATCCAATCATTACACGGTGGGTCATTAGGCCTCATAGCATAATGGAATATTAGCATATTCCTCTCCTATTATATATATATATATATATATATAATATATAAACTTACAGAATATATTAATAATTAATAAATATATATTAACTTACTGAATGGTTTTGTTTCACTCTGGATATTTTATTCTATTTTATATATTGTACACCCAGAACTAGTTTTATGGATTCTTAATTTAACTATGTTGTAGCTAGTTGTCTGCTGGAAAGACTTCACTAGTCACTTTCCCATCAATAGTTCTTGAGCATTCTTGTATTCCCACATTCTTACCAATACTTGAAAATTATCAAGTTTTCTATTTCCAGGTATTAAATCATCTGTTTTCTTAATCTACATTTCTTTGATTACTAATGAGTTTGAGCATTTTGTCACATACTTGCTAACTTATGGTCTTCTTTCCCATAAGTAGCCTATGGATACATACTTCACAAATATATTTTTCTTCTGTAGAGTTCCTCTTTCTGCATTATACACTCTATATGATTTTTGGTTAATTTCATATGCTGAAAATTTATCTGAGAAACAAATATAAGTACCTTTAATATTCAGACCCTAAAATTAGAAGCCAGTAATTTTATATCTTTTGGTGATAGTATGCCAAGAAGAAAACCATGCCCATTACCTTGCCCTCCACCCTCCCTATTGGTTCTTTTGTCAGTCAAGATAGATTAGATTATGTTGCAATGATAAACACCCCATAACTTTGTCACTTAAAGATTAGATTGATTGGATTATGTTGCAATGCTAAACATCTCCATAACTTTGTCATTTAAAGATTAGATTGATTAGATTATGTTGCAATGCTGAACGTCCCCATAACTTTGTCACTTAAATAGCAATACAGTTTTTGTGGCTTAAAAACAGGCAGCATGCCTTAGTGAGAAATGAACATGTCAGCTGGATCAGCAGAGGAGTTCTGCTTGTCATAACTGCTCAGGAACTGATAGGTCAGCCACCACATGAAGCTGTGCTGGTGCTAAGACAAAGGAAAGATAGAATTTTGGAGAGTCTAGCACTGGCAGTTAAGTATTTGGCTTGGGAGTGACCCCTTTGTCTACAACTCACTGTTCCAGAGTAGTTGTGAGGCCTTACCCATTTTCAAGGGTGCCAGGAAGTATAATCCTGCCATCATACAAGAAAGAAAGAGATGCAAATAGCAAAAACCACAACATTTGCCTCCCTAGCCACCAAATATGCAGGTCATCACTTTTTGTCCTGCATTCCAAACACTTTGACCTTTCTATAGAGATACAATCCAAAAATCAATTCCAGTCAGTACATCAAACTCAAAGCGCAGGCTCTCAAAGTTATATAATTTTTTTTATATCAGATCCAGGTTTAGTTCTTAATTATCTGGAAACCTAAGACTTAAGATGAAAGCTATTTGTTTCTCACCCACTCAATATACTGTGGTAGAAAAAAAAAAATAACTGAGCCCTAACCAGTTCGGCTCAGTGGGTAGAGCATCAGCTTGTGGACTGAGGGGTCCCAGGTTCAATTCCAGTTAAGGGCATGCACTTTGGTTGTTGGCACATCCCTACTGGGGGGCATGCAGGAGGCAGCTAATTGATGTTTCTCTCTCATCGATGTTTCTGACTCCCTATTGCTCTTCCTTTTTTTCTATAAAAAATCAATAACATATATTTTTTAAAAATAACTGAGACAACAATGTCATTCTGATTTGAAAAGAGAGGGAGATTTGGGAATCAATGGCATGCTTAAAATCACTCTGAGAATAAGTTTTGAGTATCCTTTATGCTGAGAGTAGAGGATGTTTCTAAGTAGGACTTAATTCTACTTCCTGGGAGGGACGTGGACTTCCAGTCTATCATTTTCCAAGGTTCTTGACATCAGATCTGGGTGTTTCTTTCTACATTATCTTCTTTGATTACATTTGAGGAGTGCTTTGGAGAATATACCCTCCTTAAAGCTTGAGAAGTTTTCTCCGCTTGTTCTTTAGGGCCAACAAGTCATTTTAAGTTTCAAAAAGGCACCAAATTTTGGTCTCATCTTGTTTGGACCACAACGACAAGTTGGGTTCTCATCGGTTTGATGCTAATCAGTAGCATATGCCAAAAGACACATCCACATTATTTTAAAGACTGGGCTACATTTAATTAAGTGGCCAGCTTCAACCTACAAAGATTTAGTGAGAAAATGATGGCCTTTGTCTCTTTTTAAAACTGAGCCACTTTGTCCTCTTAAATGATGTCGTAGGTACTCTAAACTTAACTAGATCTGTGCTGTGAAATAACCAAATCATTCAGAAATTTTAAGCTCCAGCCATGCCTTCAATTTGGTTCTTGCTGTAAGGCTGAATTCTAATAAGTTTTTTTTTTCCTAAAATGCATATCTATTTTTACCTTTTATCAACTGGGGATAAGAAGTAGCACCTCTCCCAACCTTGCAAGTCTTAGATTTTCTGAATCCTTTCTCTTCCCTTCATTCTATTCTTCCATCTTGCAAAATTTATTATCTGGCTAACTGCTAAGCCAAATAACTGAGATTTTTGTTATGACAACACCTCCTTTTCTAAGTACTTATTTGTGTAATGACCCAGGCATTCTTGTCTCTAAGATGAGTAATTAATATAACTGGTAATTGGGAGCTCCTGCTGCTTACTAGTCTATATTCCCCTGTGTTAGAATAAGACAATTAATTAGTTCAATTTCTCTTAAGATCCAATATTTCTAAGTCAGTTATCAAATATAGCATGGTAAAGTACCATTAAATGAATACAAAAATCTAAAGCATCAGTATCTAAAACTAAAATCTTGAGTATCTCCCTTCTCCTTTGCTACAATTGTAGCAATCTTGAGGATAAACTTCATATAGTTTGCCTTCTTGTCCGACCCTTTCACACTGGTGTATAGCATATATAAGTAGACAAATCCATCTTTTATCAAAATACTAGAGGCCTGGTGCATGAATTTGTGCACCAGTGGGTCGCTCAGCCTGGCCTGGCTCTCTGAAACTGGCCCAAGGGGTCCCAGATTGTGAGAGGGTGCAGGGCAGGCCAAGGATCCCATTGGTGCATGATCAGGATTGGGGAGGGATGCAGGAGGTTGGCCAGCCAGGGAGGGACTGCAGGAAGCCTCCAGGGTATGTCTGGCCCATCTCATTCAGTTCCAATTGGCCGAACCCCAACAGCAAGCTAACCTACCAGTTGGAGCATCTGCTCCCTGGTGGTCAGTGCACGCCATAGTAAGCAGTTGAGTTGCCTTAACTTATCATTAGCTATTACACTTTGATTGGTTGAATGGATGACTAGATGATCAGACACTTAGTATATTAGACTTTTATTATATAGAACTAGAGGCCTGGTGCATGGAATTTGTGCAAAGTTCAGGGAGGAGGTCCTTCAGCCTGGCCTGCACCCTCTCTAATCTGGGACCACTGGCTCTTAACTAGTTGCCTGCCTACCAGCTTGAGTGCCACTTATCTGCTCCCATGTTGGCTTGGTGGCCCCCTAATAGCCCTCCCCTACTGGCCTCCTGGGCCCCAACTGCTTTCTCCTGCCAGACTCATGGCCCCCAACTGCCCTTCCCAGCTGGCCTCATGGCCCCCAACTGCCCTCCACTGTAAGCCTGACCACTCCTAACCGCCTCTGTCTTGGCCCCACCACTGTGGCTTTGTCTGGAAGGAAGTCAGATGGCAGGAAGATGTCCAGTCTCTCAGTCTAATTAGCATATTAACCTTTTATTAGTATAGATGCTTGCAAAGTCAGAAATTTCAAGAAACTGCATTGCAGTGAGGGCTGCAGTTTTTTTGGTTTGTCCTTTCAAGGGATTTTTGAGTAATTTTAAACATTAATGTACTGGAGTCTATATATTTTGGGGAGGTAGAGAAATGAATAATGCTCCTGTATTGTGGGGGATGGAGTAGGCAACAGACTTTTCATTTTATTCTCCACATCTCTTGCCTTCTCTTTTATATTTATACATTGATTCTTCTAGGATGCATTGCAGAAATTTTCTTCTAATTTTACTTCCAGTGTAGACAAAGCCAAATAAAATTAATCATTTTTTAAATTCATACTCTAAATTTTACATTTTATGTACCCTATTCTTCTTTTCACATATTCTATTTGGTTACCTGTTATTTTATTTTTTTAAATGTATTTTCATTGATTATAGAGAGAAAAAGGGAGAGAAAGAGGAATAGAAACATCAATGATGAAAGAGAATCAGTAATTGGCTGCCTCCTGCATACCCGCATTGGGGATTGAGCCTGCAACCTGGGCATGTGCCCTGAATGGGAATCAAACTATGACTTCCTGGTTCATATGTTGATGTTCAACCACTGAGCCATGGGCTATTTGGTTATGTTTTAAATATGTTGTTCTGGTTTTTTTTTTCTTTTTCTAAAAATCTCTTTCTTGAGGTCATCCTCTAGGATGTCATTTTTTAAAATATATTTTTGTTTTACTTTGATCATTTTGATATCTGGAATGTTTGTGAGTCTAGTCTACTTCTGCTAGTTTTTACTTGTATCATGATTTCATTATTAGTTTGTGACTTGTATTTTGTTTTTATGCATGGAGTTGCTCAGTTTCCTTGGAGTTTTATCTATGGAAATTCTTAGAGTTCTGGGTTGTTGTTAAGTTTCTCAGAGAGAATTGGTATTTTCTTTTCTCAGTATCCTGGAGGTATGTCTAATCCAGGACAATTGCAAATTAAATTCTGTGTTTTCTTGGACCACAAAGTTAACTAGTTAACTTGAATGTAGACAGTAAAGTTGAGGACTAGTTTATGCTTATGTGTCTTCAGGGAAGAATTTGTTTTCTTTTCCCTTCACTAAGCATCATTGCTGTTATATTTTTTGGCAATGTTCTTTTTTTTTCTCTCTTATATTCTGAAGGAGTCAAAATCTTATGCAAGGTACCCTAATGGATGGGCCATGAGATTTCATTATTTTTCTCATATTTGCTCTCAAAGAGGAAGCTCAGGAATCTCCAGTATTCACCAGAAACTGATAGGTCAAGAGACTGGTTTGACCCTGACTGGTTTGGGTCAGTGGATAGAGCACCAGCCCATGGACTGAAGGGTCCCAGGTTTGATTCCAGTCAAGGGCATGTACCTTGGTGGTGGCACATACCCAGTAGGGAGTGTGTAGGAGGCAGCTGATTGATGTTTCTCTCTCATTGATGTTTCTAACTCTTTATCCCTCTCCATTCCTGTCTGTAAAAAATATCAATAAAATTTATTTTTTTTAAAAAGAGACTGGTTTGGTATCAGCCTTGTCATTAATTTTCCTGGCTTTAAAGAATTTGGAGAATCTTCCATATTCCTTAATTCGTACTGGCTTATTGACACTTTATAAAGTATTAGAGGCCCAATGTATGAAATTCAAGCAAGAGTAGGCCTTTCTTCCCCCAGCTACTCTCTGGCACCTGGGACCTTTGCTTCCCTTGCAGCCCTGAATTCATCCAGCAGATCGTCTGGAAGGGCGTCCAATTAATTAGTATATTATGCTTTTATTATTATAGATTTTTTTGATATTTCTACTAGAGGTCTGCTGCATGAAATTTGTGCAATGGAAGAGGGGTGTCCCTCAGGCCAGCTTGTACTCTCTCTAATCTGGGACCACAGGGATCAGGCCTAAACCAGCAGTCAGACATCCCTCTCACAATTCAGGACTGTTGACTCCCAACTGTTTACCTGCCTGACTGCCCCTACTTGCTTCTGCCTGACAGCCTGATTACCCCCTAATCATTCCCCTGCCAGCCTGATCAACATCTAACTGCTCGCCTGCTGGCTGATTACCCACAACTGCCCTCCCCTGCCAACCTGATTGCCTCTAACTGTTCTTCCCTGTTGGCCTGATCACATACAACTGCTCTCCCTTGCTGGCTAGCTTGTGGCAGCCATCTTGTGACCACATGGGGGCAGCCATCTTGTGCGAGGGCATGATAGTCAATTTGCATATTACTTTATTTTTAGGATTTTTTCTCTTTGACTCAGTTGGGAAGAGTTGTTTTGGATGTTTACTTTTAAAAATATGAATATTCATAACTCTTTATATGTCATGGTTTTAATAAAATCCTAAAAATTTTTTTTAATTGTTTCTCCCTGTGAAGTAAAATTGTATATTTTTGGTAACTGGACACTTTAAATAAAACTAACTTTTAGGGTTTTGTTCTAAAGCTAACTTGCTCCTTGCCTTTGTCATCTAATACAATCTTGAAGTTAACAAAATTTTACCCTCTTTTTGTTTACTCCATTCTTCTTTTTAAGAATCTTCTCTGATCTGCTCTTTTCTGTTTTCTCTATAGTCAAAATTTCATCTTCTATTGTTAATACCCTGTGTTTGAGCAGCATTCAATCCATTGCAAAGTAAAAACATCCATTCTAAGGATCCCACTTACATCAATCCTGTGAAAGATGCTGAAGGAGTAAAAATTTTCCACTGGCCCCCTGCAAGACCTTGGCCCAACTGATCACCTCCCTCACTAAACCCAGTGGTCCCACCAATGGCTGCTATGGCCTTAATCTAGTTGTCCCTGACTTTTGCCCTATGATTAACACAACCTCTGTTTTCTCATACCTTTCAAGAATTTGAACAATGAAATCTGATCTTACTTAATATAGCCTGTAAAGTCTTTGAGTGTCTTGTTCCCCTGGGACATTCAACTTGATCACTCATATGTTACAACCTTTAAATAAATGCTTGATCTAACTCCTTTTGTTTATATGTTATTGTTTTCTACTTTCACACCCTTTTCATTCAATAACTGTTTAATAGTTGCTAGGTAATGAGAAGCCTGGGTGCTGGAGTGACAAAGGTAAATAAGTATGACCCCTCTCTTCATGGAGTCTTTAGAGAAGTAAATGGTTCTGGTGTGATTTGAGACAATTCTTCACATCCCTGGTAACTGAGGAAATATGAATATAACCTAAGTTTTGGTAAACTTGTCCTCTACAGATGAATAGGAGCAGAAAATACATGTATACATCTGACTCATGTAGAGGTGGCAAACATATGTTTCTGGGATTGGGGGTGCCTTCTGCAACAAGCAGAGACAAAACACATTCCCACAGAGGAAGACATCTGTTCTTAAGGAATCTTATCCTGTGATTCCCTTCCAAAATAGGGAAGAAGACTCTAGAAAATTTACAACTACAGAAAAATAAAGAAAACTGGATATTAAAGTTAGATGGACTTATTTACTATGTTTAAAAAAATCTAAATATTTTAAACAGACCACTGGAAGGTTTCCCAAAGTGCATAAAAGAATCTTTACCTTCAGATTATTTTGACTTGTTAGTATATAGAAGCTGAACCAGTTAACATCAGGGTTGTGATTGTATACATTACACTTGTCTCCAGCTCTAAAACACTGAACCATATGAACTCCATTGTTATAGAGGCCTAAAATTAATTAAAAGTTAGTATTCTTCACCCAATAAGTTACATACTTTTGGAATGTTACAATTTAGATTTGTTTATGCATAGCACTCATCCAAGAATTTAACATAGGAGAAATAAGACTCTATATCTGTACATTATATTCGCTATGTATCTATATTTCTGTTTTATAGTAAAGGAAAGCCAGATTTATGACTGCTAGAATGGAGGCCTGAGTTTCCCCTGTGGTGGCTGTAATTCCCTTAACACAATAGTCATTTACTCTGTTGATAACTGTCTCTACCTTTTGTTCTGTTGGCCTCACTATAATTCTCCTTCACCCTGCTATACAACAATGGGAAACTGGGAATAAAGCCAGGGCAAGACTGGTGATAGTGGAGGGATGTTATTGGATCACTGGAATAATAGCCCCTCCCCTGCTTTTTGGTTAAAGTTGAGGGTATTATTCAGAAGAGAGTATTTGCATATGTAAACCATTTTGTTCCTATGTATGGATGTTATCCCATTTTGTTACTGAGAAAATGGCCATATTGCTGAGGTTTGGCCTATAACACCACAATAGCTTAGGAGGAACTTGCATTTGAATGGACATTTAAGTCTAATATGTACTAGAGGCTTTGCTAATGCAATCACATTCCTGTACAAAACAAAATAGCCAACTCCAAGAGGGAAATCAGAAATGATCCTAATGATATTGAGAGAATATGAGAGATCTGGCAGATACTGAGTCTCCTTAGAATTAAATGACTCAGAGGAAGTCTTATAATAAGTACTTGAACAATCAGGTGATTGATAATTTCATTGCAAACAGAAGCAAGCCAATATTTCAGTGTTTAAAATGAGTCAAATGCCTTACATAGGTTTTTGTTTAATCTTCTGCACCACCCTATGAGGTAAATGTTTTCCATACCTCACAGATGAAGAAACTGCAGTATAATGGTTAAAGAGATAGTCTCAATTTCTTCCAGGAATACCAAGTAGAAGTGCTTATCTCTTTTCTTCCCACTAAGTACAGTGAAAATCCTAAACATTGCATATAAAATAAACATAAGTAGAGAGAAGGAAGACTGGATCCTGAAGAGAACACTGGGTTTTTTTTTAGCCTCACATATCCCAGGCTTGGAGCTGAAAGGGCTGGCAAACAGGAAATTCCAACAGCCATAGACCAAAAAGACCCAAACAAAATTTTCTCTCTCTATTAGAAAGATCAGGAAGAGGAAAACTTAGAAAGACAGAAAACTTTTAGATTTTTTAAAAATTGATTTTTAGAGAGAGAGGAAGGGCGAAGGGAAGAGAGCCAGAGATAGACACATGAATTGGCTGCCTCTTACTAGGGATAGAGGACCACACTAGAAGCCCCAAACCCAGATATGTGTCCTGAATTAAACCAGCAACCTTTCAGTGCATGGGACCATGTCCAGCCAATTGTGCCACATAATTCAGGATAAGAGAGAAAACTTTTAGATTATATCTTCTCTATTCATACCAAACATTACAAAAAAGCTATGGTGGTGAGCTTAGACTTTGATCTTCTAGAGACTGAAAGGAAGTACCACGCTCTCCCATGGGGATGGTGTCATAGAAAGCCACATTGGAAGTTGGGACTTTCATTCCTCCTAGGCAGTAAGGCAAATCTTGCCTCCCCAAGCATCAGTGGAGACTATCTGGGGAGACTGGATTTCTACGCCCAGTCAGTAGTGATGAAATGACATCTCTGCCTTCTCTGCTGGAGCTGTGGCAGGAAAAATCACTAAAATATAATAAAGAAATAAGAACCAGAGTCT
Organism: Lasiurus cinereus; assembly: GCA_011751065.1. Taxonomy (NCBI): domain Eukaryota; kingdom Metazoa; phylum Chordata; class Mammalia; order Chiroptera; family Vespertilionidae; genus Lasiurus; species Lasiurus cinereus. Next base: position 13,098,769 of record JAAGEH010000286.1, on the reverse strand, counting down.
TGTAAATAAAAAGCTTTTTTTCTGAAAAATTCTCTGTTAAGAGGATGAAAAGACAAGCCACAGACTGAGAGGAAAGATTTGCAAACCACGGATCCGGCAAAGGACTAGTATCTAGAATATATAAAATAGTCTCCAAACTCAACAGCAAAAAGGCAATCCCAATAGAAAATGGGCAAAAACATGAACAGAAATTTCACCCAAGGGTACATACAGATGGTAAATAAGCACAAGAAAAGATGGTCAATATTACTAGACATCAGGAAAATACAATTAAAACCACAACTATACATATATCCTAATGGCTAAATAGTGATAGTACCAAATGCTGGTGAAGATTTAGAAAAACTGGATCACTCATACTGCTAGTGAATCAATTTATTGCTGGAGGGAATAGAAATGGTGCAGCCATTCTGGGAAATAGTAAGGCAGTTTATTTGCAAACTAAATATCCGAGCAATTGCATTCCTGGGTATTTATCGCAGAGAAATAAAGACCTGTGTTTACTCAGAAACCTGTGCATGGGTATGTATAGCAGCTCAATTTGTAACTGTCATAAAACAAAGATAGCCCTGATGTTCTTCAATTATTAAATTATTAAACAAATTATAACATTTAAATACCATGGAATATTACTCAGCAGTCAAAAGGAAAGAACTATGGATACATGAAAAAACCTTAATGAACCTCTAGAGAATTATGCTGAGTTTAAAAAAGTTAATCCCAAAGGTTATATACTGTCTGATACCATTTATAAGGCATTCTTGAAATGATAAAATTATAGAGATGGAGAAAAGATTAGTGAAACCCTGCATTAATGGAATGAGAGGAGGTCTATCTATATGAGGTCACTGTGAGGGATCCTTGTAGTGATGGAAATGTTCTATATCTTTACTACATAAATAGCAACATCTATTTGTTATGGACTGAATTATGTACACCGCCCTTTCATATATTAAAGTCCTAACTTTTAAAGCCTCAGAATGTGACTATTTGTGGAGATAGAGTCTTTAAAGAGGTAAGTTAAAATAAGGTCATTAGGTTGAACCCCAATCCAATATAACTGTTACCTTATAAGAAGAGAAAATTTGGACACAGACACATACAGAGGGAAGATAGTGGGAAGTCACGGAGAGAAGACACTGATCTACAAATCAGAAGAAATCAAGCCTGCCAAGGCCTGGAAGTGTTGAGCTCCCCTGAATTTTAGCTTCTGAGGCCTCCTGGCCTCAGAAGAAAACAACACTAATGGCCACTTGATATTAGACTTCCAGCCTCCAGAATTATGAGGAAATAAATTGATGTGGTCAAGCTACCCACCAATAGTGGTCATGGCAGCCCTAGCAAATTAATGGGCTAGTTATAATATTACTTAAAATTTTGCAAGATATGTACCTTTCTGGGAAACTGAAATAGAGGGTACACGAGATCTCCTTGTGTTATTTCATACAATTCATTGGAAATCTACAATTATCTCAAAAATAAAAAGTTCTTTTAAAAAGTGAGTCTGAGGTGCAAACAAAGGTCTCTCGTTTGCTAAAGCTTGTACTCAAAACTGACCCAAACCATTGACTCAGTCCTTTGTCAGAGGAACTTCAGTTCTGGGGTTGAGTCAAAAATTCAAAGTATTTAAGATGATTGTGTGGGTATGACCTAGTGTCTTAGTAATGATAGATCAAAAGGTAGCCTTTTGCCATGGGGTTTTCTGATTTTCTTTATTTCCACATAGAAATGGCCCTGTCTCACAGACCAGAGCCTGGAGTTGGGGGTTACCTCAGGTGTTGTTTCAATTTTACAGGTAATTGAAATCACACATTGTGACTTTCCAAAAGTCCTGCTGCAAAATTTTGAGGGCAACTATTTCATAGTGATTAATGACATATTGCTTTCAAATAGATCTTTTTTTGGTGCCCTATATCCCCTCAATGCAAGACAGTTATGTTGAGCTCTCAAATGAAAAATAGTAATCTAAACTAAAGAAATGAAAATCTATTTCTATGCTTAAAAAATAAAACCACAAAAGACAAACTCACTGATGAACTTAGGATGCTTCTGTCTGTTTCTTATATGTTAAGAAACTTTCATAAGGAATTTTCAGGGGTAATTTTGACTCTGTGAGTGTTTTGCTTTATATGCTGACTCTAGAAATTAACCTCCTCATAAAATCCAATCCTACTTTGCTATTTTGACACTTCTTTTGTCTGAAAGTATTCATTAACATTTTGCATAATTGCCCCATTTCCAGAGCAAGTATATAATTTTCTACAGTGTGAAGACTTTAAAATGCATATCCAGTAAAGTTCATCCTGTCTGCCACTAGTTGATGCCTAAGTTTTACCAAGGATTTGAAAGAGATTTTTGTGTTATTGGTCCTGTTTAATCTTGTTGGCCAACTGCATCATTAAAAGGTGACTGACCATCCACCCTGATCATTTCTAATGTCTACAGTTCTTCAGTCATTGTTGTTCTTTAATGAATTCCTGCTCTTTTCTGAATATTTGCTACTAGTATTTATAACCATGTCAACACAAGATTTTAAGCACAATTAATTAGAATACCTTCATAATTTTGTTTTTACCAAGATAATCATATAAATATGGATCTAATTTTGATGATAATATTGAGGAATAGGGAAAGCTATAAAATATACCCAGGAGGACTTAGCATAGTAAAATATGAAGTCAAAAAATAGGCTTATTGCCAAAACTGGTTTGGCTCAGTGGATAGACTGTCGGCCTACAGGCTGGAAGGTCCCAGGTTCGATTCCGGTCAAGGGCATGTACCTTGGTTGCGAGCATATCCCCAGTAGGGGGTGTGCAGGAGGCAGCTGATCGACATTTCTCTATCATCAATGTTTCTAACCCTCTATTTCTCTCCCTTCCTCTCCGTAAAAAAATCAATAAAATATACATATTTTTAAAAATAGGCTTATTGAAACAAAGGTATTTTATTTTCTGACTAAAGAAGAATTTTTTGAAATCAGGTACGTGTATTTTTTTCCTGAGGAATTAAGAACAATTACGGAAATATATTTTATTTTATTGTGTTTTTTTTTAATTGAAATGACCTATTAGTATTTTTATATTCAAACAAACTGCAATTTAAATATTCTTTAGTAATTTTATCATATGGATTTTGGTGTTCAGCCCAGAAAATAGTAAATTAAAGCTTTTTTTTATAGGTATCTGGTTTATGCTTTGAGAGAAATCAATTTTTGAGGGCTACTCTATATAGGTTGTATGTGTGTTCTTTAGGAAAAGCATGAAAAAATTCAATCGTTGTTCCACAGTGATGGATGTTTCAACCAATATATCTAAGATTTAGAAGCTGGGTTCTTTCTTCATATTTATAACTTAACACACCCAGTCTTTATGACAAGAAATTACAGCAATATTTATATTCAGACTGCTTGATTTCTGGTGTCTATCAAATATTTAAAAAAATATCTTTGTTGGCTCTTAAATCAGAAGCAGTGTGGGCAAATGATCTGATAGTCTGCACAAGCTGAGTAAAATTGTTCCTTTTGTACTATTATTTATACTGAGATTTGTCCTTTCCCAGGAAAGAATAGTTTGATATTTAGCAGTTGGTTTTCTTAATCCTGGTATATGATGGTGCTAGCAATTTTGTACTCCATTTAAGAGATTTCATTTATTTTTTGTATCACAAACAAACATGAATGACTGTATTCCATCTTTCTAAAGTTTATGAAAGTTAAATCCCCATTAATATATATCTATATGTATGTATCATTACAACTGGTAAATATTGATATTACTGCTATTAAAAACCTCAAAGCTATAAAGATATCATCTGTTTTCTTTATCCAGTGAGACTGTTTAAAGTAAGCCATCAAGCCTTGGTCAGGTGGCTTAGTTGGTTGTCATCCAATACACCAAAAGGTTGCTGGTTTGATCCCCAGTGAAGGTACATACAAGGAGTCAGCTGATTGCTGTTTTTTCTTTCATGTGGCTGTTTCTCTCCCTCTCCCTTGCTCTCTTTTCTTCTCTAAAATCAGTGGAAAATAATATGCTTGGGTGAGAATTAAAAACATAATGATAAAATAAAATGTCATCACTGCAGTATATCTCAAATAAGAAGCCAGAAAAGTAAAAATTTTACTTTTTGCTAGAAAACTTAGGATTAAAGGAAGCCAACCAGGAAGGTTTATAGACATCAAACCTTTGACAGACCCTAAAAATGCCAGAGTAAAGATAGCGGCTTCTAGCTCTCTAAAGTCAGTTTAAAGTGGTTGTACTGGGTATCAAAATTAATTCTTACAGCTATTGTTTGTCTGTGATTGTAAATGGAAAAAAAAAAGATGAGTATTGAATTTCAGACCTTGTGATTAATAGGATATTAAGAAGAATAAATCAGAAAATCGAAAGAGTATGGTTGTAATCTGTTGTAACTTAAGCTCCTCCAAGAAGCAGAGCCTGAAATAAATATTTCATGCAAGTAGTTGATTTGGGGAAGTAAACACAGGAAATAGGGAAAGGGGAAAATGTGGAAGTAGGGAGAGCTAATGCAAGGCTGTGTTGTTGAGTGGCTGTCCTTATGGGCAACTGGGGCTTGTCCTCATGGGGATCCTTTAAAAAACCATGTAGAAAGCCCTCAGAATTATTGAACAGAAACACTGAAAAGAGGGGCAATATGACTCATACAGGCTAAAATTAACTCTGGAAGGTATTAATGTTTTCTTCTTCAGGATTCTTACTAGAAAGCAGAGAATACAAGCAAGACAGACAGACTATTGCTGAGATGAGGTGCCATCAAGAACACCTGTGCATAGCTTACAGTTGACTCAGCATTGTCCAGAGCTAAAATATGGGCTGATGGATATGTGAGGGGAATGACAGATGTCACAAATGATGCCTATTTTGACAATTACTCCTTAAGTGCATCCCTTATTCACGCTTAGCACCTGTTTTCTCATCTTAAAAAAGAAGGGGCTAATCTACCTTGCTTGTTTCCTGGAGTGATCATCAAAGATTTGTGAAAGAATTTGGAAGCAATTTAAAGGATTACAAAAATGGAAGTTATTGAGGATGTTCTAGAAATACAGGAAAAGCAGAATCATGAGGTCACTTTAAGAATCTAGAAGGCTATGATAGACACCTATATGTATGTGATAGCTCTGAAGCAACCAGAAAGGAAGATAAGCACATCTGAAGACAAATTACATATCTAGCATCTTGGAAAATGTGTGACTTCAACAGATCAAATTATCTACTATCTGGAATATTAGGAGATTGTTTCTTTTTAGAAATAAACATTGATTAAACTGATTTAACTATATAAAGACCATTATGCCTACTCTGCCTCCCAGACCAATTTAAGATATTTTATATTTTATTGTACTTTTCAGTGATTTTGAGTGAGAGAAACATTGATTTGTTGTTTTTGTTTATGCATTCATTTGTTACTTTTTGTATATGCCCTGCCCAGGATCAAACCTGAAACCTTGGGATGGGGCTCTAACCAACTGAGCTATCTGACCAGGGCAAGACCTTCTACATTTTAGTCTTGTCCACCTACCCCTCAGCTTTAAAACTCAAATTCACTGTCTTTGGCAGTGTTTTGACAATTGAAATACTTCAAGTGGATTATTAATTTTAGCCTTATTTGATATCTGAGGATTCAGCCGGTAGCTACTCTCCCATCCTCAAGTTGTATGACAGTGATATTTTTATTTCTTCAGAACTTTGCAAATTTAGTAAATGTTAATGCCAAGGTAACTTTGAATTCTCTTCTGAGTCTTGTGCATATGCAAGGTTAACAATATTACATATACTCTCTCCTCCCAGCAATTTGAAGATATTGTGAAGGAACTTTGTAGAGGAGAGCCCAAACTGATATTTGAAGTGTTAACAGATCTCAAAGCCAAGAGCTGAACTTTGGTAGGCAGTAGCCAAATGGACTTCCCTATTCTAGGGTACTAATGACTCATACTACCTCTTTTCAGGTACCCTCTTCTGGAGTGGTAGAGACAACATTACAAGGGAAAGGTCCATAAACTAAAATTTTCTCTAGTCTTTAACAGTGGTAAACATGTTGTAGTAACTTTATGACATAAACTTCAAATCATCCCTTACCTCCCAGCCTTAATTCTATTTTTACTTTAGCTTGCACAATTTATGCATAATAAATATCTTAGTGTGTATATGGTATTTCATAGCAAAAACTTCAAAAATGTTCAAAGACTATCTAGTTCTTCTATTTTGAGATTCTGTGAAAGTCTGTTTTCCCCGTGGGAATGTTTTTGGATCTTAGTTATTTTCTTAAAGAAACATCAGAATGTCTGTAATGTACCAGGAATTATGTGGCCCTAGGAATTCAGAGGTAAAAGCAGGGATTGCTTGCATTTTTATAAAGGAAATCCTAGTTTGATCCTATTTCATAATGGATCTTGTTCAATAATGATAAAAGTTGGCATGGGTGACTTTGGGGTCCTACAAGTGGGGCAAGAAATTGATCTCCAATGGGTAGTATAACTCCTGAATAGAAGAAGGAGGCTAAGAAAAAGGTGGGAAAGAAGAGGGAAAAATTTCCCAGTGTACCCTCCCTTCTCCTCCAAGTGTTTCCATGTAGCAGGAGGATAAGGTAATGCATGAGGGTTAGAAAGCTAGGCAGGGCCACAATCAAGAACTTTGTGTGCCCTGTTAAAGTGTGGATGGCATTCTTTGATCCAGCCCAAAGAGCCTATTGAAGTCCTATTGAAGAGTCCATCATATATATATATATATATATATATATATATATATATATATATATATATTTTTTTTTTTTACAGAGAGGAAGGGAGAGAAATAGAGAGTAAGAAACATTGATGAGAGAGAAACACTGATCAACTGCCTCCTGCACACCTCCTACTGGGGATGTGCCTGCCACCAAGGTATATGCCCTTGACCAAAATTGAACTTGGGGCCTTTCAGTCCACAGGCTGATATTCTAGCCACTGAGCCAAACTGGTTATGGCATAAAGTATCTTTTGTTTAACTTTTGTTTCCACGTGTACAACAAACAAATATTAACTACCTGATATGTAGTAGGCACAATGCTAGTTGTTAGAAATACAGAGGTGGGTAAAGCATGGTTCCTAGTACCTACCTTACATATGTATGTGGTGTGTGTGTGTGTGTGTGTGTGTGTGTGTGTGTGTGTGAGAGAGAGAGAGAGAGAGAGAGAGAGAGAGAGGGAGAAAGAGACACACACACACACAGAGAGAGAAGGAAACACTTAGTAATTATAATAACAATGTTTGATAATTTATATATATATATAAAAGCCTAAGTGACCATTATGACTGGCTGCTATGATGCACACTGACCACCAGAGGCAGATGCTCAATACAGGTGCTGTGCCCTGGTGGTCAGTGTGCTCCCACAGCCAACCTCCTAGTGTCCTCTTCCTCCCCCCACCTCCAACCCACTCCAACAGACCCTAATCAACCTGATCAGGAATGGGTCAGACAGGCCCAGTCAGCCCTGATTGCTGGCCAGGCCAAGAGACCCCACCCATGCACAAATTCATGCACCGGGCCTCTAGTGATTATATAAAAGCAAGGTATTGTTAAACTCTCCCCCCACAGAGAGTTCTAGAAAGTGCTTACAAAGAAGACTTTTATCTGAAACCCAGTTTGTTAAACTTGGATGTTCTAGCAAGCAACTGCAATGGAAATTTTAGATGTGGAATTGTATAGAGTTATAATTTTCTTTCATAGAATGCTAATCACCCACAGCAACCAGAAGTACACCCCCTCTTTTATTTAACCACTCCGCAACAAACTAGCAAGGTTTGCCCTAAACATGAAGGTCATAGAGCAGTCCACTCCAGGAAGTGCCTGAATCATGCTGATGGTGAAGGCTAGTACTGATAGTGTGGAAACCAGAGTGCTCTGCTTCCATAGGTCAAAGTCTAGTTGCTCCATTATACTATCTGTTAATGGGCATTTTGATTTCTCAACTTGAAAATCTGCATTAACTCAGATCTGGGAAGGGTTTACTTTGACACAAGCAGTCCTAATGACATCATTGATTTCCTTGATCTGCTACTAGGCAGTTAACTAAACATACCTCAATGTCTGATTCCTACAGCATTTATCATCCTTTTCCTCATATCACAATTCAACCTCCAGCTTATGGACTTAATGTTCCAATGAAAGGCATAAATTTCTAAGTAAGGTAGGAATTTCTTTCTAAGTTGATTCTATCTAGAAGTTAAATTTAGGCATGAATGAATTAAAAAAATTGATTTTTCTTATTACCTTATTCTGTTAAGAAAAATAAAATTGTGACTGATTAAGTGGATTTCATGCAAATATCTATAATATGTATGAACAAAACAAATGCTTAATAATGATTATTATTATTTCAGACTATTGATGTAAAAGACAAAAAAAATCCTAATCATATCATATTATGGTAACTATAATAACTGTACCAAAAGTTTGGAGGTTCTTAAAGTAAAGTCCATGGATGAAGGCTCTGTCCAGTTTTAGCATGTGACCCAACAGTGTGCTCTCTCAGTTGGCCTGTGCTGGAGAAGAGACCAATTCCTGGATTTAGTTTTCCTCTAGACACTTAGAGGAGACAGCAGCTGATAAATATTTTTATCAGTAAGTGGGGATCCTGGGCAGCTCCCCCTTGCTGGGGTCAGTAGCCAGTTGTACATTGGATAGTAAGGCACTAAATGTGTTTTTTCCTCCTAAGGGTGTCAATCAACATGAAAACTTTGTAAATAGTAAAATTTTAGAACATGAAAATTTGTAAATAGTAAAAGCATGGATCTCTCTGACTTCCAACTCTAGACATGTGAACATTTCCTTTCCATCTACTGGAAATAAATATATCTTCTCTAAGAGGCTTCTCAATAGTTGGCTAGGGGCTACCAAAGAGTCCTGACTTATTTTAAGCTCTGGGAAGAGCAAATTTCCTAGTCAGGAAAAAAGTTCCATTCTTTACAGGTGAGACTGGCCCTGGGGTACACTTTCTAAGTTTCTGACCAGGCTTTCAGGGAAAACTAGTGTCTAACTTTATTCTACTTAATTGGAACAAAAACAAAAGTGATTCTAAAAATCCTGCTATTGTGTTTTGTGGTGTTTTCTGCTTTGTTTTTAATTTTGGATCCTCCTTTTCCATACAATACTATCTTTCTGACACATGCACACCTTTCGATGGTATTCAGTTGTGGCATTTATGATTTAAAAATCCCTGTGATTTAGCCCAACTTAAAAGTACCCAATACATATTTTAGGTCCTCGTTAACTTCAGTATCTTTAAAACCGTCTGGATTTCTTTCTTTGGAGATAGACCTTGCCCTTGAAGGCTTTCTTCACTCTGAACATTTGTTTCTAGCAGGTCTCTGTGATAGCTCGCTCACTCTACTGAATCCCTCGCTGCTGAAGAATAAAGTGTGGCCAGCAGGTAGATTTTGATCATGTCTTTAGTTTCAGGATTTTTCTCTGTAAAACTCTTAAATGCCTCTTCAGATGCTTATTTTTTAAATTCTAGGTCATGGGAAATGCTCTTTCCTTTGCTCTTGATCTTAGAATGTTGTAGTGTTTAATTGTACTTCACTCCTTATCAGCTATTTAAATTAGTAATCCCCAACCAAGAACATACTAAGATAAAAACTGGATATATGAAAATGCATGCTTATGAATTTTTTACTTCTCCATAACCACCAAAGTTCTGTCCTACACACCATCTTTGACAAATGGGGTTATTTTCATATGAATTAATCTAAATTAGAGGCATTACAAAAAATACCTTTGAAAGAGAAAAACCTTCTTGCTTTTTCTTTCTGTTCTGTCCCCTAGAACCCTTAGCTGTAAATACTAGAATGTCCTGTCAATTATATAAAATCAATGTCACTAAAACTAACTTTGGTAATATTTCTATCTATAGGGGAGGTCTTCTGGTAGAGTCTTAACAGAATATTCAGTAGCTTTTCTCATGTGTCCTTCCTTCCATGTGTTGATTCATCAAAATGTGCTTATGAGGATACATCTGGAATGTACCTGTTATAAACCATTTGCTCCTAAGTATCCTTGGTTAGAGAAGATTTGTGATTCATAAGCTGTCTGTAAATTGCTCAAATTATTTGGTCTTGTTTAATTATTTTGTCCCAGTTTCCCTTATTCCATTTGTTAAGGAATTTCCCTAGCTTCTTACTATCCTGCATCATTAGGAAACTTTCTTTCTTCCTTTCTTCCTTTTTTTTTTTTTTTAGGTTTCAGGTGTGGATTTCTATGTTACAAGATCTGTATATTTTACTGTGTGCCCACCACCCAAAAGGAAATTATTTCTTTTTCTGGAAAATATTACAATCTTATAAAAAATCCAGTACTTTATTAAAGGTTTTATTCACCATATATATTTAAAATTTACTTATTGTTTTGGGACTATCTTAGCCATACATATATTTTTTAAACCTATTATGATTAAACTGGGCCTTCCCCTTCATGCTGTCCCAGACCAATCCTTATTTCAGTCTGCACTTAAAGTATTTTTAAAAACATATTTCCATATTTAAATAGACTTTCTTAATTCATGTTTTCTTTAAACATGTCATTTACCCATCTGATCTCTAAAGAATTTGTTATACCTTTTAATAGCCATATTATCTTTTTTAAAAACCAAAACATTTCATGATCATTTATCTAAAATTATGTAAGCAATTTTTACCACAACTTTTTTCTTTAAAAAGATGTTTTTATTAATTTTAGAGAAAGAGGGAAGGGAGAGAGAAAGAAACATCGATTTGAGAGAGAAACATGGATCAGCTGTCTCATGCACATACCCCAACTGGGAATCAAGCCCACAACCTGGGAATAAAACTTTTGATATAATTACAAAAAATCTCCTCAAGATACTTTTCTAAGTAATGTAGGCAACAAGTTAAAGTAGTCAGGAAAGCTGTTTCATTAGTTTAAAAATTATAAATGCAAATTAATACAAGACAAAGATGTCCTCCTTTAATTAGCAAAATAATTTAAATATGTAATCCTGGTGATCTTGAAGAGTAACTGCCACTTCCAAACATGGCTAGTAGCTATCTATATTACAAAAACATTTTTAAAAGCAATAGCTCGGGAAATATAGATTATGTATAATTCTAGAGTCAATTTCAAATTCATAAAATGCTAAGATACAGTATAAAAAAGTACCCTATTTTCAGTCATAGTAGGTTACTGGAAAGACCATCTCCTCGTGGGTGTAATGCAATAATATTCTAAGGGCTACGATATTATTGGTTGTTAACTTTTTTTCTCCAACATGTATCATTTGCCCATGGGACCTGTAGACAATAAAAATATGAATATTCCATATTTTTGAGTTTTTTATTCCTTTTGAATATATGACAAAAAGCTTTTGGCAATTTCTAAAATTCCATCTGGTAATTATTAGTAAGGGAGACTCATTTCTGAATTCCAAGGCTCTTATAATTATGAAAACTTATTGTATATGTATGTATATAAAAATTGTTATAAATACTTTCTTATATATTAATTTATTGAATCCTCCAAACCTTTCCAAGGTTTTATCCCCATTTCTGTCCAGTACCACAGACCTAATAGCTAGGACCAGTATCCCAAGAATTTTATTCATTGCTGGCTTTCTCAACAAGATCAATTTTGGTATATGTATAGCTCTCTGCCTAGATATTACCAGATATAGATAATTGTGGTCTGTACTATACTCTCTCAATTGCTATAATTATTTCTGGAGAGTTAGCTAAGATTAGCTTTCATCTACACAGTTATAGATTTAATATTTGTCCATGAATCACAGTATATTAAAAATACTTAACAATCTTTAAGGCTGGGGCACTAGCCAGTCAGTGGAGGCACCACCCAATCAAATGCACCCAGCATTAAAAACCTAAGAAGATCAAATGGATATAAAGTACCTGGATATCAATTCACTCCATAATTCATCCAGGGATATCTGTGTGATTCAAGAAAACTAGCAGCTAATTTTGTCACTAGCTATGTACATCATGTTTAAAGATTGTCTATGGAAACAACTTTAAGGAATTTGCCAAGAAAACCATAATTATAATTGCAAAGCAAGTTCTTTTTACATCATACATTATTTAATATGCACCCAGGAATTAGGGAGCCTCACTTTACCTGGGCTTTCAGTTCTCCTTAGACATTTGTTGTTGTTCTTTCAATTTTAGCTTAAAGAATCATTTTTTAAAATAGGAAGATGCAAACAAAATAAGAATTCTACTGTCTATTATGTGATAAACATATACTAACCAGTGGAGCCCATCCTTCTTCAGTACAAGCTCCAAATGTAGCTTTGCAAAGCCTCTCTCATGATCAATTCTTCTCATTAGCTTACCTCAAACTGAAATTAGGGTTTACTGACATTTTAATTAAACCTGTGACTATCCTAATTTTGAATTAATCCTTGATAATACTTTTTAACTTTGGTTAGTTGTGTTTTTTTTTTTGTTGTTTTTTTAGAGAAACTTTTTAGTCATAAAGCTTTCTTTGTCTTTTTTATCCTTTTTGGGAGGGGAGATGTAGAGAAGATTATTTGTGATACTATTGTTTGTGTTGAATTTGAGAGACTCCACCCATTATGTCACTTTTCATTTTAGGGAGTTGTACCATGAAATCATAGCTAAATCCTTGGGAAAGTTTAGAAGTTAGTTTTTTTCTAAAGTCTATAGCAATGTCTCTCTGTGCTCAATGGGCTGTTTTGCAAATAACATAATATCTTTTCATAAGCCCAGGAAACAGCCAATTTTGTTCTTTTTTTTTTAGGAGAGTGGCATTGTACTGTGCTTAATTTATGAAACGAATGCACTGCCTACGACACTAAGAGGGCATTTTTTACTGTGGTTAATTTAAAGACAGGTGGCATGTGTACTGTGAGAGGCACTTCCTTGAACATTAGTCTTATGCCTTGTCAAGCAAGAATTCTAATTAATGAACTTGTAGAGCTTTTATAGAGTAGGGCCTTTTATTGTTTCCATTCACACCCTCTACATAATTTATCTAGTGTTAGGTACCTGGAATGTATAGCTCCCTTTTGACAGTGAACATTCAGAAATGTGTCTTTTCCAGGACTCTGCCTGGTTACAAATTCCTGGTGAAACTCTTCTGAATTATAAACCAAAAGTGTTCATAGCTTTTTCTTCATAGCTTTGACATAAGTAAAGATTTTATATTTTGGGGTGTTATATAAATCCCTTTTATTACAGCTATGTATCCTAAAAATATAATTCACACATTGTACCCTTACTATATTAGTTATCTACTATGTAATAAATTAACCCACAATGCAGTACTTTAAAAATAACAAAGCTTAGCTCATGGTTTCTGTAGGTAAGGAATATGCATACAGCTTAGCTGAGTGCCCATGGCTCATGCCCTCTCAAGGGCTGTCAGCAAGGGCTATGGTCTCATCGGAAGGCTTGATAGAAGATTCACTTCAAGTTCACATTCATGGTTGTTAAAAGGATAAAGTCTCTTGGGGGCTGTTGTTCTTCGGGAACTTAGCTCATTGCTAGTTATGGGGAAAAAAAAGTCTTCCATTCTGTGCTATATGGACCTTTACATTGGCCATCTCACAGCACGGCATCTGGTTCCCTCAGCACAAGAGAGCAAGTGAACCCCAACAATGGAAGTAGTGTTTTTATAATCTTCTAGAGGTCCCGTGCGCACAAAATCGTGCATAATTAGGGTCCTAGGCCTAGCCTGGCCTCCATTGCATGGCCTCTGTGATGCTATGTAAAGCTCCTCGCCCTGGAACACTTCACAATGTTCATAGCTCCTCGACTGCTCTGAGAAGCTTGCTGCCGCCCTGTGAAGCTCACCGCTGGATACTTCGTGAAACTCCCCCTACCCCACCATTGCTCTGCAAGGCTCCCCGAACCCACAACTGCTCTGCGAAACTCCCCCGCCCTGTGACTGCTTTGTGAAACTTGCTGCCACCTGGGTGACTGCTCCGCTAATCTCACAGCCATCCCACGAAGCAGCCCACCACTGCTGCTCAACAGTCTCCAGTCCAACCCCACCATCAGCCCCCCTTGGTGAGCGGCTCCAGGGCTGGGGGACAGGGTAGACTGAGAGGTGCTCTATGCACTTTATGCTGAATGGTCACCCTTTTGGTCATGACGCCACCTAGCTCTTTATATATATTAGGATCCTGGAAGATCCTGCTTTAGTCTATATTTGTTAGGATGAGTCACTAGTCCTGGCTAGTGTGGTTCAGGAGGTTGTTCCATGTACCAAAGATAGCAAGTTTGATACCCAGTCAAGGTCCATGTGGGAGGCAACCAATCTGTTTCTCACTCTCCTCCCGTTCTCTGTCTTGTCAATTAAAAAAAAAAAATAAGAGAAGAAGTGAGTCATTAGATATTGCTTAGATTCAAGGAGGATAAAATTACATAAGGGTGTCAGTTTCAGGAGGCAGATCACTAGGGCCATCTTACAGGTTGTCTCTGACCCCTACCTTTTTCTACATATAAGTGCCTGTGTAAAAAATAAAAGTGTGTGTGTGTGTGTGTTGGGGTGGGGGAGTGTCTCAGTCAGCCATGGGCTTACTCTAATAACTTATAAGAGACCAAGCACAATAAATGCCACAATAGGAAATATGACATTGCTATAGGAGGGCAAAGGAAAGTAGTTTGGAGGAGGATTTCAGGGAGCTTTATGGAAGACTTTGGGTTTATGTGTGACTTTGAAAGATGGAAAGGGCTTTGACAGGTGGTGTTGACATCAGGGGCATCCCAGGTAAAGGAAACAGCATGTGTTGAGCACAAGACACAGTCAAGAGACAGGCAAGTGACTAGAGTGCATGGAAACTCGTGCTGAAGAGTAGAAATTTTTTTAAATGATAGCCTGGAACCAGATTTTGAGATCTTAAATTTTATTTTGGGAAAAAAAATTGTTTTCTGTTGGTAACATGCATTTATTTGCTATTTGAGGAGGAGAATAAACTGGTCAAAGAGTATACCTGAGCCATAGTATCTGTCTTCCATGACACGGGGTATGAGGTTAAAAGCAGGTGCTTTACCAGTATACTAAGACATTGTCACTTGCTATGAATTTGAAATAAATTAAATAAATTATTCAATTCCTTGCCCCTCAGCCTACTGATATTTAAAATTAACATTAGTACATATTTATAGAATTATAGTGGTCTGGTGGACAAAACCCATGCATGGGGTGTGGGGGGATGTGCGGGGGTAGGGGTTCCTTTCATCCCAGCCTACACCCTCTCCAATGAGGAATGTGGTTAGGATTTGGTAGATAACTGAGTGAGGGGCATAGGAAAGGCAAGACAGATAATCCAAGCCACAAGGCACTCATTAAAAAACATTTATACCTAAAAAAATATAAATAATATTATATCCCAACCCTATATGTCCCATCTATCTTAAATACAGCTAATATTGCCTCCTGTGTAGAAACAAGGCACTTCAGAAGGAATTCGGGTTTTCATAGTGAGATCTAGAAGCCCTAGTGATACAGAAATGATGTAAAAGGACATTGCCAGCTTTATTTCCAGATTCCAGTGTGAGAGGATATAAGAAAACAAGTCATCCTTTCTCAAGAAAAGGGAGAAGGGGAAATGGTGCATGGGGCTGAATCATGTTTCAGTTGAGGCTGATAGGTGACAGGAATCTAAGCAGGTTATGGGTAAGGAGCAGTTTATTGTCGAATGATCTTTTCAGGGGGCACATAGATGAGATTTGAGAGTTGCCGAGAAAGTAGGAGGCTTGTTTGAAGAGAAGCAGGTCAGACCTAGGAAAAGGTACATAAGAAAAGGTAAGTGTCTTGGTCACAGAGTGAAATGCCAGCATTTGCAGAGATGTGAAAGTGGGAAGGAACAGCTCAAGGCTTTCAAAGATAACCTGCCAGGAGGTTTGATTGTATTTGTGTCTTAAAGAAGAGCCTACTACAAGCAGCTGCTTAGCCAAAGATGTAGGTGCAAAATTATCTATTAAAGTAGTGCTTCCAGGAGAGACCAGTTAGGAAGTGGGGGATGCCAGTGTGATGAATGGGATGGGAATGTCACCCAGCTGAGCCAATAACAAGCAAACAGTTGTTTGCTTGGGATTTTGGGACACAAATTTCTCATAAAAAGATGCTGGCTGGGAATCCTCTTCTTTCTATCCAGTTTGGTGGTGCATAGATGTCAGGCCTGAGACTTCATTACCAAGAGTGTGAAGCTAGACTGTATGTTGAACAAACCCAGGGAAGGCAAAGCTGAGACATGAGAACTGGTGAGATGAGTCTTGGATCAAACTGGCCGAAGCTCCCAGAATCTTTTTCAGGTATGTTTCTTAGAAAACTTCCTTTGTTGTTTAAGCCAGTTGGTTCTAGGATTTTGTTGTGTTGCTTGCAAGAGAATTGTAAATTCTCAAACACTTTAAGAATCCTATATATTTATTTAAATATGCTTTAATTTTGAAATTGAGAGCAATAAAAAAAATGAGTGATGACACAAATATTTAGGTTTATCTTCTAACATATTTAAAATTTTTCATAGTACTATCCCATTGGAAAGGAAAAGAGGTTATACATTTATAAATATCTCTTCTAATTTGTCTTCTGATCTTGGAGCAAGTCTTTAAAATTTGAAAGTGAAGAGACTTAGGACCTCCAAATTTTCCTCATTGAATTTAACTTTTTATTTTATTTTTTAATCTTTCCTAGAGAATATTTTTCCACTGATTTTTAGAAAGTGGAAAAGAAAGAGAAAGACAAAGAAATATCTGTTGAAAGCAACACATCAATTGATTGCCTTCTGTATGAGCCCCAATCAGGGCCTGGGCCAGGACGGAGCCTACAACCAAGATATGTGCCTTGACTAGAATTGATTCTGAACCAAACCAGCTAGAGCTAGCTTATTATTTTATATGCAAAGCAAGTTTATATTCTAAGTGTGCTTTATAGATTGCATTTCTAATTCTTGTGCATTCTTGAACTTTTAGTGCTGCATGGTCTGACATAGTTCTGCAAGTTGTCTCTGAGGGGCTTTTTACTATCCTTTTGTCTTGCCTGTGAATCCCAGAGATGTGACAGCAGAAATAGGTGATTGAATTCCAAGTCTACAGTTGCTACGTTTCCTCACTTTTATTCATTTCCTTTTCTGACGATTCCAACACATCTGCTGTTTTCTGAGGCATTTGCTTTCTCCTGCAGTTATCTTCTTGCAGTCTTTTTTTTTTTTAAAAAAAAGGTACTTCCTATTCAACTCACAATTCTTTCCCCATAGTTTTATCCCACCACAACCTGAAGTCAGCTCTATGTCTCTCCCCTGCCCTCAATTATTTTAATGCATACACATTTGGTAACCTGAAGTGTCAGAAGTGACGTGTGCTCATGTGTTAGTAGTAAAGAAGACACAGAAGGAGAGCTGTAGGTTTTAAAAAATATATGTGGTGATTGGCTTTCAGCAGTATCTCTGCTGCTACTTAGCAGCTCTATATCGTTATTCTCTTTAGAAATCTTAATGCTTCTTTCATTTCCTTAGTTGTACAATCTCATTTTCATCTTATTCTTTTATTTATTTTGTTAGCATATGTTGTATTTTTCATTTGGTTGTAATTTAAAATTTTTTATTAGGGAATAATTTTAGAATTTCAGAAAAATTGCAAGATTATAAAACAGTTGCTGTTTACTTTTACCCAGTTTTTTTTATGTTAACGTCTTACATAAACGTGGCTCATTTGTCAAAACTGAGAAATCAGCAATGGTAAAATCCTGCTAACTAAACTATAAATTTTATTTGTATTTCACTAGTTTTTCTACTGATTTCTATTTTTCTATTTCACTCAAGCCAGAATACCACACATTGCATTTAGTGCTTGTCTCTCTAGTTTCCATTAATCTGCAAAAACTTCTTAGTCTTCCTTTAGTTTGGGTAATTTTGACAGTTTTGAGGTGTAATGGTCAGATACTTTGCAGACTTCCTCAAGTTGGGTTTCTCTGTTGTTTGTCTCCTGATTAGATTTGTGTGGTGGGTTTTGTGGGAGAATCCCACACAAGTGAAGTGTCTCATCACATTCGGGTACCTGACAGCAACACCTAATGCAAACCTTGATCACTTGGTTAAGATGGAATCTGCCTGTTTCTCCAATGTAAAATTACTGTTTTTCCCCTTTTCATACTCTATTCGTTGGAAGTAAGAGAGTATTTCTAGCTCATACCTCATGGGGAGGGGAATTAAGTTATACTTCCTGAAGTAGGTATATATTGTATGTAAATATATCCTTTGGTAAGGAAAAATATTTAACAATTTTTAATATTCACTGAGAATATGCTTATTGATTTTAGAAGGAAGGGAGAGAGAGAGAGAGAGAGAGAGAGAGAGAGAGAGAAACATCAGTGTGTGAGAGAGAAACATCAATAAGGTGTCTCCCATATGAGCCCCAACTGGATATGGAACTCACCACCACCCACAATCTAGGTATATGTCCTGACTGGAAATCAAACTCACAATCTTTTTGATTATGGGATGACACTCTGACCACCCAAGCCACCCAGCCAGAACTATTTATTTAATCATTTATATGAGTATGGACTCACAGAGTTTTAAAAATTCTTTGGATTATAATCTGATATTATAATTAATTTTGCCACTTAACATTTCCAGCTTTGGCCATTAGAGTGTCTTTGAGGTTGATGTCTGTGTACTGTTAACATTCTCCTACTTTTCTATTCTAATTATCACTTTCTTTCTCCCCTTGATCACCCCCCAAATTTGTACTCCCAGACCACTCATATTCACCTAGACTAGAGCAAATATATATATTTCTAGATAAATTCTAGACTAAAGTAATTTTTAAGTATTATTTTATCTGCAGTTTTTATACTTATAGGAAAAGTGGGTCTTACATAGACATAGAACAGTTATATATTTTATAAATTGCTTTTAGGAGAAAAGTATTTGAAAAATATAAAATTCCTCAGAAATATCAGTTAATATACTGTGTTATTTTCATCAATCATATTCTTTTGGAGTTAATAGCATATTGATTTCTTCTTAATCGTTGGAGAAAATCAGCTGTCTTAATTAATTTTTTTGAAATTTCTTGGCAAGTCAATGTAATTCATTTGGATTATCAAGAGAAACTTTACAGTATAATGGTCTGAATCTTAATTCTCAAAAGTTATTAATCACTAATAATTAACTGCATCCCACATCCATATTGGCAGTGAGAGTGAATTTGCTGTGTGTTATGATTGTGAATTTGATTTCTCATCTCAACAGATATAGAATTGGATGCCTTTCTGGTGCAACTCAAGACTGATTAGAAAACTTGAGAGATCATTAAAACTTTGTATTTGGTAAAGATATGAATGCTTGGTATATTATAATTATTTGACTCTATATTATTTGCTCCCGTATATAAGTTGCTTTAGGACAGAAACTTTTTAAATGAAACATTTAACATGCATATTCAGTTATATATTTTTTAACAAAATAAAATTTTGGAAACTGTGTACTAATATGCCCTCACATAAAGAATATTTCTTGCATTAGAGTTTGCCATTCACCAAAATCCACTATGGATTGGGTAGGAGGTTATAGCTTACAGATCTTCTCAGTTGTTTTAAAGAAACATGGAGTTGAGAACGCTTACAGAATTCTAATGTTTATTTTCCTCTGTTTACTAAATGGGACCAGTATGAGTTTCTGCGCATAGTATATATACTTGAAAAATGGTTCCACTTATAGCAAAGAGGAATTTTTTTCAGCTATTTGATTTGCAAGTGGTAGAGAACAACACCTGGGAAGCTTGCCTCTCTGTGTTTTGTAATAAGCCTGTAATCACTTGTAAGTCCCTTGAGGCAGCCATTGTATAAGCTGTCTCTTGAGTAGTCCTAAGTACTGATACAAATCAACAAATAATTAAAGACACATGCAAATGTGCCCACTAAATTTGGATCTGTGGTTAATGCTTAATTATTATTTAGTGAATGGCAAAACATTTCAGGTGATGACTAACATTTTGCAAATATCAAGTAATATCAAATATGGAGCATTATTTACTTAGATATCTGAAGGAGAAAATGGAAATCCAAACAAAGGTCCTGCCAAGTCAGCCTGTGCCAAAATTATTAATATGATGGAACTCAGTCCTTAATGTTACTTAAGCAAATCTCCACTTTTTTTTTCTTATCTCTTTGTCTAGATTTAATTTTGTTTGGAAATGGGTACCAGGAGGAGTGCATCTTTCATTGTTGGTTTCTTCCACAGTTTGAGAACTAAGGGCTGGGTAGAAAAACAACACATGATATGCACTTGATATAAGATTAACTAAGACCTGGCATAAATTTGATAACTTCTGTTTTAATCTAAAGAGATGTAGGTCTCTGCCCCCAAACTAGCTCATTCTATATAATGGGGAAAATGATGACACACTGTTGTTTTGGTAAGTGTATATGTCAGTTGGTATGAACAGAAGAATATAGATGTGTGCTATCACTCCTGTGTCAGTCACCTGCCTAGAGGCTCTTGTTCTCATTCTGCCTTTCGCCTACTCTGCTGAGCATCACAAAAAGCTACATCTCCCTGACCCCCATCCCTCCGGTTTCTATGTAGGGTTAGCCAATAGGAGGCACCTACAGAAAACTGGAAAGCAGGAAGGAAGAAACCAGGTTACTTTCCCCTTCTTATTTCCTGAGGCATCCCATATGCATCTCTCAGGGGATATATCTCCTTCCATACCACCTTCTTCCTTACCTTTAGCTCTAAGGGTTATAGTCCCATCTTGTTAATTGCTAATCACTGGATTGACTCACTCACCCCTGTTGCTTCCCATCACCAACGTGGCCAATTTCCTGTAATCGCTTCTTTATAAAATACCTATGGTTGTTGTTATTTCCTGGATGGATCTTATAGACTACTAGCTATGAGAAGAGACAGGTGTCAGCATGAGCAATAGCCGCTCTTAATGTTCTTCTCAGATCCAGCTGGTGCACCCAATTTCCAGCTGCTGTGACTGTTGGTTGATAATGGTTTGCGGATGGCCTCTTCAGAGAACTGTTCTTGCCTAGAGATGCCTGGGAGGTTGTGTGTCCTATCTGGACTGGCTAATGTGTAATGACTGACTAATTTGAGGATAGAAAACTTCACCCCTTACCTCAAGGATGAACAAATGTGTGGTGCCATTTTCATGTTCCAGAGTTCCCTGTGCCCTTAGTTATACAGACTTCGATCAAGCTCTTGTTTGCTTGGCTCCTTTCCCCTTCTCCATCCTACTTCCCTCACTTTCTTACGGCTTCCCTAGAATCCACATCCCTGTCTTTGCTTTGAGGGAACCTGACCTATGAAAGTATATTTTAAGAAGAAATGGAGAAAATGTGTTACTCTGGTGAAATGGTTAAACAGAAATTGTGAAGAGAGTTTTAGTTACAGTTCTATTTGGTGACAGTAAGAATGAAATAAAAAGAGCAATAGCGGAAAGTCTTTGAGAAATCTACACTTATTGGGGAACTGATTGTTTTAATACTAGAAAAACAGCATCTTATAAAAGTATGAAGATTTAGAAAGGCCAGATGTCATAGGAAATAGATGATTCTGTGCTTTTTTACTAGTTGACTGTGAAGCACCAGAAGTTTTCAAGAGTAAAAATACCTGGGAGTGATTAGAATGTAAGTCTGATCCAAGACTAAAATAATAAACTCTAATTAGAGAATTATATGAAGGCAGTTTTTCTCAGACTTTAGTAATATATAATTCTTATTTTTCAGGAAAAAAAATCTTTTTGTATCCAAAGTATTGATGTAAATAATATTTTAGTACAAAATTACTATTTCTTTTTTGAGCCACTGGTGTTACCTTACAGGTGGTATGTCATTTGGCCTTCAGTTGACAAAAGCATGTCACTTACATAAGCCTGCCCCTTTCCTTATTAACATGAAACAAAATTGTCCAACTTGATGTCAAGCAAAGGCAACATTGACACTGAAATTCTGTAGCAGCTCTTGAAAATGGTCAACCATGATATCCAAAATATGGGTCCTTTTATTACAAAAGTGAAAATAAAGTTCCTAAATGACTCTTAGATCATGAAGGATACATCCTTGTATCAGGTGAGGGTGGGAGTGTGGTATAGGTAAATGAAGGTGTAAGGGTGAAACCTTGAGAGTGGCAGGCTCTGCTTTCAGGGAAACAAAGGCTGGTGCAGGTAGCAGGACTGAGGTTCAGGAGTGTTATGGGGCAACCTGCAAGAGACGACCACCAGAGACAGAGATCAAAATTTATGAGCCTTTATTAAGCTGACCAGCGACTACAGTTACAGCACTTCACCGTGGCAACGGCTGAACTACAGTCCAGACCACAGGTGTCACAGCAAATTTATACTCAGAAACCATGAGAGGGAATTAGGACTCTTACAATGACAATCTAAAGGTTATAAAAGTTATGTCAGTCATTTCCAAGAAACTCAGGGCACAGGTACAAAACCTGGGCACGCTTGGCCGGAGCATGAACCACCCTCTTCCCCCAAACTCCAACCGACCATTGTTCAGTGACCTACTCCATCTTCCTCTGTCTTAACACACCCTGCCTCCTGGGCAATGGAGGAGCTGTGCAATGTTTTCAACCCAGAACATTATGTTTGCAGCCCAGAACAGGAGGAATAAAACAAGGAACAAAATCAAGTCAACCCAGAGATTCATTGTTGATTAGGTCACTGCCTTCAGTGACTATTCGATTCTTTAGGACCTTCAGAGGAACAAAAAAATGTGTTTCAGAACCATTAGAATTTATCCATCCTCTTCAGACCTCCTATGGATGTTACTTCCCTTATATTTCTGGATTGTGTGTGTGCTTGTAGAAATAGAATTCCTGTGGGTATTTCACTTCCTACTTCAGAACCTCCAGGTGATGGTATAGTCTCAAGGCAAGATGCCCCAGCCTTACTGCAGCTAGCTGCTTGAAGCCTTTGCAGAACTGGTTGCTGGAGGAAGGCCAGAACAAGAGGTTTACAAAGTGAATTAAGGTTGTGCCCAATGGGTATCCACAGGCTAATGTGTGTAGGGGTCAGGGATAGCCAGGGATAGGTGAAAAACTTAATCTCCAGTCAGGTCTAAATGAAACTAATCTCTGTGACCTTGGGGAGGTAAATTCTAATTTACTAGTGTGGAAATTGAAGCTCAGGATGTTAGGAACTGCTCTCATCATACCCCTTTGATGGGTTAAAATGGATTTTTATAAGCTGTTCCCTTTTATTCTCTGCCCCCAATGAAATCCTTCTTAATTTGCAAGGCACAACTCAAATGTTATCTTTGAAGGACTGTGGATAGCTTCACAGAGCAGGTATCACTTTCTTCAAGTGTTCATCATTCCTATCAGAAGTCTAGCATGTCCCTTGTTTAATATATCTTTTTATTTCTGCAGAATAAGAATGCATGGGACACATTATTTGTCTTTTCCTCCAAAACACTATCAGGTTGGCAATCAAACTGTTGAACTAGTGAGTGCCTATGAAAATGCATGATACAGAGAAAAAGATGAAGGGAGGAGAAAAAGTTGGGGTGGGCAGCCATAAATACACATTCCACATTCTTGTGAGCACCTTCTCTTTGTTAGTAGGAGCAAGGCAAATCCATGGCTCTGTCTGCCTCCTTGGTGGGGAAAAAAACATGGTTTCTCTACTACCATATACTTAGATTTGCTTTTTGCCATTCTGTGGATTCTTTCTCCTTTTGAATATTTATTGATATTCATTGCTTCTAAATTTTAAATAGAAAAGAATGATATTGGGGGTAAGGGAGGTTGGCAGAAGAGGACCTTGCCTGGTTTCAGGTGCCTTAGAGATAGGCCTGGCTGTACCTACAGCTCCTTCTCCATGTCTCTTCTCAGAAGAAAAGCAGGGAAGACATTAGAAAGTAAGGAGAGGTTGATAGAATGTGAAACAATATTTGTGTACCTACTATGTAGCTAGGTATTTTACTTCATCAAGTTGCTATGAGGATTAAAGAGACTGTTTGTATCCACTGCTACTCCCAATCTCCATTTTACAGGTGCAGAAACAACTTAAAGACTACTCTATTATCAAAGTCATATAAGTAGTAAACTTTGGAGCTGAAAGTAAAAACCCCACCTGAATCCAGAGGCCAGGCTCTTGCCTGCCTGCTGCTAAAACACCTAACAACAATCTTGATGAGACTCAGGTGACCCCACTATAAAAGGAGCTTGCTGTTGCATTTAGGACTTTCTCCCCTACTCATCTGAATACAAAGGTTGCTATGCCTACCAAGAAAGATGCCAGGCTCTGTGCCAAAACTTTTTTCCAGCTCTTCAGAAGAACAAATGCTCTAATTCTCCCAGACGGGTTGAAAATGGTGCTTTGTACTCCTGTTAAGTCTTTCATCCGAGGCGCTCGCCTTTGAAATTAGATTAAAGGTGGCTCATCAAGTGTATGCCAGGAGTGCATTCTCTCACCTCTCTACCCTTGAAAGAGCCGTGAGTTCGGAACTGAGTCCTCAGTGTTCCATAAAAGTGCAGTGCACACTGATTGAGTGTATTCTGTGGCTCTGGAGATAAGAACATTGGCACTTGAAAAATCCTCAACTATGAGAGTGAGTACATGGCCTCCTATTATATTGAATAGGGGTTATAGTCTCTTGGAGCTTAAGTGTGTGCCCAGGGTACATATTAGTGCATTTCCTTAGAGCTCTTCACCTCTCCTTTGCCACTTGGCTGCTTCAGTTGATCTTTTCAGGTAGTCAGTATTCCCTGCAGAGGCTGCAGGTGCAGAGGAAGCATTTAGTCCTGACTGCTGCTCACTCTCTGTGTGGTCTGTGGCAAGTCTGTTGACTTCTGCTTTAGCTTATCTGTCATATGAGAGGATGAGGCTGGCTAGCATTCCAAGAGGCTTTCTACCTGGAGAATTACAATCTGTTTGGATAGGCAAGCAATTAGATAAACTATAGGTGAGTTACTAGATAAACTAAGGTGAGTTATGTTGGTAACCTCCTTTCCTGGAAAGCAGGGAACTTTCCTCTGAGATAATGAAGCCCAGATGAGACCACAGGAGATATATAAATCAGATGATTAATTAAGCCAGTTAGGGATTATTAGTCTATGTATATTTTATATCAAATTCTTTTTATTAGAACATAATACAGAATTAGACATTTAATTGATATTTGGCCTCGTTTTAAGTACTATTTATCAAACCAGGTAGCTAGTCAGATTATTTTGAATGTTAGGAGAAGACCTTCAATAAGCTTGTTTAAATGGAAGAAAAGAATCTTGATGCTTCCTCTAAACCTTTGGAAAATACAGCAGCTGGCTATTGGCTTTTTTAAAAAAATATATTTTCAAAGGGCACATAATAAGCTTAAATGTGGTAGTTTTCTTAAAGTTTGTTGTTTGTTTTTAAACTAGAATGCTATACTTTGCATTTTCTTTTCTCTTGATCTTCAAACATCTGTCCCTTAAAACTACCTCCATTCAAAAGCCTGATCTATTTGTGTGGTTTGCTTGTGGTTGATGTTTATTTGGATAATCTGAGATAGCAGAAGAGGAATATATTTAATCATCTAACCTTTACAGTAAGGAACATTTGAAATGTTAGCATTTTATTCCAGGAATAGGTGAGCAATTGCATTATAAGGCTTTTATTTATTTACACCCTGCATCTTTCTGAAGAAGAATTTGAAACAGCTTATAATAAATAGTAATATAATAAGAAAAAATATAAAAGAGTAAACAGTCAACATTCCAACCACAGGAGTCAATATTCTGGCTATAATGGACTATAAACCTTTAAGATTCTTGGACATGTGGTAAGGCAAGAAACAAATTATACCATCTTTAACCCTCAAAGAAGGAAGCAAGTTCTTCTAGTTCAAAACCCAGATCTCTCATATAGCACATTATAGATGTGATGTTGCTTTAATCCATTCAACAAATATTTAAGCACCTATGATGTAGTCAGATCTGTGTCAGGTGCTAGAGGCAAACCCATAAATATGAGTATTGTTCTTATGAAGCTCACATTCTATAGAGGTGATAAATACTAAATCTATTGATATATAACCTAGTATATTTTTATTTTGTATCACTCATAGAAACATTTACAACTCCTAAATTTTCTTAATTGTCTTTGCCTTAGATTCTGCCCCTATCACCCCAACATGAGACCTGAAAGATGAGTGGGCATAATCCAGATTAAGAGAACAAAACAGAATTGGGCTGGAGCCCTAAAGGAGCCAGTGTGCCTGGAGGAGAGCAGGACAGAGGACAGTGCAGAGGGGACAGAAAGATAGGTGGTGGTGGCCATGTTGCAGTTCATCAATGCACTAGTCAAACTTTATTTTATTAAAGGAAGAATGTGGATTTAATAGATAGCTTTTATTTCTTGACAGACACTGGCCTTTGATTTTAAAATTACTTACGCTCAGTGAATTACATATTTTAAGTCATCTTATTTTTTTTCAAATAAAACTTGGCAAACCTATATTAGGTCCCCCCAAAAAAACCTTTGTGGGTTTTGTTTGTTTGTTTTGGTATATAATAGGTCCATGAAATTGAAAGAGCTTGGAAACATTGGTTTACATAGGAACTTCAACAAATGTGACTGAAAAAACCTAAATAATAAAGCTTTAGATTTGAATCATGATCTAGTGACAGAATTTCCTCCTGGGACTTAGACAATGTCCTCTATGCACATAGGCTGTACCTGTGCTGGACAGTTATTCAAATTGAACAATGGACTGGGTCATTCTGCTTATGGAGGAAGTGATATCCAGTCCTTATTATGCTCATTAAATCATGTACCCTGGTATAATGCATGGTCTGCCTGGAAGAAAAGGACCCTTTTTTTCTCTTTTTCTTTTCGTTTTTTACAGGGAGGCACTATGGACATAATGCCTTGATCCTAGGACATTTAGGTCACAGAAACTCTAACTCTGCAATTAGAGTTTCTGTGACATTTTTTCAGCCAGGTATATTTTTTAATGGGTACAAACTATTCTTCCATATGCTCTAGTAGGGTCTAAAGCAATAGTTGCTGTTAATTGATGATGGATCTATATGTTTAGAAATTAAGCTGCCAAGTGGAAATGTGAGTAGCGGTAAGAAAGAAAATGGTACTTCATGTCCCAGTCACGAGGCATGTAGTTCATTATAGGTTATAAATAGAACCCTGATTAGTCATGTTCTTGAGAGGTAGCCTACAACCCAGGGAGATTGCTTCTTAAGAAAGTATAGCTTTAACTATAGTTAGACTTGAATTTAGTCATTATTGGAGCAATATTTTTCTTAAAACCCCATTATAAAGTGAAATAGAGATGGGTCTGGTCAAAAGAGTTTCAAAGAGCTAGTTATCAACAGCCATGGAAAGAGTATCTTAACTAAAAGGTCTACTTTGTCTAACATTGCTTACTAAATATGCTCCGCAGGATGAATTGGCTACAGAATGCATACATGGATTACAGGGTAAATTGACCTGTTCTATGGAGTTATTTTCTAATGATCAGTTATGTTGGAGACTTTTTGGAAAACAATGACTTTACTTAGCTAATGTTTAGCCTAATTACCAAAAATAAGCTATTTCCCAAATCTCTTTCTTTATATTAAATCCAATTCATGTTCATTGTTTACAAATTAGAAAATATGAGACAAAAAAGTCATTTAGAATGCAGTCCTGTAATTTTATTTGTACATACAAAATATGAATGAGTAGAAATTATATATATATATATATTTAAAATATTTTTATTGGTTTTCAGAGAGAAAGATAGAAACACCAATGATGAGAGAGAATCATTGGTCAGCTGCCTTCTGCACACCCTATACTGGAGATCAAGACTACAATTCAGGCAAATGCCCTGACTGGGAATCGCACCATGACCTCATGGTTCATAGGTTGACGCTCAACCACTGAGCCAAGCCTGGCTGGCTGGCTGTGTATATTTTAACTAAGACGTCAGTTGTAGTGACCCTGCTAACAATGAACTACCTCAGATCAGCTTGTACTTCCCACTCCCCCTAGGCCTTCCAAGCCCAAATCATATGGGAAATTTAGTTCATGCCCTAAAATTTCTGAAATTGTTCAGGAACTTTGTCAGCCTTGGTTATCATTTATTACTTCATGGTGTAGTTTTTTTTCCTTATCAGTTGACATAAAGCTTCTTTTCCTCATCCTTTACGTTGCTCACAAGGCAGCATAAAGTCCTTTGGCCTCTGAACACCTTATTACTTTGCTCTTTCTCTGTTCCTTTGCTCTTTTCTTCATGTCTTGTCACATCCTAAATTTCTTTTTATTTCTTATTCACAGTACCTTAGGAAAAGGCCTTGATAGGATGATTGCATGGGGGATTTCAGACTTGACAGCCTATAGGTGGAGACAAAATCCCTAAAAGAAATTCTAGTGGTAGATAGCAAAATACTTTGAAAAAGTCCATGCATTTTATTTAATAAAATAAATTTAATTTAAAAATAAATATAATGTAATTGACTTTAAAAAATGAGAACATGTATTTTCACATTGAAACCCACATACACACAACTATTTTGCTGAGAATTTGGCTATTGGACAATCATCAGATTCTTTCCTCTTACTTACCTGTGGTTTCCAATGGTTAAACTATTGATGAGGGCACTCATAGTCTCTCTACTAGGTGATTTGTCTCAGTATAAACTAAGCATAGTATTCTACCACACATACTATGGTAGCTGTGAAAATACTCAGGTCTCCAGATGTAGGGAGCATAATTGACTGGCAGTGCCAGCTTCTGCTCATCTGGATCTGCTGATTCATTCACAGTGATGCCATGCTTCCGATAGCTGAGCACAGTTGGGGTATTAATGCAGGATCTTTGCTGAAACAGGAGTGACTACTATGATGGGTGACTTTGGCATAAGAGCTTGTCATCAAATTGGCTAAAATTTTCCTAGAACCTCACCAGACTGAAGTTCTTCCCACCGCATTCTCCTTTCTCTCTTGTCACCTTCACATATTAGACCTTCTTTGGCTTTCTCCTCTTTTCCTTCATAAGCATGTCCCCCAATAAATCTGCAATAATCCTGCCTTGTCATCTGCTTCTCAGAAGTACACAAAATAATACACACATTTAGCAAGTGACCATAAAGAGTGATAAAACCTGTTCATGTAAGCTTGGTGCAAGAGCTTCTGTCCCTTAGGTACTTGAAGTTCCTTACATGACAGGCTTACTAGAAGCAGACACTAAAATATTCTAGTTCTAACCACTCTTGTGGGTATGGGCTTCTATTATGCTCCTGTTTAGACAAGAGCAGATGTGCTAGTTTTTCACCAAGGAATACATATTTTGAGCATCTTCTATGCTAGTTAGAAAATGCTGATGGAATTAGCTATTATTGAAGCACTTGGCAGTTGCTGCTTCTGTAGCACAGATGCCTGGAGAGCATGCACTGAACAGGGTTCTTCAAATATTAACTAACCACCCCTGGAGAGTAAATTAAAATCAGTGCAAATACAGATCATATGGTCTATGCTTAAGTGTTTTAAAGTAAGTTACAGTGGAATGCAAACTTTATTGACATGGGTAAATGTATCATATCAACCGATTGCACAATGGTCAGTCACATAAATATCCCACTTATTGGAATCAATTCTGCAAGAGTGTTCTTGGTTCCTAACTTTTAACCATTAGTTTTAGATTTAGCAAAGTCTTTTTGTATACTTTGGGCATGATCCAACTTTTCATAGAATATTTTTTAAAGTAGAATCACTGGGTCAAAATAAATGCTCAGTTTTAAAGTTTTTTATATTCATTGCCAAAAGGTCATTTAGGAAGTTTGTTTCAGTTTCTAATCCAACCATTATTATGAGTAGGCTTATTCTTTTTCATTTGTTTTCTGCATTGTGAAATTATGTGTAAAATATAAATATTTAATCCAAAAACAATTTTAAAAAATGCACCTTTGAGTCCTTCATCCAGGTTATGAGATAGAACTTAAAACCTTTCTGTATTTGCTGCTTTTCAACTTTTCTCTCCATGCCTTCCTCCCCTCCCACAGGGTGGCAAAAACAAAATCAGTTCTGTGAGGGATTCCAGGACAAAAGAAACTCAAAGTCTCTGGGTTTTAGGCTCTGCTTCCTGAGTTTCCAAGAGGACATTCTGGGGTGTGGATGAGTCTGGGAGGTTGTAGTGGAAAACAGGTACTAAAAGCTTGTGAACAGAGGGAGGGAAGTGAATTGTGCTGGGTTTCTTGCCTCTAAGCTCATTATGGCCTTATTCCAGCTCGAAGCACTAAATCAAAACAAAAAATTTTGGTGAGATGAAATAAATATCCATAGCCAATTCAGGCAGCAGGACCTGGAGAAAAGAGCAGGGAATTTATTAGCAAGTTGTCAAGATCACCACACTTCTTTCTGGGCAGGACTCTCTAGGGCATTCATTCTGGTGTTAAAAAAAACAAACACAAAACTATATCACCTTAGCTGGTTTGGCTCAGAACATAGAGCATTGGTCCATGGACTGAAGATCATGGATTTGATTCTGGTCAAGGGCATGTATCTTGGTTGCTGACTTGATCCCTGCCCTGGTCAGGCCATGTCAGAGGCAACCAATTGATTTGTCTCTTTCACATTGATGTTTCTCTGTGTCTGTCCTCTTCCCTTTCAACCTCTCTAAAAAATCAATGGAAAATATCATTGGGTAAAGATTAACAACAACAACAAAAAAAACTATACCAGTCATATGTCCTGCAGCATATCCGTCTAGACTCACACTTCTTCAATTTGGCCTAGTTTCCAACTAGCAAGTAGCATCTCATGATGTCTTTTCACTATCCTCCTGGGACTCCCTTTGCTTGGTTCATGTTCCTGTGCCATGTCTTTTTAAAAATTAATTTATTTTTAAGTTGTAGTTGACATACAATATTATATTAGCTTCAAGTGCATAAGAGTGATTCTACATTAATATACTTTATGAAGTGATCATCATGACAAGTTTAGTAACAATCTGTCACCATTCAAACTTATTATATTACTAGGGGCCCAGTGCACAAATTCATGCACCTTGAAAGGAACTGTGGCCATGAGGCAAGACTCTCCAGAGCACTCTGCAGTAGGCACAGTGGCGGCTCTTGGCCCATCCTCCATGCCCCTACCCAACCCTTTCCACTCTAGCCTCTTGTCTGCTAGCAGCCACGCTCCCTCGGCTGCTGCTCCCACTGATGGTGGGCAATGGATGTGAATGGGGCTGGCGCCAGCAGCAGGTGTGAACACCCAACGGGACTGCAGCATACAGAAGCAAAGAATTTTCAATAATCACCAGAGGCTTGCTCCGATAACAGTGACTGGCACCTTGCCATGGTCTGGCACTCCCACTTACCTGCTCCACCATTCCACCAAGGCTGGCACCTGCCATGTTCCATATGCACCCCCTGGTGATCAGCACACATCATAGCAACCAGTTGTTCCATTCTGCCATTCGATCTTTTTGCATATTAGGGTTTTATATAGAGAGAGATTGATTATATTCTCTATGCTGTACATTACAGTATCCATATGATTTATTTTAAACTGTAATTGTTTTTACCTCTTAATATCTTCATCTCTTTTATCTGTCTTCTCACTCATTCCCCACTGGCAACCATCAGTGTGTTCTCTGTATGAGTTTATTTCTGTTTTGTTTTGTGGGTTTTTTTTTTGTTCCTTTGTTTTGTTTTTTAGATTCAACATATAAGTGAAATCATATGG
The DNA here is from genome assembly GCA_011751065.1 of Lasiurus cinereus. NCBI lineage: Eukaryota > Metazoa > Chordata > Mammalia > Chiroptera > Vespertilionidae > Lasiurus > Lasiurus cinereus. The sequence goes on along the minus strand of JAAGEH010000286.1, from coordinate 13,067,089 downwards.
TGTTTGTCTTTATCAATCTGATTAATTTCCCTTAGAATGATATTCTACATACATCCATGTTGTCACAAATGGCAAGATTTCATTCTTTTTTTATATATAAATAATATTTCATTGGCTTCTTTATCCATTTATCTATTTGGGGGAAACTAAGTTACTTTCATCAAATGACATCCTTATTTCATTTCTAAAGTTGATTTATAGGTTAGTGATTTTTAATATATATATATATATATATATATATATATATATATATATATAAATTCAAAGTTATTTTCAAAATAAAACCATATAGGTAAAAATTAGCCCCTCCTTTTCATAAATACCAGAGTCTTTGTCTTCCCTTTTAGAGACAAAGGGCCAGATTAAAATTTTTATGTGTGTCTTAAAAATGGTCTGCATGAATATATGCAAGTATGAGAGATTTTTAATACTAACAAGAGCAGAGGAAAAGGGAACTTGGGAGAAGGGAAAGGTTTTGAAGACAACAGGATGGCTGGTGAGCTGGGAAGAAGATCCCTGGCTGATTCGGCTGTGGATAGAGCATTGGCCTGTGGACTGAAGAGTTCCAGGTTCAATTTGGTCAAGGGCACATACCTCCATTGCGAAGTATACTGGATCAAGATCTAAACAACAAAGCTGAGGGGATGCCATTTTAAATTCATAGGAGAGATTAAAAATGGTGGCAGAGCAAGTGGATGCTGCACGGATGTGTGTCCAGGAACAAAATGGTATTACAACTAAAATACAGAAAAACTTCATGAAAAATCAATGGCAAAATCAGGAGAGAACCCTGACATGCAAGGACCAAAAGTGGACACTGCATAGAGACTAGTAGGAGGAACAGAGGGGTGAAAGAGCTGGCCAGTGCCCACAGACAACAACTGAAGTCCCAGAGAGTTATCTCACCTGTGAGAGGTTGCCACTGAAAATTCTGGGATCTAATTACCAAGCTGGGCCCCCTAGCAGAGAGCACCAAAACTGAGGAGGGTACCCACATAACATTTGGCTGTGGGTTGTAGCAGTGTTCTGTCTTCCAGGGAGTAACAGCTGAAAATTCAGGCATCCTCTTAAAGGGCCAATGCACAAAATTCTCTGTGGAGCCACCCACCTTGTCCTCTGGCAGAGGGAGGGTGAAGTGGACTGGAGCTGTGAGGACAGGGGACTCCAGGGACAGCTCAGAAGGCAGACACCCCAAGTTTCCTGGGCTGAGTCATTCCCTCACATCTTTCCTACATAGACATCTGCCTTGCCTGGGGGAATACAGTTGACACACCCTATTGGAAAACACCTTGCCATGAGATCACTTAAAATATTAAAATAATAATTAGCCTCCAGGCATTAGCAACTGCCCTACCTGTTGAAAAAAATTTTTGCCATACCTGAGGATGATTGCCTGGGGGCAATTTAAGTCAGAATCCTATCAGTCTGTAGGCAGAGATGGTCTCTGGAGGCTTGGGTCTTTGCCTGATCTAAATAGTCAGAAATAGCCTTTAAAACTGTCCTATCCTAGAGATTGAAAGGTATAGAGGATCTACCTAATTCAAAGTCACAAACCCAAACAGAAAGCCAAAATGAGGAGACAACCCCCAAATGAAAGAACTAGAGAATTCTTCAGAAGAAGAGATAAATGAGGCAGATATAAGAAATTTATCTGAAACAGAGTTCAGAGTAATGATGGTAAATATGCATGAAAAATATATAGTAACTATGAAAAAAGAACAGTCTGAGATAAAGAATGACATAACACATTGGAAGTAATAAACAGGAGGACAATTAACAGACAGATTTGAAAATATCACTCAATCAGAAAAACAGAAAGAAAAATAATTAAAAAACAGGAGGACAGCTTAAGATAGCTGTGGGACAACATGAAACATAACAATATTAGAATAGCAGGTGTTCCAGAAGAGGCAGAAAAGGAGAAAGGCATAAAGAAGATGTTGGAAGAAATAATGGCAGAAAACTTCCCTAATATGATAAAGGAAAAAGTCACACAAGTTCAGGAGGCACAGAGAACCCCAAACAATAAGAACTCAAATAGGCCTATGTCCAGACACATCACAATTAAAATGTCAAAAATTAAAGACAGAGAATCTTAAAGGGAGCAAGAGAAAAGAAAACTGTTACCTCCAAAGGAGTTCCCATAAGGCTTAACCCTGATTTCTCATCAGAAACTCTATAGGCCAGAAGGGAATGACCTGAAGTACTCAAGGTAATGGAAAGCAAGGAGTTGAGACCAAGATTACTATATCCAGCAAGGCTGTCTGTCATTCATAATATTAACAAATACATACTATTGCTGCTGTTTAAGATCTCATTTCACTTAACTATATATGTCTATACTATATATTTCTAAGATTATATCATAATAGAGGCCTGGTGCACAGAATTCATGCACTCGGTGTGTGTGTGGGAATTCTTCCGCTAGGCCTATTCCCTCTGGGAGCCATGGGGGGATGTCTGGCTGACATCCTTAGCACTGCTACAGAGGCAGAAGAGGCTCCCGCCATTGCTGCTGCACTTACCAGCTGTGAGCCCAGCTTCTGGATGAGCAGCTCTCCCCCTGTGGGAGCACACTGACCACTAGTGGGCAGCTCCTGCATTGAACATCTGCCTCCTGGTGGTCAGTGGGTGTCATAGTGACCAGCCACTGTTTGGTCAATTTTCATGAAATCCTATATAATAAAAGCCAAATATGCAAATTGTCCCTTGACCAGGAGTTCAACCACTCACTATGACATGCACTGACCACCAGGGAGTGGCACAGAACATGGCGGGTGTTGACAACATGGTGCTGGCAGTGGGTGGCAGTGGAAACACTGCTGGCCCCGATGGGTACTGATGAGAGTGGGACCATGATGGGATGGTGGAGCAGGTGAGCAGGTGGCAGCAGGTCAAGGTGGGTGCAAGCAGAACCCAATCACCGCATAGAGGGCCACCAGCAACAGTGGTAGTGGAGAAGGGCCACTGCTATATTTTTGCTAGCTCCCTTGATGCTGAAGGAGCGCAGTGGGGGGCCCAATGACTCAGGCAGAAGGGGGCATGTGGGAGCCTAGGTGCTCCCCAGAGATCAGCTGGGACCTGCTCTTCCACACCAGACACTCACACTTTGATTGTGGGCCAGGCCTATGGAACACTTCCATGCACAAATTTCATGCACTGGGCCTCTGATACCTATATTTAAGTGAATTAGCACAAAAGCCCATTAGGTAACCACCTGGTGAGACTAGTAGTAGAACATTCTTAACCATGTTCCCTCCAAAATTACTACCATTATCTCTCTCTCTCTCTCAAAGGCAACCTCTCTGACTGTTTATGGTCACTATTTTCCCACTTTTCTTTAGTTTTGCTACTTAGGTATGCATCCTTAAGCCTTATAGGTTAAGGTGATTGAAATCATAAATTGTTTCATGTCTGGTTTACTTAATGCTTTCTACTCTTTGTCCCACCTATCTTATTTTTTTACCTTCCAAAATTTTCTCCTTTCTGGTCTTTACTGCAAATCATTGTTCTATTGTTTCCCTCTACTAACTTGGAATTTACACCTTCTTTTGAAGTTATTTTATAGATTAATCAGAAGATTATGACATATATTTTTGGTTCTTAAAGCCCTTTATTAATTGATATTTTACTCTTTTTGTGGAAAAGGGAAGGACTTTAGACTCTTTTAAGTACCTCAATTCCTTTTAGTTCCCCTCTACATTTTAAGCCTTCATTGTATGTCCTTTAATTCTGCCTGTATTTTAAACATTATCATAGTAATCATCATCATTGTTAGTTTACTATATAAATTTGCTTCATAGTCACCTTTTAATTACTCTTGATTTCTTTCTGAAACTCAACTTTCACATGTTATAATTTTCCTTCTGCCTGCAAAACATGCCTTTAGTGTTCCTTTTAGTGCTTATATACTGAATATAAATTCTGTTTGGAGTGCCTTCAAATTGTTTATTTCACTTTATTCTTAAAATATATTTTGCTAGCTTTATAATTCTAGGTTGAGTGCTATTTCCTGTCAGCACTTTGAAGATATTTTTTTCTTGTCTTCTGGCTTCTGTTAACTATTGAAAAAGTTAGCTGTCTGCCTAATTGCTGCTCTTTTGAAAGCAATCTGCCTTTTATGTTACTTCTGACCACTTTAAGATTTTCTCTTTTTTCTGGTTTTTAACATTTTAGTATGAGGTACTTGGTTGTTTTCTCTTTATATGTATCTTCTGTTTCTTAATTTCCTTCCTAATGTTTCCTTTTTTCCCCCTCTTTGCTTCATTCTGGATAGTTCCTTCTGATCAATCAATATTTCAGGCTATGATTGTTTAGCTACCTAAACAATTCCATTTATTAAATTCTTACTTATTTAACTTATAGTTTCTGTTTGGTATTTTATTATGGTTTTCAGTTTCTACTAAAATTCCCAATCAGGAGAAACCAAGATGGCAGCATAGGTGAACACCTAAACTGCTAACTGCAAAACAATTTCAAAACTACAGCTAAAAGACAGAATGGACAGGAAAGCTGGCTGAGTGGTAATTCTACAACTAGAAGTAAAGAGAGGGGCTCAAAGAGACTCGGAGGAGCTGCAAAAAGCTGAGGTACAGAGACAAGCATGTGTAAGGATGGGTGGCAGAGGGCCTGGCTGGCTTCCTCTAGCAGGAAGGAGACAGAAACTCCTGACTGCATTAAACCCCAGTTCTGACTGCACTGAACCCCAGTTCCTGGCAAGACTCATACTGGGAGAGTCTGGACTGTCAAGAAAAGGAAGGAGTACATGGAAACTTAAGGGATCCATGAAAGGCAGAGGTCTGAAGGCATGCGCGTATCAGTACACACAGAGAGAACTGACTGCTGATTGTACTGCTGGCTTTTTCTAGCAGGAGGAAGACGAACCTCCCAACTGCACTGAACTCCAGTTCCAACTTCACTGAAACCCAGTTTCAGGTGAGACACTGAGGATCCAGACTCATATGGGTCCCCAGAGTGCACAGAAACTCAGAGGAGCCAGAAAAGCAGAGGTTTGGAGACACGCACAAGTGTGAGTGGATGAATGCCCACAGAGAGAGTTGCAGCGGTTGCCAAGGGACACAGATCCAGGAGCCCTGAAGGGCTGGGCTGAAGGGAAGCTAAGGCTGTCTGCTCAGCCCTGAGATTCCGCCCTATCCAAGCTGAGCACAGAGGCTTTTGAAATTTTGCAAGTCTTGTCTCATAAGGCTGACTCAGCACAGAAGATCTCCTGGCATAGAAACAGCTGATCCTCACAACCAATTGGCTTGGAGGTCAATTTCTCCAGTGATACCAAAAGCAATCAAGACTTAACTACAACAAGGCTATACACACAGTTCACAAATTGGTGCACCAATAGTGTCTACCTCAGGTAACCTGGGGAGGCAGAGCTACTGGGACATATAAGACAACAAGCACACAAAGCTACTCTACCAACTCAGGGAAGCAGCAAAAATACGGAGACAAAGGAACAGATCACAAATGAAAAAAATGGAGGAAAACAAATGACTGGATATAGAGTTCAAAACCACAGTTATAAGATTTTTCAAGAATTTCCTAGAAAAGGTCAATAAATTTAATGAGACCCTCAAGATTATGAATGAAAAAGGACCAACTATAAATTAAAGATACACTGACTGAAATAAAAAAAATATTATACAGAGACCTAATAGCAGAGTAGAGAAACACAAAAATCAAGTCAAAGATTTGAAATACAAAGAAGCAGAAAACACTCAACTGGAAAAGCAAAAAGAAAAAAAAGAATTTAAAAATTTGAAGATAGTGTAAGGAGCCTCTGGGAAAACTTCAAGCATACCATCATCAGAATTATTGGGGATGCCAGAAGAAGAGAGAGCAAGATACTGAAAACCTATTTGAAGAAATAATGACTGAAAACTTCCCCCACCTGGTGAAAGAAATAGACTTACAAGTCCAGGAAGCACACAGAACCTCAAACAAAAGGAATCCAAAGAAAACCACACCAAGATGCATTATCATTAAAATGCCAAGAGCAAAAGACAAAGAGAGAATATTAAAAGCAGCAAGAGAAAAACAGTTCATTACCTACAAGGAAGCAACCATTTGATTATCAGCTGATTTCTCAACAGAAACTATGCAGGCCAGATCGGAGTGGCAAGAAATATTCAAAGTGATGAATAGCAAGAATCTACAACTAAGATTAGTCTACCCAGCAAAGCTATCAGATCAAGAGCTTCACAGATAAGAAAAAGCTAAAGGAGTTTATCAACACCAAACCAGTATTATATGAAATGCTGAAAGGTACTCTTTAAGAAAAGAAGAAGAAGAAAAAGGTAAAGATAAAAAGCAGGAACAAAAAATACATTATCAACAAGTGAATCTAAAAATCAAGTGAATTAAAAATCTAATGAACAGAATAAACTGGTGAATATAATAGAATCAGGGGCATAGAAAGGAAATGGACTGATAATTCTCAGGGGTAAAGGGGTGAGTGGGGTGTGGGAAGAGCCTGGACAAAAAACGTATACCTATGGTTGAGGACAATGAGGGGAGGTAAGGGCAGAGGTTGGGATGGGAACTGGGTAGAGGAGAGCTATGAGGGGAAAAAAGAACAATTGTAATAATCTGAAAAATAAAGATTTATTAAATTTAAAAAATTCTCAATCATGTCTTGTCTCCCTGAACAAAATAAGTATGATTATTTTAAAGTCTATATCTAAAAACTTATACATCAGAAGTGCTTGTGAATTTTATTTTCAATTATTTCTGTTTGTTTGTTACTTTGTCTCTGAGTTCCTAGTTATTTTTTACTGTGTGCCAGACATTATATTTTCAAAGATGTTGCAGAAATAATTTTTAGCTTGAAATAAAATCTACTCACAAAGAGGACTTTTGTATGTGTGTTGTTTGGCAGAGGAGAGGTGGCGGGTGCATCTGTAGTACTAATACTCTGTGATCACCTTAATCTACTTGCTTCTACAGCATGTAGAAGAGTACTAATGCTACACAGGATGTGATGATAATGCCTCTATTGAAAGATGTTAAAGTACTTCCTAGGGTATATAGAGATATATACAATCAGATTTCAATATGATCTGTACTGGTACTTTAATACTTTCTTTGTACCAGGTAGTGTTTTAAGTGCTTTCCAAATAAGATAATTTTTATAGCAATGATTATGAGATGGGTATCATTATTGTCCTTGTGTTACAGATGTAAAACTGAGGCAGAGAGAAGTTGGTTATGTGGCTTTAAATGGAACAGCTGAGCTTTGAATCCAAATAGTCTGGTTCCAGAGTCTCTGATGCTAATTGTCATGGTAAAGTGAGAATATGCTTTAGGGAGGAAATGCTGGTTATTGTTTATGCCAATTCTTTTGAGCTCCCTTAGGTCAATTTCTGGCTGATAAATGTATTGAACTAAGGGCAAACACCCTTAACAGGCTTATTTAAAGTGAGTTTTTTTTTTCCAGAGGCAAGTTTTGTGAATTGTCAGCAGGCTAAATTAATGAAATTTGGTAAAAGATAATGCTGTTGAGACAAATTTAAACTTTGAGTACTATGTTATTCTGAGAAATGGTAAATTTTGGAATTATGTGGGGAAAAGCAGTTAGGAGTAGTACCAGTACATTTGACTTTGTCTAATTATAAATTTAAGAATGCATCATCTATCTGTCATTTTGTCAGTGTGCTGGGTAACAACAAGACCCCAATTTTGTAAACTCACTGCTGCAGTTTCTAATTGGGAGGAAGCAAAATTGTGGGTTAATTTTATGGTCTTTATAGACTACATAGTACTGAGAGCAGCAAGTATGGGGAAACTGCCTCTTGGAACTCAGAATCATAGCTGATTCATGTGTGAGATTTGTTTATTGTGATTCTTTTCACAATGACTGCTCATCCTGCTTCAACTTGAATAGTTGGCTCGGTATCCAGAGTGTGTTTGATTTGCTAACTTAAGAAGCAAAATATCATATACTATAGTGGAAATTTACCCTGGATAAGTGTAGATCACTTAGTAAAATTGCTATATTCTCAACATGTTAAGGCTTCCTTAGGAGAAAATGCTTTAAGAGCTTTCTTAGAAACATAAGTAAACAGAACTTATTTTTCAGGAAACCTGAAAAGCATGACCTAACTTATGATTTGGGACCATATGACCTTGGAGGGAAAGATGCAATAAAAAAGAAAATGACCACAGAAAGGCATGAAACTAGTCCTAGAGGGCTTTTATGAGTCAGGACTTCTGGTTGCAAGTGACAAAAACCAGATTCAAATCAGTCTCATTACAGCCATCAAGAGAGGGGGAAAGGGACAAATGACTCTCTTGGGCCAAATACATTGCACATCAGTATCAATTTAAACTTGTTGGCTGGAGAGAATTCCAAAGTGTTTTCAGCAATTTATTTTGAAAGGATCTGAATTTAAAAGGGGAGGGAGGGTGGAAAGGAATGAGTTATTGGCTCATGATGTTGAAGACAATAGGCATGACACTAAGGCATGACATTTGACTGGGTCCAGAGGCTAAAAGAATATCACCACTGCCCTTGCACCATACAACCTTCCTCTGCCTTCTGCTCTATCTTTGTGGACTTATTAACTCCTACTGCGAATGTTATTTTCCTGTGGCCTTAGGGGAGAAGGATGTAGGTATCTTTCACTCTTCCTCTATTAGTCAGGTCTGAGGTAATTATTATACTAGTTATCTACTGCTACATGACAAATCACCCCAAAACTCAGGAGTTTAAAAAACAAACATCATCTCAGTTTCTATGTGTTAGGCTTCTGGAAGAAGTTTAGCTGGATGGTATGGCTCAGGGTCTCTCATGGGATTGCAGCTAATGTGTTGACCAGAGCCATTGTCATTTAAAGGGGCTGGAGGAACTGCTAGCAAGCTCATTCACATGGTTGTTGGAAGGCTTCAGTTCCTTTTTGAAAACATATATTTTATTGATTTCAGAGAGGAAGGAGAGAGAGATAGGAACATCAAGGATGAGAGAGAATCATTGATTGGCTGCCTCCTGCACTCTTCCTACTGGGGATCCAGCCTGCAACTAGGTATGTGCCTTATCAGAAATCAAACTGTGACCTTCTGGTTCATAGGTTGAAATTCAATAATGGAGCCACACTTGGCCAGGCAGGGCTTCAGTTCCTTGCCTTATAGCCCCCCTCCCGCCTGCTGCCCCCCTCCCCTCATCCCACAAGACTGTTCATACAACATGAAGCTGGTTTCCCCCAGAGTGAGTGATCAGAGAGCGAGAGAAGCCAAAACAGAAGTACAGTTCCTTTTATAACCTAATCTCAGAAGTAAAGTATTATTTCTGCTATATTCTATTGGTTCCAAAAACCAAACCTGATATACTAGTAGTGTGGGAGAGGAATATACAAGGGTCTGAAAACCAGGAAGGTGGAGTGGTCACTGAGGGCCATCCTAGAGTCTGGCTTCTGCACGTACTAAAATAGGCAGAACTCGGAGGTGGTCTCAGATTCTTGCTTCCTGACATACAGACTATTTATAATCCCCTCCGTGTGCATGTGGACTGGGGCCAGTCAATATGATTGACTAGCCACAGCCTTAATGAGATTACACTGTATGACAAAGATGAAGAGATTTTGCAGATTTGAGTTCATCAAAAGGGAGATTACTCTGGGTAGGCCTGACCTAACAACCAGTGAGTTCTTGAGAGGAACCAAGATGGTGGCATAAGATATAGATCTGTAAATGCTGTCTCTTGTAACCACACCAAAACTACAACTAAAAGACAAAACAACTATCCCTTGGAACCACAGAAAAGCTGGCAGAGTGGAAGTTCTACAACTAGAAGGAAAGAAAAAAGTGCATCCAGACCTGGTGGGATGTGCAGAGGCTCAGAAAGGCAGAGGTACAGAGATGCTCTCGAATCAGGCTGGCATGTGCTATTGTTTTTCAATTAGGAGGGAGTTACAGTTTCTGGCGAGATTCTGGGGACCCAGACTCATACAGGGAGGAACTGGAGTGCCATCAGGTCAGAAAGAAAGGGTGGCTCTCTCGCAGAGTTGTGCACTGGAATCATTGTTTACTGTGCTGGGGCTTGGGACACAGGACACTGAAGAGTACATTGCAGAGAGGGCTGACTGGCAGCCATCACTGTTTGCCATGCCCTAGCCTAGAGACTCCCTGAGACCCCACCCTGTCCAATTTACAAACCCACCCAGCTGTGTGGCCACTTTTGCATATGAACGGCCTGCCCTCTGGCAGCTTAACCTAACAAATTGCACCTGGGTCAGACAACTCCAAAACTTCCAAACTCCAAGCAAAGAGGAGAAATCAACTCCAAATCTTTCAAACTCTAAGCAAAGAGGAGAAATCTGCAGAGCTTCCTGTAGCTCCTGCTGGGTGGCCTCAGACACTAGCTTACTTGCACCTCCTTGGAGATGCAGGAACCAGTGTACCTAGAGATCAGTGTGAGATGACACCAGATTTCAACTCCTCACATAAATAAGTGACACACTCAAGAGGTAGACTCAGTGAGTACCAAAGTCCCACTGAAGCAAGTTCTGCCCAATAAGAGTGTCTCCAGCACAGCAGTTCTTCCATTAATAGACAGAGCTAATCCTCACAGTCAATTGGCCTGGAGGTCAATTCCTCCCAGTGTACTAATAGCAATCAAGGCTTAACTACAACAAGACTTTAAACCCAGCCCAAAAAGGGGTACACCAAGAGTGTCCACATCAGGTGATTGGGGAGGTGGAACTACTGGACCCTAAGAGAACTAGCACACAAAGCCACTCCATCAACACCAGGAAGCAACCAAAATGTGGAGACCAAAAAACATGTCACAAATGAAAGAAATGAAGGAAAGCAAATGCCTGGACGTAGAGTTCAAAACCACATTTATAAGGTTATTCAAGAATCTTCAACAAACCACCGACAAACTTATTGAGAACTCTGAGAAACTTAGTGAGACCTTCAAAGATCTTAATGAGAATGCCAAAAAATGGAAAAGGACCAGTCAGAAATTAAGCATACACTGTCCAAAATAAAGAATAATATACAGAAATCCAACAGCAGACTAGAGGACCCCAAGAATCAAATCAAAGATCTGAGATACGAGGAAGCAAAAAACACCCTAACAGAAAAACAAAAAGAAAAACGAGTCCACAAATGTGAAGATAGTGTAAGGAACCTCTGGGACAACTTCAAACATACCAACATCAGAATTATGGGAGTGCCAGAAGAAGAGAGAGAGCAAGATACTGAAAACCTATTTGAAGAAATAATGACTGAAAAACTTCCCCTACCTGGTGAAAGAAATGGACTTACAAGTCCAGGAAGCATACAGAACACCAAACAAAAGGAATCCAAAGAGGACCACACCAATACACATCATAATTAAAATGTGAAGGGCATAAGAAAAAGAGAGAATCTTGAAAGCAGCAAGAGAAAAACAGTTAGTTACCTAAAAGGAAGTACCCATACAACTGTCAGCTGATTTCTCAACAGAAACTATACAAGTCAGAAGGAAGTGGCAGGAAATGTTCAATGTGATGAATAGCAAGAACCTACAACCAAGAGTGCTCTCTCTACCCAGCAAAACTATCATTCAGAATTGAAGGTCAGATAAAGATCTTCACAGATAAGAAAAAGCTAAAGGAGTTCATCACCACCAAACCAGGATTATATGAAATGCTGAAGGGTTTTCTTTAAGAAGAGGAAGAAGAATAAAAAGGTATAAAGTTAAAAATTATGAACAACAAAGTGATAACAAATACATACCTATCAACAAGTGAATCTAAAAATCACAACAAGTGAATAAAAAAATCAGAATAAACTGGTGAATATAACAGAATTAGGGGCATAGAAAGGGAATGGACTAACAATTCTCAGGGGAAAGGAGGAGTGAGGGGTGCAGGAAGAGATTGGACAAAAATCTTACACCTATGGATGAGGACAGTGGGGAGGGGGGGTTAAGGGCATGGGGTGGGTGTGGAGGGAATCAGGTGGAGAGGAGCTATGGGAGGGATAAAAAGAAGAACATCCGTAATAAACTGAACAATAAAGATTTATTTTAAAAAATCAATGGGAAAAATATCCTCATTCCTGGAGTGAGGTTTCAAAAAATAAAATAGCTTAGGGATAATAGGATAATGCTGATGTTAGAATTTTCAAATAAGAGCATATTATAAAATTCCATGTATTCAATTTCCTCCTTTGTCCTTTAGTAGTATATAACATTTTTCTTCATAAAAATTTTGCACATTTATAATTAGTGCCCTTTTTGGTAATTTATAATTTTTGTTGCTATTGGAAATTAAGTTTTTTCCCCCTACATTAGATTCTGATTATATGAATGACATTAATCTTTGTATATTAATTTTATGTCTTACTATTGCACTGAAATCTCTCTAGTCTGTCACATTATCACATATAGTGATAGTTTTATTTCTTATTCAATTTTCCAATTTTCTTTTATTTAATTTTTTGTGTTTATTGGGGTGACATTGGTTATTAAAATTAATAAGCTTTAGTTGTATAATTTTATAATACATCATCAGTATATTGCATTGTGTGTTCACCACTCCAAGGCAAGTCTCCTTCCATCACCATTTATTCTCCCTTGTGCCCCTTTTACCTCCTTCTACCCCCTTATTGTTCAATTTTTATAGTTTTAATATCCTTTATTGTATTTTCAGAAAACTGTCAGATAATAGCAGTATCTTTTTCTTTACCTTCATCTAGTGAGGAAATCTCAGGTTTCTCTATTAAAAATAATTCTAGAATTTGGACTAATAGAGATATATATTATCATGTTGAAGAAAATCTGTACCTTTATTACTGAGTTATGATATAGAATAAAATGCACTAATCTAAAATATTAGTCTTAGAAAATTAAAAACCTCCTTATGAAATAGATCAGACCTTCTTACTGGCTAAGTATATTATGTTCTTCCATAAAATTTTGTGACTTTTTTCATATAGGAGTTTCACTAAAGCTGTGATGATCTCTTTGTCTTGATATCCAAAGTTCATATTTAAGTCCCTTTTTACTAGAACTCTAAACACCTTTTTTTTTGTTTGTTGTGTTTTTTGTTTTGTTAATCCTCATCCAAGGATATTTTTCCATTGATTTTTAGAGAGTAGAAGGGAGGGTGAGAGATAGAGTGAGAGAAACATCAATGTGAGAAAGACACATCAATTGGTTTCCTCCTGCACACATCCCTACCAGGGCTGGGGATCAAGCTTGCAAAAGAGGTGCATGCCCTTGACCAGAATTTAACCTGGGACCCTTCAGTCTATGGGTCAAAGCTAGCCTGTTGGCTGAAGTTTTATCCACTGATCCAAACAGGCTAGGGTTCTAATCAGCTTTTGACTGATTAGGGTTCTGAATTCTCTTCTTAAAACATCCTGTTCTCTTTGATAATATGATGCCTCACTACTGGTTTTCCTTTTATATGTCTGCCTACTAATTTACATGAGTTTATTCCCAACTTTTTATATTTGTTTTCACTATTATAAGCAGGATCTTTTCTCATTTTTTTTCATTATATTTTTTATTCTTGTAGAAAGATACATAAAGAACTATGATCCTAAAAACAAACAAACAAACAAAAAATCAAAACAAAACAAGTGAGTTCTTTAACAGAGGCTCAGAAATGTGAAGTAGTGACACTCTCCTGCTGGCCTTGAAGAAGCACACTGCCAAATTGTGGAGAGGGCCACATACCATGGAATGGTGGGTGGCCTCTAGTTGCTGAGGAACTCAGCTGCAAGAAACCAGATTCTACCAGTAGTCAGTGAGCTTCAAAGGCCTCAGATGAGAAAGCAGCCCTGTTCACACCTTCACTGCAGCCTGAACACAACATTCAATTAGGCTGTGTCTGGACACCTGACCTACAGAGATCATTAAATCATAATTGTGTGTTATTTTCATCTATTAAATAGTGATATGTTGTTATGCAGCTTAGGAAACTAATAAAGGTACCTACCTGCGAAAGATAAAAGACAGGTAGTGGTCATCTGTCAATCTCTCCACATGTTTGTGAATTGGGATGCTGTTTGAGACATAAAGGTTTGGCATGAGCTACTAGGCAAACCAAATGTAACTCCTAGAGTTTATGATAATATTTCAAGCCTGGGGACCCCACCATTTCAAGGATATGAATTATCCAGCGAACAATATTTAAAATGGCTCAAAATGTGGTCTGTGTATGAACTATAATAGAACTCTCTGGAGTGTTAGTTAAGATATAGGTTCCTAGGCCTTGCTCCAGATGTATTGACTCATCTTGAGCATATAGTTTAGGGCTATGAATTATTATTTTTTAATCATTTCATAGATGTTTTTATTCTTAAGATTTTCAAAATCAGAAAAGAAAAACTGAACAGCTGTCAGGGATAGGGAATTGGGAGATTAGATTGAAATAAATGAAGGAATTAAGGAAATATAACCTCATGGACACAGACATCAGTATAGTGATTACAGAAGGAAAGGGGTAGGGGCAGGTAGAAAAATATATAGGGGGTACAAATAGTGATAGAAGGAGATTAGACTTCAAGTGGTAAACACAAAATACAATATACATATGATAAATTATAGAATTGCATACTGGAAGCCTATATAATTTTATTAACTAACCAATGTAACTCCAATAAAATCAATAAAAATGTTAAAAACATGGAGAAACAAAGAAAAAAGCTGAAGCGAAGTTGAGTGAACACATATACTTTTCACTAAAATTCATCAATTTTTAATATTTAACTCAATTATTTACTTTTCATATATATAACTACATACATAATTTTACTGCTAAACCATTTGAAAGTAAGTTAGAAATGATCATGTCACTTTACCCCTAATCATTTTCATACATATCTCCTACAAATGACATTATCTCATATAATCACGTAACCTTAACACACTGAAGAATTGAAACACTGATGTATCACCTAACACAGTGGTTGGCAAACTGCGGCTTGCGAGCCACATGCAGCTCTTTGGCCCCTTGAGTGTGGCTTTTCCACAAAATACCACAGCCTGGGCGAGTCTATTTTGAAGAAGTGGCATTAGAAGAAGTTTAAGTTTAAAAAAATTGGCTCTCAAAAGAAATTTCAGCTAAAACCGGTTTGGCTCAGTGGATAGAGCATCAGTCTTCGGACTGAAGGGTCCCGGGTTCGATTCCGGTCAAGGGCATGTACCTTGGTTGTGGGCACATCCCGAGTAGGGGGCGTGCAGGAGGCAGCTGATCGATGTCTTTCATCGATGTTTTTCTCTGTCTCCCTTCCTCTCTGTAAAAAATCAATAAAATTATTAAAAAAAAGAAAAAGAAAAAGAAATTTCAATCATTGTACAGTACTGTTGATATTTGGCTCTGTTGACTAATGAGTTTGCCGACCACTGACCTAACTAACCTATAGTCATTTTTTTTCTAGTAGTCCTTAAAATGACCTTCGGATTTTTGCTTCTTAAAAATTGATCCATAAACCAGCAGCTTAGGCATCTCTGTATTTTGACAGGAATCCAGTGGTTCATACACACATGAGTTTGAGATGCCTGTAGCAGTTGTTTGATTGAAGACCTAATCAAGGATCACATTGCATTTTGATTGTCAATGCTTTCTTTACTCTCTAACATCTCTAAACTAAAATAGCCTATGTGGTTTTTTCCTATTCTCTCTTTCGGCTCCCTTTCCCCCTTGCCTCTCTTTCCTTCTTCTTCCTGGCAACAACAATATGAATTTTAAAATTTTTCCATGCGTTTGAAACTAACCACAGAACACTAATAAGTTTTCTAGTATGAATGATACAGCAAAATGTAGGGGAATGTGGTGGCAGATGAAAACCCCAGGAGCTGGCTGAGGTTTCATGAACGACATGGACTTCTGTGGATCCTGAAATCACAAACACTGAATATAAGGCAAACAACTTGTGGGGATAAGCATGAGGCATTTGGGAAACCAAGTTAGTTGGTTTCTCTTAAGTGACTAGTTCAAGAAACAAAGAAAATCCACTTCAAAGGCCTTTTGCAGCCAGATTCATGAGCAATCAGAAATCTTAATTAAAAAATAATTTCCAGACTCATTAGAAAAATGGAGGCAATCTAGCTGTGAACAGTGAAATTATATCTGGGTGGTGAGATTGGTGAGTTTTAATTTTTCTTATATTTCCTGCCAGTCTTTTGCAAAAAAGGAATCATTATAAAAGTCTGACATGAATTATAAATTTTATATGAGGACTTCCCAATACATTAAATACCAATTCAGCATTCACTTCATAAATAATTACAGTAATATCCCATATTTTATTTCCCCATTTTGTTATTTTAATCTTCCCCCTACTGTTGGACATTTTACTTTCTTGCAATTTTTCACTGAAATATAAAGCTTTCTTTATCCGTATATTATATTTCTGATTTTTTTAAAATAATAAAGTCCTAACAGAATTACTGAGGCAAAGCTCACAATAGATTCCAACTGGGAAGTGTGATTCCCTCAGAGGCACTGGCTGTGCCATCATTCTCAGTCCTTCTCCCTAATCATTCTGACCAAGGAAGAGAGCACCTGGATTCAAGCTGGCAGCCCCCAAAAGATGCGGAGACCTGACAGACAAAGGCAGAAAAGATGGGTTTGCAGCTGGGTTCTGACATTGCACTGCTCCTTCTCATCCTTCCTGAAGCTATCTGTGCAGCCCCTGCTTGAGTCATGTGAATAACCTTAGATGCCTTCCTCCAAAATCCATGTTTTGCTTGTTATTTTGTGTGTTTTTTTTCTGTTGCTACCAAAAAAGAAACCCCCAACTAATACTTATGGTGGCTGCAGACAACAGATACCTAGAGAAAAATAGTACTTGGAATTAGCCATTGGACTGTGCAGAGTGAAAGGTAGTGAGGCCCCTTTCATGGTAAGTGGTAGCCAGAAAGCTCATCCATCTCTCACACTCAGGCAATGAGCATCTTATCAGGGTGAAGATCTGGGTGTCTGTGTACAGTTGCCAAATGAAGAGAATGGAACTAATGAGAGATCCTGGCCCCATAAATTATGAAGCTGATCCTGGTGAAAGTCACAATCATTAAGTGGAGGTGATATGATTCAAACCTAGGCAACCTCACTCCATAACCTTGATTCTTAGCCATTTTTTTATACTCTCCTGCCCAGTGCAGTTAAGCCTTCTGTATATAACAAGAATCTAATGCCAACTGCCCCTACCTATAGAGTTGCCAGAAATAGCAAATAAAAACACAAAACTCCCAGTTAAATTTTCTTCCAGATAACCAATCAGGGATTTGATTTAGCATATGTATGTCCCAAATGTGCCTAGGACTTACTTGTATTAAAATATTATCTGAGTGTTCTATATTTTGTCTGGCAACCATACATGGCCCAATTCCTTATCTCTCTTTTTCATTATTGTTCTCTCCATAACAAAGGTTAATTAAAATTTAGCACATAGGACTTTATTTGAGGGTACAGTGAAGAAAACATTTTCAAAGAAAATTTTAGAAATTGGGATGCACTGAAAGTGTTGTTATAGTGCTCACCTATATTCAGTGAGCTAGTCTAAGCAGCCAGCTTTAATTAAAAGTTTGATGGCCTGGTGAGTGCAAACCATTGCTGAATGCTGTGCTAATTGAATTCCTTCTCCTCTATCATTCTTGGACTATGCTTGCTCTCAAGACCTGCACTAAAAACACTAGTTTGGACATACGTGTATGTGCATGGCATATCTCCCTCTCGTGCATTAGTTTGAACATATGTGTATGTGCATGGCATACCTCCCTTTAGTGCATTAGTTTGGACATATGTGAGTGTGCATGCCCTCTCATTCTGGTCTCCTGGAGCTCAGAAGAATCTTCTTTCCCACAAGAAGCAGATTGCTGAGCCAGGCTGCAGAATCCTTTAAATATGCACATTGCTGTCTTCATGAGCCAGGACTGCAGAGAAAAGAGATGCAATGAAAATGAGATCCCTCAACTCAGCAGAATTAGGAATCATGCTCAAGGCAAGTGATTGCAGGCCGCAATGGGTGTGGTCAGAGATCTGAATGAAGGCAGTGCAGTAATCAGGGCACAGGAAATAGACATGCAGAAAACTTTGGCTCAAATTTAACATGGAATCTGCAGAAAGTATATTGATGAGCCAGCCTTTCAAATCTATTTTTTGTTTGTTGGTTGTTTTGTTGTTGTTGTTGTTTTTACCTTTTTGATGCATAAAAACACATACAACAAGCCTTTCTTTTCATTGTCATCATGTTTAAAATGGCTAACCCAAGGAACTGGATGAAAATAAACTATGAATATCCTCATGTACATCTTTCAAGCTTTTGAGTATATCCTAGGATGTGGTATTGCTTTTGATAAGTTATTTTGAAGGTATGGGCTATCCAAAAAGCTATCATTTGGCTCTCCTATTCTAAATAGACTTTACAAAAGAGATGAAAGAGCTAATTTGGGAATGCTAAAAGTTGCCAAGGATAAGCATTCTTATTATATACTGAGAACAAAGTGTGTTAAATATAGTCCCACAGGGACTAGTGTGTTCAGTCTTAGTTGACAAACAGGTAGCTTTTCTGGAAAAATAACAGCCACTTCAAGTATTTACAACAGAGAGTATTTAATGCAAGAAACCAGGTGACTGAGAAGTTAGAAAATCAGAAGATAGTGAGGAGCTCAGTAAACAGTAGGAAGTCACTTCTACAGTGTAAGAATTTAATGCTCTGGCCCTGGTTGGTTTGGCTCAGTGAACAGAGTGTTGGCCTGTGGACTGAAGGGTCCTGAGTTCAATTCCAGTCAAGGGCACATACCTGGGTTGTGGCTCAGTCCTCTGTGAGGTTTCTAGCTTGTCTAGCTTGTTCTCTCTCTCCCTTACTCTTCAAAATGAATAAAAATTAAAAATAAAAGAATTTAGTACTCTGAGATCCCAGCAATGAGGTCACCTTCTGGAAGCCTGGCACATGTGCCTCATTGGAGCTTGAGCCATGGAAAAAATAGTTAGAGCTGGTGCCAACAAAGCTGCCCAGCATATTATTCTTTAATCAGGTGGTGATTCTTATTGCAACTGCTGTCCATATGTTGTTTCCTCATTGGAACAAATTAATGCAGTGACTGAGGCAAATCTGGATACTGAATAGCCTGAGGCTATTCCTAATAGAAGGATTGCAATAAAAGCTCCCAGATTGTGGGATATGCAGGCTGGTGCCAGTCTGTAAGCTGTTTATTACTGGTTCATGTTGCAAAAGTACAGGAATAGAGTGTATTTAAAATTATTCTATCAAATTGGTATCAAAATTTCTAAGCCTATTGTATGTAATAGTAAAAAAAATCAAGGCTTGCATTTTGTTTTGAACTTACATTTTTCCAGCCATTCATTGTTATTGCATTTTCCCAATGAATTTATTCATGTCAGATTAAAAACAAAAATTTGATATTCATTTACTACAAATTATTGAAAAACACTGGTCTTGTTCAGTTGAGGCTTTGTGAAATCTATTATTACTCTTGGATATAGCAGCTGTGTGTAACCTCAGACCACTTCCCATTGTGAAGAATATGAATGAACTTGTCACTGTTCATAGAGTATTTGGGTGGTAGTTGCATCTTTGCCTATACAGGAATATGTGTGTGTATGCGGGGGTGGAGAGCAGCAGCCAATGGTACATGGAAATATTCCCATGAGCTGTCTGTCTAGTTTATATTCCATTGCCCTCTCTTCTTCCCCTGCCATGGCTGGCATTCCCAAATGTAGAAGTAATCAATGTTTGGTCTTTCCCATTGGGACATTAGACCAGTGAGTGACCTACTCATGTGGAAGCTGAGTGGAACTGAGTCACCATAAAACTGAACCTATGAAATCTCCAGGGTTCCTGCACAGTTGACTTTCCTGGGGTTGTGTGGGCTCTGCTCTTTTTGTAGCTTGGTTGTTCTTCCTTCAGTTCTGGAGTTCCCCAATGACCTAATAAATTTGCTTCTTGCTAAAGTTTTAAATCTGTTGCTTGTCGCTAAGCCCACCTTAAATGGTACAAAAGATCTTGCAATTTAAAATGCATTTTGATATATATTGCCAAATTGCTTTCCAGAAAGTTGTATATGAGTGTATACCATCACCAATGATATGAGCAATGGTCTAGAGATATTTTTCCTAGAACTGAATATTCAATGTATTTATCTATCTATTTGTCTATCTATCTACTTCTTTGCCATTCTGCTCAGTTGGAAGTGGGGTCTTATTTAGAATTTTTTCATATCTTTGAATATTATTGAAGGTGAGTTTGGGGGGAGATTACGTGTCAGGGCAATTTTATGTGAAATTAAAGTAACCAAATTCAAATTACCAAGAGCAGAAAAAGAGATTTTGTTGGTGCATATAAAATGGAAAGATATAGGAGTAGTTTATAGAATTAAAAAGTGGGGACCAAAGATACGAAGCTATGCTTGTTGGGCACCCTTAATGTTTGCTTTGGTGCACTCACCTTCTTGCCATCACAATCCACCCTCATCCTCTCTGTGTACTCCTCATCATTGCTTGATTTCTGCCAAACAGTGCTCTTCATGTGGCAGGAATTATTGCTGCCAGTAGTTCCAAATACAATATCCTAGCCTACAAACCTACCGGAAAATGTCTTCTCACTTAATGTTCAGTGGTGCTTTGACCTTTCTTGGACCACTTGCCCACTCTTGGAATGGGTTGCAATGATTCACTACACCTGGATTATTAGCCTATCCTTGGTTAGGATGTTAGGGTAGGACAGTGTGACCAGTAATGATTAACAGTTTCCCTGGAATGAAATGAAATGTGGAAGGACATTTCCTCTGAAGGGTAGATTGCTGGGCAGGCATAAATGTTCCCTATACATCTAGCAGGAGTTCTTAAGTTTTTAGTAGATTGGTTTTACATGTTGAAATCTATGTTTGAAGAAAACTAAGATGGCAATGGTACGTGGGTGGGGTGACCATATAATTTATCATCCAAGCTGGGACACTTTTGAAAGTGAAAGAGACTACTAATAATGGAATGCACATTTACCCTATTTGGAGAGCTAAGTGGAAGCAGCGAGTATATTTGGGAATTATTGCACTAATCTCTTTTTTGGTATGTTAAAAGTCCAATAGTAGTTTATATGGTTTTAAAACCATCATCCACCACTTGCTGAGGGAAATAACTTTTTGGAATCAGGGTCAAAGCTCAGGAAAAGGCAAGATTCTCAGAAGAATAACCTTGGATGGTGAATCACTCATGTCACTTGTAAAGTTTCATAGCAACGTGGTTCATAGCAGGTCTTGAAATCTTAAGCCTGTTATAATTTAAAGTCTTGACTTTGTCATATGCCAGCTATGATCCTGAGTAAGTTACTTAACCTCTCTAAACCTCAATGTCTCCATCTCTAAAATGGAAATTATAATATTTCACAAGATGGTGTTTAGACTTACCATGTATATAACATTACCATATGCTTAGTAGCACTGAAATGTTTCCTGCCAATACTACCAAAAGGGGCAATTAAATGCAGGAGAGAAAAATTATAGTTTTGTTTTGCTTTGTTTTGTTTGTTAGTTTATCTTTTTAGATCATAGCAGTTCTTTCATCCATCTTTATTTACTCACCTAATATGCTCTTCTGATGTGCCAATTCCTCCCCCACAAATATAGAAACACCCTATTTTTATGGCAAGAATGGAGTAGCTGAGTGTCTTTCATGGTTTAAGAATATCTCTGGGTTTGTTACTGGTGGCCATGTGGCCTTTCTAAAATTATTTCAGGATTGGTAGAGAGAAGCGTCTGGTTCTCAGGACTGTAGCCAGTATGAAATGAGGAGTGGCAATAGATATAGTCCCAGATACAACTCAGAAGGTAATGACTAATGGGAATTAGTCATAACAAAAAAAGCAACAGGGTCTAGGTTTTTTATTCAGTTTGTAGGCATGGGGAAACAGGAGAAGGGTTTGGGAATGGGAGGGTTAGAAAGGCTGAGGTCTAGGAAAAGATTAAAGAGGACAGAATTGAGATAGGGAAGAACTGCCAGAAGATGGGTTTGGTAGAGTGGAATGGAGATGAGATATTTCCTATTTCTCAAATAAGGTGGTAGGTAAACTTTGGAGAGTAAGAATGAAAAGCCAGTGCAAGGAAAAGCAAAACCACCATTTCACTGTGAATCATGCTGGGCCTGGATCTCACTG